>OZ005648.1:866630-1466630 GCA_963930645.1 Salticus scenicus | reverse complement strand
TATAAACACTCTAAATGCAAATGAAGACTCTAAATGCATATGAAAACAAATATTATAAATCTAAACAAAGACTCTAAATGTAAACAAGTATTACAAATGTAAACAAAGACCACAACTGTAAACAAAGACTACAAATAAAAACGAAGACTCTAAAAGTAAACAAATCCTACAAATGTAAACAAAGACTCTAAATATAAACAAAGAGTACAAATGTAAACAAAGCATAATAATGTAAAAAATGTATAAAAGACACTATATGTAAACAATCTAAACGTAAATAATACTACAAATGTAAACAAATCTCTACATATGGAAAAAGGTTCTAAATGTAAAGAAATACTACACATACAAACAAAGACTCTAAACGCAAATAGAGACTCCAAATGTAAACAAAGAAACAAAATATAAACACAGACTACAAATGAAACAAAGACTACAAATATAAACAAAGAACCTAAATGTAAAAAAACGCTGTAAGTATAAGCAAAGACTATAAATGTAAACAAAGAATCTAAATGTAAACAAAGACACAAATGTAAATAGACTAAATGTAAACAAAGTCTACAAAGGTAAACAAAGACTACAAACCTAAACAAAGATATTAAATGCAAATAAAAACTAGAAAGGTATACGACTCTAACTATAAACACCGTAAATGTAAACGAAGAGTACAAATATAAAAAAAGACTTTAAATATAAATAAACTACAAATGTAAACAAAGACTTTAAATGCAAACAAAGACTACATATAAAATTAAATATTCTAAATGTAAACAATGACTTTAAATGTAAACAAAGATAACAAATGTATGCAAAGAATACAAATGTAAGCTAAGCCTATAAATGTAGAAAAGACTATAAATGTAAAAAAAACTCTAACTATAAACAAAGACTACAAATATAAACAAAGACTGAGATATACACAGAGGCTTTAATTGTAAACAATGACACGAAATATAAACAAAACTCAAAATGCAAACAAAGACTCTAAATGTAAGAAAGGCTACAAAAGTTAACAAAGACTATAAATTAAAACAAAGACTCTAAATGTTAACAAAGACTACAAATGTAAACAAAGACTACAATTGTGAACAAATACTTTAAATGATATCAAAGACTACAAATGTAAAAAAGACTAAATGTAAACAAAGGATACCAATGTAAACACACTCTAAATGTAAACAAAGACTATAAATGTATAAAAAGACTCTAAATGTAAACAAAGACAACAAATGTAAGGAAGGACTACATATTAAAACAAAGATTCTTGCTTTTGCCTCCAAGGCAGTAGCTCGTGTTTGCACCTGATGAGGAAAGGCTACGTCCTTCCGAAACCAGTTATGCTGACTTAAAATTTATGGTGTGTGAAGAAGTTTTATTTTCTTTCAAAGACTACAAATGTATACACAAAATGTATACACAAAATGTGTGTATACACAAAATGCAAAAAATTGTGTATACACAAAATGTATACACAAATAAAGACTATAAGTGTAAACAGAGTACAAATGTAAACAAAGACTCTACATGGAAACAGACTCCAAATATAAACAAAGTCTGAAAATGCAAACAGAGACTACAAAGACTCTGAATGTAAGCAAATACTTTAAGTGTAAACGAATACTTAAAATGTAAACAGTTTCTAAATGTAAACAAAGGCTACAAATGTAAACAAAGACTACAAATGTAAACATAGACACTAAAATTAAACAAAGTCTACAAATGTAAACAAAGACTCAAAATATAAACAAAGACATTAAATGTAAACAAAGACTACAAAGTCTCAAAATATAGACAGACTACAAAGGTAAGCAATGGCTCTAAATGTACAAAGACTCAAAATACAAATAGAGGCTACAAATGTAAAAAAGACTACAAATATAAACAAAGACTCAACATGTAAACAAAAATTCTAAGTGTAAAAAAGACTACAAATGTAAAGAAAGACTACAAATGTAAACAAAGACCCTAACGTAAAAAGAATGCAAATGTAAACAAAGGTTCTAAATGTATACAAAAGATAAATGTAAACAAACACGGTAAATGTAAACAAAGACTGCAAATGTAAACAAAGACTACAAATGTAAACGTAGAATACAAATGCAAATAAAAACTGTAAATATAAACAAAGACTCTGAATGGAAACGAAGACTAAAAATGAATAAAACCTTAATTGTAAACTCAGACTCTGAAATTAAACAAATTCTACAAATGCAAACTGACTACAAATGTAAACAACGGCTGCAAATGTAAACAAAGACTCTAAAGACTCTAAATGGAAACAAAGACTCAAAATGTAATAAAAGACACAAAATGCAAACAGACTACAAATATAAACAAAAACGGCAAATGTAAATAAAGACTTCAAATGTAAACAAACCTAAATATAAACAAATGTTCCAAATGTAATCAAAAACTACAAATGTAAAAAAAAAAAAATTAAATAAACACTGCAAATGTAACCAAAGACTACAAATATAAATACTATTAATTAAACAAAGACTACATATGAAAAAAAATACTCTAAATGTAAACAAAGATTCTAAATGTAAACAAGTATTACAAATTTAAACAAAGACCAAAAATGTAAACAAAGACTAAAAATTGAAACAGACTATAAATGTAAAAAAAGACGACAAATGTAAACAAAGAATCTAAATGTACACATAGATTACAAATATAATCAGACTAAAAATATAAGCAAAGATAACAAATATAAACAAAGACTCTAAATGTAAACAATGTTTACAAATGTAATCAAAGACCCTCAATGTAATCAAAGATTATAATGAAAATAGACTCTAAATGTAAACAAAGACAACAAATGTAAACAAAGACTAGAAATGTAAACAAAGTCTAAAAATGTAAACAAAAACGCTAAATATAAACGAAGACTAGAATTGTAAACAAATTCTCTAAATGTATAGAAATGTAAACAAAGAATCAAAATGCAAACCCAGACTGCAAATGTAAACAATGACTGAAATATAAACAAAGGCTCTAAATATACACAAAACTAAATGTAAACAATGAATACAAATGTAAACACAGACTCTTAATATAAACAAACCCTACAAATCAAAAACAAAGACTGCAAATGCAAATAAAAACTGTAAATATCAACACGCTATATGTAAACAAAGACTACAAACTGAAAAAGACCTCTAAATGTGAACAAAGACTACAAATGTAAAAAATTATTTAATTTAAAAAAGACTAAAAATGTAAACAATCACTCTAAATGTAAACAAAGACACTAAAAGTAAACAAAGCCTACAAATATAAACAAAGATTACAAATACAAACAAATACTATAAATGTAAACAAAGACTATAAATGTAAACAACGTCTACAAATGTAAACAAAGACTCTAAATGTGAAAAAGACTCTAAATGTAAGGAAAGACTACATATTCACAAAAACTCTAAATGCAAACAGACTCCAAATGTAGACAAAGACAACAAATGTAAACAAAGGACTAAATGTAAACAATGACATTCTATGTAAACAAAGGCCACAATGTAAACAAAGAATATAAATGTAAACAAAGACACAAAATGTAAACAGACTAAAAGTAAACAAATTCTACAAAGGTAAACAAAGACTCTAAACGTAAACAAAGACTAGAATTGTGAACAGAGATAGTGAACGCAAATAAAAACTAGAAATGTAAACAACCACTCAAAATGTAAACACTCTAAATATAAACAAAGACTCTAAATATAAACATACTACAAATGTAAACAAAGACTTTAAATGCAAACAAAGACTGCATACAAAAACAAATACTCTAAATGTAAACAGACTCTAAATGTAAACAAAAGTAACAAATGTAAACAAAGAATACAAATGTAACCAAAGACTATACATGTAAACAAAAGCTACAAAATCCAAAAAAACTCTAAATTTAAACAGAGAATACAAATGTAAACAAAGTCTTTAAATATAAACAAAGACTCTAAATGTAGACAGATTACAAATGTAAACAGACTAAAAGTAAAAAAAGATTCTAAATGTAAACAAAGACTGCAAATGTAAACAAAGATTAGAAATGTAAATAAAGACAACAATCATAAAAAAAACTACAAATGTAAACAAGACTCTAAATGCAAATAAAGACTAACAATGTAAACAAAGTGTACAAATGAAAACAAAGACTTCAAATGCAAACAAACACTAAATGTAAACAAAGAAAAAATGTAATGAGAATTTAAATTTAAGCAAAGACAATCAATTAAAACTCTAAATGTAACTCTAAATGACTTTAAATGTAAACAAAGACTACAATTGCAAAGAAAAACTCTAAATGTGAACAGACTCTAAATGTAAAGAAAGACTACAAATGTAAACAAAGACTAAAAATGAAGAAAGACTCTAAATGTAAAAAAGGCTCTAAATGTAAACAAAAATTACAAATGTAAACAAAGACTACCAATGTAAACAAAGACTACCAATGTAAAAAAAGACTCAAAATGCAAACAAACTCTGAATGTAAGGAAAGACTACAAAAGTAAACAAAGACTTGAAATGGAAACAGAGACTACAAAATGTAAACAGACTACTACTATAAGCAAACACTAAATGTAACTAAGAATACAAATGAAAATAAATACGACAAATGGAAACAGGGACTACGAATGTAAACAAAGACTACAAATGCAAACGGACTGCAAATGTAAACATAGACTTTAGACTAAGACTCTAAATGTAAACAAAAGCTAAATGTAAACAATGAATACGAATGTAAACAAAGTCTCTTAATGTAAACAAAGCTTACAAATGCAAAAAAAGATTTCAAATGCAAATAAAAATTGTAAATGTAAACAAAGACTATAAATGTAAAAAAACTCTAAATGTAAGCAGAGACTCTAAATGTAAACAAAGACTCTAAATATAAACAGACTACAAATGTAAAATAGACAGACTACGAATGTAATTAAAGACTTCATATAAAAACAAATACTGTAAATGTAAACACAGACTCTAAATGGAAACAAAGATTAATAATGGAAACAATGACTATAAATGGAAACAAAGACGACAAAAGCTGCAAATGTAAACAAAGCCTTTAAATGTAAACAAAGACTCTAAATGTAAACAAAAACTACAAATGTAAACAAAGCCTAAATGTAAACAAAAGTAATCAAAGGTATTCCAAATGTAATCAAAGACTACAAATGCAAACAAAGTTTACAAATGTAAACAAAGACTACAAATGTAAACACTCTAAATGTAAACAAAGACTACATATGAAAACAAATACTCTAAATGTAAACAAAAAATCTAAATGTAAAAAAGTATTACAAATGTAAACAAAGACAAAAAATGTAAAGGATACAAATAAAAACAGACTCTAAAAGTAAGCAAAGCCTACAAATGTAAACAAAGACTCTAAATGTAAACAAACAGTACAAATGTAAACAAAGTATAATAATGTAAAAAAAGACCACAAATGTAAACAAAGACTACGAATGTAAACAGACTCTAAATATAAACAAAGAAAATAAATGTAAAAAAGCCTACTAATGTAAATAAAGGCTACAAATGCAAACAAAGAATCTAAATATAAACAGACTCCAAAAGTAAACAAAGACAGAGACTTAAATGAAACAAAGACTACAAATATAAACAAACAACCTAAATGTAAACAAAGACATAAAAAGTAAACAGACTAAATGTAAACAAAGTCTACAAATGTAAGCATAGACTGTAAATGTAAACAATTGCACTACAAATCTAAACAATGACACTAAATGAAAATAAAAACTAGAAATGTAAACGACTCTAAATATAAAAACTCTAAATGTACACAAAGACTACAAATATAAACAAAGAATCTAAATATAAATAAACTACAAATGTAATGTGTAGATGTTAACAAATGCTTCAAATGAAAGAAATCTCTAAATGTAAAGAATATAAATGTAAACTAAGTCTATATATATAAACAAAATTTCTAAATGTAACAAAGGCTAAAATGTAAACAAAGACTCTAAATGTAAACCAAGACTACAAATGTAAACAAGTACTCTAAATGTAAAGAAAGTCTACAATTGTGAACAAATTGTTTAAATGTTATCAAAGACTACAAATGTAAAACAAAGACTACAATTGTGAACAAATTGTTTAAATGTTATCAAAGACTACAAATGTAAAAAACACTAAATGTAAACAAAGTTTACAAATGTAATCAAAGATTACAAATGTAAAGAAAGTTTACAAATGTTAACAAACAAGACAAATGTAATCAAAGACTCTAAATGCAAGCAAAGACTACATATATAAACAAAAAATCTAAATGTAAACAAATAATCCAAATGTAAACAAAGTGTACAAATATAAACAAAGACTTCAAATGCAAATTAAATATAAAAAATAATATAAATGAAAACACACTCAAGATGTAAAGACTATAAATGTTCGCAAAGACTCTAAATGTAAACAAAGACTCTAAAGGTAAACAGACTACAAACGTAAACTCACACTCTCAATGAAAACAAAGACTCTAAGTGCCATCTACAAATGTAAACAAAGACGACAAATGTAAAAAGACTCTAAATGTAAACAAGGACTACATATAACAACAAATACTCTAAATATAAACAGACTCTAAATGTAAACAAACTATACAAATGTAAATAAAGACTAAAAATGTAAACAAGTGCTACACATGCAAAAAAACTCTAAATGTAAAGAAAGAACGCAAATGTAATCAAAGTCTCTAAATGTAAAAAAGGTTATAAATGTAAACAAAGACTAAAAGTAAAAAAAGATTCTAAATGAAAACAAAGACTACATGTATAAACAAAGGATTTAATTGTAATCAAAGACACAAAATGTAAAAAAGGCTCTAAATGCAAACAAAGACTGCAAATGTAAACAAAGACTACACATGTAAACAAATACTCTAAATGTAAACAAAGCCTACAAATGTAAACAAAGACTACAAGTGTAAACAAATACTCTAGATTTTATCGAAGACAACAAATGTAAACAAAGACTAAATGCAAACAAATTTTACAAATGTAATCAAAGACTACAAATGTAAACAAAGACTCTAAATGCAAACAAACTACATATATAAAAAAAATCTCTAAATGTAAACAGACTCAAAATGTAAACAAAGAGTGCAAATGTAAATAAAGACTTCAAATACAAACAAACTCTAAATTTAAACAAAGAATACAAATGTATACAGACTCTAATTGTAAAAAAAGTTTATAAATGTAAACAAAGACTAAATGCAAACAGAGAATCCAAATATAAACAAAGAGTCCAAATGCAAATGGACTGCAAATGTAAACAAAGACTCTGAACGTAAACAAAAGCTAAATGTAAACAATGATTACGAATGTAAACAAAGTCTCTTAATGTAAACAAAGCTTACAAATACAAACAAAGACTCCAAATGCAAATAAAATTTGTAAATGTAAACAAAGACTACAAATGTAAAAAATCTCTAAATGTAAGCAGGCTCTAAATGTAAACAAAGACTCTAAATATAAACAGACTACAAATGTAAAAAAGACTGCAAATGTAAACAAAGACTCTAAATGTAAACAAAGACTGCATATAAAAACAAATACTGTAAATGTAAACAAAGACTCTAAATGGAACAAAGATTGCAAATGGAAACAATGACTATAAATGGAAACAAAGGCGACAAGTGGAAACAGACTACAACTGTAAACAAAGGCTGCAAATGTAAACAAAGACTCTAATGTAAAAAGACACTCTAAATGGAAACACTTAAAATGTAAACAGCAATAAAAGGCTAAGAGACTACAAATGTAAAGAAAGCCTCTAAATGAAAACAAAGACTCTAAATATAAACAAAAACTACAAATGTAAACAAAGTATCTAAATGTAAACAAAGGTTACAAATGTAATCAAAGACTACAAATGCAAACAAAGTTTACAAATGTAAACAAACACAAATGAAAACAACGACTACAAATATAATCACTCTAAATGTAAACAAAGACTACATATGAAAACAAATACTCTGAATGTAAACAAACAGTACAATTGTAAACAAAGACTACGAATGTAAACAGACTCTAAATATAAACAAAGACACTAAATGTAAAAAAAGCCTACTAATGTACACAAAGACTACAAATGCAAACAAAGACTCTAAATATAAACAGACTCCAAATGTAAATAAAGACTCAAATTATGAACAGTGACTACAAATGAAACGAAGACAACAAATATAAACAAAGGACATAAATGTAAAAAACGCTCTAAATGTAAACAAAGACTACAAATGTAAACAAAGAATCTAAATGTAAATAAAGACAAAAAATGTAAACAGACCAAATGTAAACAAAGTCTACAAAGGTAAACAAACATTGTAAACGTAAACAAAGACTACAAATCTAAACAATGACACTAAATGTAAATAAAAACTAGAAATGTAAACGTCTCTAAATATAAAAACTCTAAATGTAAACAAAGACTAAAAAATACAAATATAAATAAAGACTCTAAATATAAAAAAACTACAAATGTAAACAAAGATTTTAAATGCAAACAAAGACTGCATATAAAAATAAAAACTCTAAATGTAAAGAAAGATTACGAATGTAAACAAAAAATACAAATGTAAACAAAGACTACAGATGTAAACAAATGCTTCGAATGAAAGAAATCTCTAAATGTAAAGGATACAAATGTAACTAAGTCTATAAATGTAAAAAAGTCTATAAATGTAAACAAAAATTCTAAATGTAACAAAGGCTAAAAAGTAAACAGACTCTAATGAAAACAAATACTCTAAATGTTAACCAAGACTACAAATGTAAACAAGTACTCTAAATGTGAAGAAAGACTACAAATATAAACAAAGACTACAATTGTGAATAAATAGTTTAAATGTTATCAAAGACTACAAATGTAAAAAAGACTAAGTGTAAAGAAAGTTTACAAATGTAATCAAAGATTACAAATATAAACAAAAAAGACAAATGTAAACAAAGACTCTAAATGCAAGCAAAGACTACATATATAAACAAAAAATCTAAATGTAAGCAAAGAATCCAAATGTAAACAAAGTGTACAAATATAAACAAAGACTTCAAATGCACATAAACTCTAAATATAAACAAATAATACAAATGAAAACACACTCTAGATATAAAGACTATAAATGTAAGCAAAGACTCTAAATGTAAACAAAGACTACAAATGTAAAGAAGGACCTCATATATAAACAAAGACTCTTAATTCAAACAGACATTCCAAATGTAAAAGACTCAAAATATAAACAGAGAAAACAAATGTAAACAAAAACTACAAATGTGAACAAAGAACTTAAATGTAAACAAAGACTCTAAATGTAAACAAAGACTACAAATATAAACAAAGATTAGAAATGTAAATAAAGACAACAATCATAAAAAAACTACAAATGTAAACAAGACTCTAAATGCAAATAAAGACTAACAATGTAAACAAAGTGTACAAATGAAAACAAAGACTTCAAATGCAAACAAACACTAAATGTAAACAAAGAAAAATGTAATGAGAATTTAAATTTAAGCAAAGACAATCAATTAAAACTCTAAATGTAACTCTAACTGACTTTAAATGTAAACAAAGACTACAATTGCAAAGAAAAACTCTAAATGTAAACAGACTCTAAATGTAAAGAAAGACTACAAATGTAAACAAAGACTAAAAATGAAGAAAGACTCTAAATGTAAAAAAGGCTCTAAATGTAAACAAAAATTACAAATGTAAACAAAGACTACCAATGTAAACAAAGACTACCAATGTAAACAAAGACTCAAAATGCAAACAAACTCTGAATGTAAAGAAAGACTACAAAAGTAAACAAAGACTTGAAATGGAAACAGAGACTACAAAATGTAGACAGACTACTACTATAAGCAAACACTAAATGTAACTAAGAATACAAATGAAAATAAATACGACAAATGGAAACAGGGACTACGAATGTTAACAAAGATTACAAATGCAAACGGACTGCAAATGTAAACAAAGACTTTAGACTAAGACTCTAAATGTAAACAAAAGCTAAATGTAAACAATGAATACGAATGTAAACAAAGTCTCTTAATGTAAACAAAGCTTACAAATGCAAAAAAAGATTTCAAATGCAAATAAAAATTGTAAATGTAAACAAAGACTACAAATGTAAAAAAACTCTAAATGTAAGCAGAGACTCTAAATGTAAACAAAGACTCTAAATATAAACAGACTACAAATGTAAAATAGACAGACTACAAATGTAATTAAAGACTTCATATAAAAACAAATACTGTAAATGTAAACACAGACTCTAAATGGAAACAAAGATTACTAATGGAAACAATGACTATAAATGGAAACAAAGACGACAAAAGCTGAAAATGTAAACAAAGTCTTTAAATGTAAACAAAGACTCTAAATGTAAACAAAAACTACAAATGTAAACAAAGCCTAAATGTAAACAAAGAATCTAAATGTAAACAAAAGTAATCAAAGGTAATCTAAATGTAATCAAAGACTACAAATGCAAACAAAGTTTACAAATGTAAACAAACACTACAAATGTAAAACAACGACTAAAAATATAAACACTCTAAATGTAAACAAAGACTACATATGAAAACAAATACTTAAAATGTAAACAAAAAATCTAAATGTAAAAAAGTATTACAAATGTAAACAAAGACAAAAAATGTAAAGGCTACAAATAAAAACATTCTCTAAAAGTAAGCAAAGCCTACAAATGTAAACAAAGCCTCTAAATGTAAACAAACAGTACAAATGTAAACAAAGTATAATAATGTAAAAAAAGACCACAAATGTAAACAAAGACTACGAATGTAAACAGACTCTAAATATAAACAAAGAAAATAAATGTAAAAAAGCCTACTAATGTAAATAAAGGCTACAAATGCAAACAAAGAATCTAAATATAAACAGACTCCAAATGTAAACAAAGAAAGAGACTACAAATGAAACAAAGACTACAAATATAAACAAACAACCTAAATGTAAACAAAGACATAAAAAGTAAACAGACTAAATGTAAACAAAGTCTACAAATGTAAACAAAGACTATAATGTAAATAGACTCTAAATCTACACAGATTCTAAATGTAAACATTAACAACAAATGTAAACAAAGACAAGAAATGTAAACAAAATAGCTAAATGTAAACAAAGATTAGAATTGTAAACAAAGGCTCTAAACATAAACAAAGTCTACAAATGAAATCAAAGAGTCCAAATGCAAACAGAGACTGCAAATGAAAACAATGACTGAAATGTAAACAAAGGCTAAAAGTAAAAAAAGACTACATATAAACACAAATACTCTAAATGTAAACAAAGACTCTAAATGTAAACAAAGTCTACAAATGTAAACAAAGAATATAAATGTAAACAAAAACACAAAATATAAACAGACTAAATGTAAACATACTCTACAAAAATAAACAAAGCCTCTAAGTGTAAACAAAGACTACAAATGTAAACAAATAATAAAAATGTAAACATACTCTACAAAGGTAAACAAAGCCTCTAAGTGTAAACAAAGACTACAAATGTAAACAAAGTTAGTAAATGCAAATAAAAACTAGAAATGTAAACAACACTAAATGTAAAAACTCTAAATATAAACAAAGACTACAAATATAAACAAAGACTCTAAATGCATACAAAGACTGCATATAAAAACAAATACTCTAAATGTAAACAGACTCTAAATGTAAACAAAGATAAAAAATGTAAACAAAGAATACAGATGTAACCAAAGAAAATAAATAATAAGAAATTAAATAAAAGCTAAAAATGCAAAAAAAACTCTAAATATAAACAAAGAATACAAATGTAAACACATTCTCTAAATGTAAACAGACTACAAATGTACACAAAAACTAAAATTAAAAAAGATTCTAAATGTAAACAAACTCTACAAATATAAACGAAGGCTTTCATTGTAAAAAAAAGAAAGAAAATGTAAACGAAGACTACCAATGTAAACAAAGACTGCAAATGTACACAAAGACTGCAAATGTACACAAAGAATCTAAAAGTAAACAGACACTAAGAGTCAACATAGATTACAATGTGAAACTCAGACTCTAAGATTAAACAAATTTTACAAATGTAAACAAACAATCTAAATGTAAACAAAGACTGCATATAAAAACAAATACTGTAAATGTAAACAAAGACTCTAAATGTAGACAAAGATAAAAATGTAAACAATGACTACAAATGGAATCAAAGGCAACAAATGGAAACAAAGACTACAAATGTAAACAAATTCTGCAAATGTAAAAAAAGATTCCAAATCGAAACAGAGACTCAAAATGTAAAAAAAGACAAGAAATGCAAAAAGACTACAAATAAAAACAAAGACTCTAAATGTAAACAAAGAATACAAGTGTAAACAAAGCCTAAATCTAAACAAACATTACAAATGTAAACAAAGACTACAAATATAAATACTATTAATTTAAACAAAGACTACAAATGAAATTAAAGACTCAAAATGGAAACACTCTAAGTGGAAACTGAGACCCAAATGTAAATAATGACTCAAAATTCAAACAGACTAAATTTGTAAACAAAGACGACAAATTTAAACAAAGATTCTAAATGTAAACAAATTCTACAAATGTAAACATAGCCTAAATGTATACAAACACTCCAAATGTAAACAAAGTATACAAATGTAACCAACGACCCTAAATGTAAACAAAGACTACAATTTAAATAGACTGTAAATGTAAACAAAGACAAAAAAATATTAACAGAGTCTAAATGTAAACAGAGACAACAAATGTAAACAAAGACTAGAATTGTAAACAAAGTCTACAAATGTAAACAAAGGCTCTAAATGTAAACAAAAGATAAATGTAAACAATAAATACAAATGTAAACATAAACTCCTATTGTAAAGAAAGCCTACAAATCAAATACAAAGACTACAAATGCAAATAAAATTTGTAAATATAAACACTCTAAATGTAAACAAAGACAACCAATGTAAACAAAGACTACCAATGTAAACAAAGGCTGCAAATGTAAACAACGAATCTAAAAGTAAACAGACACTAAAATCAAACATAGATTACACTGTGGAACACAGACTCCCAGATTAAACAAATTCTACAAATGTAAACAGACTGCAAATGTAAATAAATACTCTAAATGTAAACAAAGACTGCATATAAAAACAAATACTGTAAATGTAAACAAAGACTCTAAAAGTGCACAAAGATTAAAAATGTAAACAACGACTACAAATGGAATCAAATTCGACAATCGGAAACAAAGGCTACAAATGGAATCAAATTCGACAATCGGAAACAAAGACTACAAATATAAACAAAGACTTGAAATGCAAACAGACTACAAATGTAAACAAAGACTCAAAATGTAAACAAAGAATACAAAAGTAAACAAAGCCTAAATGTAAACAAACATTGTAAATGTAAACAAAGACTACAAATCTAAATACTATTAATTTAAACAAAGACAACAAATGTAAACAAAGACTTCAAATTAAAACAAAGACTCAAAAAATAAACAAAGACTCTAAATGGAAACAGAGACTCAAAATGTAAATAAAGACTCAAAATTCAAACAGACTAAAAATGTAAACAAATTCTACAAATGTAAACAGAGCCTAAATGTATACAAAGACTCCAAATATAAACAAAGATTACAAATGTAATCAAAGGCTACAAATGAAAACAAAGATTACAAATGTAAACAAAGACTCTAAATGGAAACAAAGTTTACAAATGTAACCAACGACCCTAAATGAAAACAAAGACTATAATGTAAATAGACTGTAAATGTAAGCAAAGACTAAAAATATTAACACTCTAAATGTAAACAGAGACAACAAATGTAAACAAAGACTAGAATTGTAAACAAAGTCTACAAATGTAAACAAATAGTCCAAATGCAAACCGTGACTGCAATTTAAACAAAGACTGAAATGTAAACAAAGGCTCTAAATGTAAACAAAAGCTAAATGTAAACAATGAATACAAATGTAAACATAGAATCTTAATGTAAAGAAAGAATACAAATCAAAAACAAAGACTGCAAATGCAAATAAAATTTGTAAGTATAAACACTCTAAATGTAAACAAAGACTAGAATTGTAAAAATCTTCTAAATGTAAACAAAGACTACAAAAGTAAAAAAAAGACTGTATATGTAAAAAAAGACTCTAAATGATAACAGACTACAAACGTAAACAATGACTCTAAAGGTAGACAAAGACTACATATAAGCACAAATACTCTAAATGTAAACAGACTCTAAATGTAAACAAGGACTCTAAAGGTAAACAAAGACTACGTATAAAAACAAATAATGTTGTTGTTGTTGTCGTGTGAAACTCGGAAATTCCGAGCCCCGGTAGTGGAACTACCGGACTTATTTTAAGGCAAGAGGGTAGCGTCTTACGTTATTAGGAACGCCTCATAGGGAGGAAGTACGACTTCCAGTTCCATAAGCTGGTGAAACATGGCAGCACCAGCCAAACTCCACTTTTGATCCGGATCACAGCGTGTTTCGACCCATGTTCCGGTACCCCCAGAGGTATAAATTTTGATGGGAACTTGGAGGACTTTGCGACCACGACGGAATTTAACGTGCACCAGTCGCCATTAGCGTACACGACGGTCTTCGGCCGGCTCGAGGACCGAACCCGCAATCTTTCGATCACGAACTCGCTGCTCTTACCAACCAGGCTACCGCGGCCCAACAAATAATGTAAATGTAAACAAAGACTCTAAATGTAAACAAAGTCTACAAATGTAAACAAAGACTCTAAAATTGAAAAAGACTCTTAGTATAAAGAAAGACAAGAAAGACTACATATATAAAAAGACTCTAAATGCAAACTGAGAATCCAAATGTAAACAGAGTCTACAAATGTAAAAAAGAACAAAGACTTGAAATGCAAACAAAGACAACAAAATGTAAACTGACTACATATATGAGAAAACACTGAATGTAACAAAGACGACAAATGGAAATAAAGACGACAAATGGAAATAAAGACGACAAATGGAAACAAAGACTACAAATGTAAACAAAGAATCTAAAAGTAAACAGACACTAAAAGTAAACATAGATTACAGACTAAATGGACCAAATATAAACAAAGTCTCAAAATCCAAACTGAGACTACAAAGACTTTGAATGTAAACAAAGACTTTAAGTGTAAACGAATACTACAAATGTAAACAGTCTCTAAATGTAATCAAAGGCTACAAATGTAAACAAAGACTACAAATGTAAACATAGACTCTAGATATAAACAAAAACACAAATTTTAAACAAAGACATTAAATGTAAACAAAGACTACAAATGTAAGAAAGACTCTAAATGTAAAGAAAGACTACATATGTAAACAAAGATTAGAATTTTAAACAGACTCCAAATGTAAACAAAGGCTACAAATGTAAACATAGTCTCTACATGTAGACAGATTACAAAAGTAAGCAAGGGCTCTAAATGTAAGCAGACTGAAATGTAAACAAAGACTCAAAATACAACTAGAGGCTACAAATGTAAAAAAGGTTACAAATGTTTACAAAGACTGTAAATATAAAGAAAGACTGTGAATGAAAACAAAAACTAGAAATTAAAAAAAAGCTTAATTGTAAACAGACTCTAAATGTATACAAAGTTTACAAATGTAACCAATGACCCTAAATATAAACAAAGACCAAAAACGTAAATACTCTATATGTAAACAAGAACTAATAATGTAAACAGGCTCTAAATGTAAACAGATTCTAAATATAAACATAGAAAACAAATGTAATCAGACTAGAAATATAAACAAAAACGCTAAATGTGTACAAAGACTAGAATTATAATTAAAGCCTCTAAATGTAAACAAAGTCTACAAATGTAAACAAAGAGTTCAAATGCAAACAGACTGCAAATGTATGCAAAGACTGCAAATGAAAACAAACACTCTAAAAGTAAACTAAACCTAAATGTAAACAATGAATACAAATGTAAACAAAGTCTCTTAAAGCTTGCAAATGCAAACAAAGGTTTCAAATGCAAATAAAAACTGTAAATGGAAAAAAAGACTCAAAATTTAAACAAAGTCTCAAATGCGAACAAAGTCTACAAATGTAAATAAAGACCCAAAATATAAACAAAGACTCTAAATGTAAACAAACTACAAACGTAAACAATGACTCTAAATGTAAACAAAGTATCTAAATATAAGCAGACAACAAATATAAACAAAGACTGCAACTGTAAACAAAGACTCCTAATGTAAACAAAAGTAAAAATGTAAACAGACCGTAAAAGTAAATTTAGATTACAAATTAGAACACAGACTCTAAAATTAAACAAATTCTATAAATGTAAACACTCTACAAATGTAAACAAAGACTCTAAATGTAAACAAAGACTGCATATAAAAACAAATACTGTAAATGTAAACAAAGACTCTAAATGTAAACAAAGAATAAAAATGTAAACAATGACTACAAATGGAAAATAAGGCGACAAGTGGAAACACACTACAAATTTAAAAAAGGCTGCAAATGTAAAGAAAGACACAAAATAAAAAAATAAAGACTACAAACGTAAACAAAGACGATAAATGTAAAAATGTAAAGAAAGACTCTAAATGTAAAAAAAACTACAAGTGTACACAAAGCCTAAATGTAAACAAAAAATCTAAATGTAAAAAAAGATTACACATGTAAACAAACACAACAAATGTAAACAAAGACTACAATTATAAACACTCTAAATGCAAATGAAGACTCTAAATGCATATGAAAACAAATATTATAAATGTAAACAAAGACTCTAAATGTAAACAAGTATAACAAATGTAAACAAAGACCACAACTGTAAACAAAGACTACAAATAAAAACGAAGACTCTAAAAGTAAACAAATCCTACAAATGTAAACAAAGACTCTAAATATAAACAAAGTGTACAAATGTAAACAAAGAATAATAATGTAAAAAATGTATAAAAGACACTATATGTAAACAATCTAAACGTAAATAATACTACAAATGTAAACAAATCTCTACATATGGAAAAAGGTTCTAAATGTAAAGAAATACTACACATACAAACAAAGACTCTAAACGCAAATAGAGACTCCAAATGTAAACAAAGAAACAAAATATAAACAGAGAAAACAAATGTAAACAAAAACTACAAATATAAACAAAGAACCTAAATGTAAAAAAACGCTGTAAGTATAAGCAAAGACTATAAATGTAAACAAAGAATCTAAATGTAAACAAAGACACAAATGTAAATAGACTAAATGTAAACAAAGTCTACAAAGGTAAACAAAGACTACAAACCTAAACAAAGATATTAAATACAAATAAAAACTAGAAAGGTATACGACTCTAACTATAAACACCGTAAATGTAAACGAAGAGTACAAATATAAAAAAAGACTTTAAATATAAATAAACTACAAATGTAAACAAAGACTTTAAATGCAAACAAAGACTACATATAAAATTAAATATTCTAAATGTAAACAATGACTTTAAATGTAAACAAAGATAACAAATGTATGCAAAGAATACAAATGTAAGCTAAGCCTATAAATGTAGAAAAGGCTATAAATGTAAACAAAAACTCTAACTATAAACAAAGACTACAAATGTAAACAAAGACTGAGATATACACAGAGGCTTTAATTGTAAACAATGACACAAAATATAAACAAAACTCAAAATGCAAACAAAGACTCTAAATGTAAGAAAGGCTACAAAAGTAAACAAAGACTATAAATTAAAACAAAGACTCTAAATGTTAACAAAGACTACAAATGTAAACAAAGACTACAATTGTGAACAAATACTTTAAATGATATCAAAGACTACAAATGTAAAAAAGACTAAATGTAAACAAAGTTTACAAATGTAATCAGATATTACAAATGTAAAGAATGTTTACAAGTGTAAACAAAGACTCTAAATGCAAACAAAAACTATATATATAAACAAAATATCTAAATGTAACATAGACTCTAAATGTAAACAAAGGGTACAAATGTAAACAAAGACATCAACAGCAAACAAACTCTAAATGTAAACAAAGGATACCAATGTAAACACACTCTAAATGTAAACAAAGACTATAAATGTATACAAAGACTCTAAATGTAAACAAAGACTACAAATGTAAGGAAGGACTACATATTAAAACAAAGATTCTTGCTTTTGCCTCCAAGGCAGTAGCTCGTGTTTGCACCTGATGAGGAAAGGCTACGTCCTTCCGAAACCAGTTATGCTGACTTAAAATTTATGGTGTGTGAAGAAGTTTTATTTTCTTTCAAAGACTACAAATGTATACACAAAATGTATACACAAAATGTGTGTATACACAAAATGCAAAAAATTGTGTATACACAAAATGTATACACAAATAAAGACTATAAGTGTAAACAGACTACAAATGTAAACAAAGACTCTACATGGAAACGGACTCCAAATTTAAACAAAGTCTCAAAATGCAAACAGAGACTACAAAGACTCTGAATGTAAGCAAATACTTTAAGTGTAAACGAATACTACAAATGTAAACAGTTTCTAAATGTAAACAAAGGCTACAAATGTAAACAAAGACTACAAATGTAAACATAGACACTAAAATTAAACAAAGTCTACAAATGGAAACGAAGACTCAAAATATAAACAAAGACATTAAATGTAAACAAAGAGTTCAAATGCAGACAGACTGCAAATGTATGCAAAGACTGCAAATGAAAACAAACACTCTAAAAGTAAACTAAACCTAAATGTAAACAATGAATACAAATGTAAACAAAGTCTCTTAAAGCTTGCAAATGCAAACAAAGGTTTCAAATGCAAATAAAAACTGTAAATGTAAAAAAAGACTCAAAATTTAAACAAAGTCTCAAATGCGAACAAAGTCTACAAATGTAAATAAAGACCCAAAATATAAACAAAGACTCTAAATGTAAACAAACTACAAACGTAAACAATGACTCTAAATGTAAACAAAGTATCTAAATATAAGCAGACAACAAATATAAACAAAGACTGCAACTGTAAACAAAGACTCCTAATGTAAACAAAAGTAAAAATGTAAACAGACCGTAAAAGTAAATTTAGATTACAAATTAGAACACAGACTCTAAAATTAAACAAATTCTATAAATGTAATTACTCTACAAATGTAAACAAAGACTCTAAATGTAAACAAAGACTGCATATAAAAACAAATACTGTAAATGTAAACAAAGACTCTAAATGTAAACAAAGAATAAAAATGTAAACAATGACTACAAATGGAAAATAAGGCGACAAGTGGAAACACACTACAAATTTAAAAAAGGCTGCAAATGTAAAGAAAGACACAAAATAAAAAAAAAAAAAAGACTACAAACGTAAACAAAGACGATAAATGTAAAAATGTAAAGAAAGACTCTAAATGTAAAAAAAACTACAAGTGTACACAAAGCCTAAATGTAAACAAAGAATCTAAATGTAAAAAAAGATTACACATGTAAACAAACACAACAAATGTAAACAAAGACTACAATTATAAACACTCTAAATGCAAATGAAGACTCTAAATGCATATGAAAACAAATATTATAAATGTAAACAAAGACTCTAAATGTAAACAAGTATAACAAATGTAAACAAAGACCACAACTGTAAACAAAGACTACAAATAAAAACGAAGACTCTAAAAGTAAACAAATCCTACAAATGTAAACAAAGACTCTAAATATAAACAAAGAGTACAAATGTAAACAAAGAATAATAATGTAAAAAATGTATAAAAGACACTATATGTAAACAATCTAAACGTAAATAATACTACAAATGTAAACCAATCTCTACATATAGAAAAAGGTTCTAAATGTAAAGAAATACTACACATACAAACAAAGACTCTAAACGCAAATAGAGACTCCAAATGTAAGAAACAAAATATAAACAGAGAAAACAAATGTAAACAAAAACTACAAATATAAACAAAGAACCTAAATGTAAAAAAACGCTGTAAGTATAAGCAAAGACTATAAATGTAAACAAAGAATCTAAATGTAAACAAAGACACAAATGTAAATAGACTAAATGTAAACAAAGTCTACAAAGGTAAACAAAGACTACAAACCTAAACAAAGATATTAAATACAAATAAAAACTAGAAAGGTATACGACTCTAACTATAAACACCGTAAATGTAAACGAAGAGTACAAATATAAAAAAAGACTTTAAATATAAATAAACTACAAATGTAAACAAAGACTTTAAATGCAAACAAAGACTACATATAAAATTAAATATTCTAAATGTAAACAATGACTTTAAATGTAAACAAAGATAACAAATGTATGCAAAGAATACAAATGTAAGCTAAGCCTATAAATGTAGAAAAGACTATAAATGTAAACAAAAACTCTAACTATAAACAAAGACTACAAATGTAAACAAAGACTGAGATATACACAGAGGCTTTAATTGTAAACAATGACACAAAATATAAACAAAACTCAAAATGCAAACAAAGACTCTAAATGTAAGAAAGGCTACAAAAGTAAACAAAGACTATAAATTAAAACAAAGACTCTAAATGTTAACAAAGACTACAAATGTAAACAAAGACTACAATTGTGAACAAATACTTTAAATGATATCAAAGACTACAAATGTAAAAAAGACTAAATGTAAACAAAGTTTACAAATATAATCAGATATTACAAATGTAAAGAATGTTTACAAGTGTAAACAAAGACTCTAAAGGCAAACAAAAACTATATATATAAACAAAATATCTAAATGTAACATAGACTCTAAATGTAAACAAAGGGTACAAATGTAAACAAAGACATCAACAGCAAACAAACTCTAAATGTAAACAAAGGATACCAATGTAAACACACTCTAAATGTAAACAAAGACTATAAATGTATACAAAGACTCTAAATGTAAACAAAGACTACAAATGTAAGGAAGGACTACATATTAAAACAAAGATTCTTGCTTTTGCCTCCAAGGCAGTAGCTCGTGTTTGCACCTGATGAGGAAAGGCTACGTCCTTCCGAAACCAGTTATGCTGACTTAAAATTTATGGTGTGTGAAGAAGTTTTATTTTCTTTCAAAGACTACAAATGTATACACAAAATGTATACACAAAATGTGTGTATACACAAAATGCAAAAAATTGTGTATACACAAAATGTATACACAAATAAAGACTATAAGTGTAAACAGACTACAAATGTAAACAAAGACTCTACATGGAAACGGACTCCAAATTTAAACAAAGTCTCAAAATGCAAACAGAGACTACAAAGACTCTGAATGTAAGCAAATACTTTAAGTGTAAACGAATACTACAAATGTAAACAGTTTCTAAATGTAAACAAAGGCTACAAATGTAAACAAAGACTACAAATGTAAACATAGACACTAAAATTAAACAAAGTCTACAAATGGAAACAAAGACTCAAAATATAAACAAAGACATTAAATGTAAACAAAGACTACAAATGTAAACAAAGTCTCAAAATATAGACAGACTACAAACGTAAGCAATGGCTCTAAATGTACAAAGACTCAAAATACAAATAGAGGCTACAAATGTAAAAAAGACTACAAATATAAACAAAGACTCAACATGTAAACAAAAATTCTAAGTGTAAAAAAGACTACAAATGTAAACAAAGACCCTAACGTAAAAAGAATGCAAATGTAAACAAAGGTTCTAAATGTATACAAAAGATAAATGTAAACAAACACGCTAAATGTAAACAAAGACTGCAAATGTAAACAAAGACTACAAATGTAAACGTAGAATACAAATGCAAATAAAAACTGTAAATATAAACAAAGACTCTGAATGGAAACGAAGACTAAAAATGAATAAAACCTTAATTGTAAACTCAGACTCTGAAATTAAACAAATTCTACAAATGCAAACTGACTACAAATGTAAACAACCGCTGCAAATGTAAACAAAGACTCTAAAGACTCTAAATGGAAACAAAGACTCAAAATGTAATAAAAGACACAAAATGCAAACAGACTACAAATATAAACAAAAACGGCAAATGTAAATAAAGACTTCAAATGTAAACAAACCTAAATATAAACAAAGGTTCCAAATGTAATCAAAAACTACAAATGTAAAAGAAAAAAAATTAAATAAACACTGCAAATGTAACCAAAGACTACAAATATAAATACTATTAATTTAAACAAAGACTACATATGAAAAAAAATACTCTAAATGTAAACAAAGATTCTAAATGTAAACAAGTATTACAAATTTAAACAAAGACCAAAAATGTAAACAAAGACTAAAAATTGAAACAGACTATAAATGTAAAAAAAGACGACAAATGTAAACAAAGAATCTAAATGTACACATAGATTACAAATATAATCAGACTAAAAATATAAGCAAAGATAACAAATATAAACAAAGACTCTAAATGTAAACAATGTTTACAAATGTAATCAAAGACCCTCAATGTAATCAAAGATTATAATGAAAATAGACTCTAAATGTAAACAAAGACAACAAATGTAAACAAAGACTAGAAATGTAAACAAAGTCTAAAAATGTAAACAAAAACGCTAAATATAAACGAAGACTAGAATTGTAAACAAATTCTCTAAATGTATAGAAATGTAAACAAAGAATCAAAATGCAAACCCAGACTGCAAATGTAAACAATGACTGAAATATAAACAAAGGCTCTAAATATACACAAAACTAAATGTAAACAATGAATACAAATGTAAACACAGACTCTTAATATAAACAAACTCTACAAATCAAAAACAAAGACTGCAAATGCAAATAAAAACTGTAAATATCAAAACGCTATATGTAAACAAAGACTACAAACTGAAAAAGACCTCTAAATGTGAACAAAGACTACAAATGTAAAAAATTATTTAATTTAAAAAAGACAAAAAATGTAAACAATCACTCTAAATGTAAACAAAGACACTAAAAGTAAACAAAGCCTACAAATATAAACAAAGATTACAAATACAAACAAATACTATAAATGTAAACAAAGACTATAAATGTAAACAACGTCTACAAATGTAAACAAAGACTCTAAATGTAAGGAAAGACTATATATTCACAAAAATTCTAAATGCAAACAGACTCCAAATGTAGACAAAGACAACAAATGTAAACAAAGGCCTAAATGTAAACAAAGACATTCTATGTAAACAAAGGCCACAATGTAAACAAAGAATATAAATGTAAACAAAGACACAAAATGTAAACAGACTAAAAGTAAACAAATTCTACAAAGGTAAACGAAGACTCTAAACGTAAACAAAGACTAGAATTGTGAACAAAGATAGTGAACGCAAATAAAAACTAGAAATGTAAACAACCACTCAAAATGTAAACACTCTAAATATAAACAAAGACTACAAATAGAAAAAAGACTAAAAATATAAACAAAGACTCTAAATATAAACATACTACAAATGTAAACAAAGACTTTAAATGCAAACAAAGACTGCATACAAAAACAAATACTCTAAATGTAAACAGACTCTAAATGTAAACAAAAGTAACAAATGTAAACAAAGAATACAAATGTAACCAAAGACTATACATGTAAACAAAAGCTACAAAATCCAAAAATACTCTAAATTTAAACAGAGAATACAAATGTAAACAAAGTCTTTAAATATAAACAAAGACTCTAAATGTAGACAGATTACAAATGTAAACAGACTAAAAGTAAAAAAAGATTCTAAATATAAACAAAGACTGCAAATGTAAACAAAGATTAGAAATGTAAATAAAGACAACAATCATAAAAAAAACTACAAATGTAAACAAGGCTCTAAATGCAAATAAAGACTAACAATGTAAACAAAGTGTACAAATGAAAACAAAGACTTCAAATGCAAACAAACACTAAATGTAAACAAAGAAAAAATGTAATGAGAATTTAAATTTAAGCAAAGACAATCAATTAAAACTTTAAATGTAACTCTAAATTACTTTAAATGTAAACAAAGACTACAATTGCAAAGAAAAACTCTAAATGTAAACAGACTCTAAATGTAAAGAAAGACTACAAATGTAAACAAAGACTAAAAATGAAGAAAGACTCTAAATGTAAAAAAGGCTCTAAATGTAAACAAAAATTACAAATGTAAACAAAGACTACCAATGTAAACAAAGACTACCAATGTAAACAAAGACTCAAAATGCAAACAAACTCTGAATGTAAAGAAAGACTACAAAAGTAAACAAAGACTTGAAATGGAAACAGAGACTACAAAATGTAAACAGACTACTACTATAAGCAAACACTAAATGTAACTAAGAATACAAATGAAAATAAATACGACAAATGGAAACAGGGACTACGAATGTAAACAAAGACTACAAATGCAAACGGACTGCAAATGTAAACAGAGACTTTAGACTAAGACTTTAAATGTAAACAAAAGCTAAATGTAAACAATGAATACGAATGTAAACAAAGTCTCTTAATGTAAACAAAGCTTACAAATGCAAAAAAAGATTTCAAATGCAAATAAAATTGTAAAAAAACTCTAAATGTAAGCAGAGACTCTACATGTAAACAAAGACTCTAAATATAAACAGACTACAAATGTAATTAAAGACTTCATATAAAAACAAATACTGTAAATGTAAACACAGACTCTAAATGGAAACAAAGATTACTAATGGAAACAATGACTATAAATGGAAACAAAGACGACAAAAGCTGCAAATGTAAACAAAGCCTTTAAATGTAAACAAAGACTCTAAATGTAAACAAAAACTACAAATGTAAACAAAGCCTAAATGTAAACAAAGAATCTAAATGTAAACAAAAGTAATCAAAGGTAATCCAAATGTAATCAAAGACTACAAATGCAAACAAAGTTTACAAATGTAAACAAACACTACAAATGTAAACACTCTAAATGTAAACAAAGACTACATATGAAAACAAATACTCTAAATGTAAACAAAAAATCTAAATGTAAAAAAGTATTACAAATGTAAACAAAGACCAAAAATGTAAAGGCTACAAATAAAAACAGACTCTAAAAGTAAGCAAAGCCTACAAATGTAAACAGACTCAAAATGTAAACAAACAGTACAAATTTAAACAAAGTATAATAATGTAAAAAAAGACCACAAATGTAAACAAAGACTACGAATGTAAACAGACTCTAAATACAAACAAAGAAAATAAATGTAAAAAAGCCTACTAATGTAAATCAAGGCTACAAATGCAAACAAAGAATCTAAATATAAACAGACTCAAAATGTTAACAAAGACTACAAATATAAACAAACAACCTAAATGTAAACAAAGACATAAAAAAGTAAACAGACTAAATGTAAACAAAGTCTACAAATGTAAACATAGACTGTAAATGTAAACAATTGTACTACAAATCTAAACAATGACACTAAATGAAAATAAAAACTAGAAATGTAAACGACTCTAAATATAAAAACTCTAAATGTACACAAAGACTACAAATATAAACAAAGATTCTAAATATAAATAAACTACAAATGTAATGTGTAGATGTTAACAAATGCTTCAAATGAAAGAAATCTCTAAATGTAAAGAATACAAATGTAAACTAAGTCTATAAATATAAACAAAATTTCTAAATGTAACAAAGGCTAAAATGTAAACAAAGACTCTAAATGTTAACCAAGACTACAAATGTAAACAAGTACTCTAAATGTAAAGAAAGACTACAATTGTGAACAAATTGTTTAAATGTTATCAAAGACTACAAATGTAAAACAAAGACTACAATTGTGAACAAATTGTTTAAATGTTATCAAAGACTACAAATGTAAAAAACACTAAATGTAAACAAAGTTTACAAATGTAATCAAAGATTACAAATGTAAAGAAAGTTTACAAATGTTAACAAACAAGACAAATGTAATCAAAGACTCTAAATGCAAGCAAAGACTACATATATAAACAAAAAATCTAAATGTAAACAAATAATCCAAATGTAAACAAAGTGTACAAATATAAACAAAGACTTCAAATGCAAATAAACTCTAAATATAAAAAATAATATAATTGAAAACACACTCAAGATGTAAAGACTATAAATGTTCGCAAAGACTCTAAATGTAAACAAAGACTCTAAAGGTAAACAGACTACAAACGTAAACTCACACTCTAAATGAAAACAAAGACTCTAAGTGCCATCTACAAATGTAAACAAAGACGACAAATGTAAAAAGACTCTAAATGTAAACAAGGACTACATATAACAACAAATACTCTAAATATAAACAGACTCTAAATGTAAACAAACTATACAAATGTAAATAAAGACTAAAAATGTAAACAAGTGCTACACATGCAAAAAAACTCTAAATGTAAAGAAAGAACGCAAATGTAATCAAGGTCTCTAAATGTAAAAAAGGCTATTAATGTAAACAAAGACTAAAAGTAAAAAAAGATTCTAAATGAAAACAAAGACTACATGTATAAACAAAGGATTTAATTGTAATCAAAGACACAAAATGTAAAAAAGGCTCTAAATGCAAACAAAGACTGCAAATGTAAACAAAGACTAACAATGTAAACAAACACTCTAGATTTTATCGAAGACAACAAATGTAAACAAAGACTAAATGCAAACAAATTTTACAAATGTAATCAAAGACTACAAATGTAAACAAAGACTCTAAATGCAAACACACTACATATATAAACAAAATTTCTAAATGTAAACAGACTCAAAATGTAAACAAAGAGTGCAAATGTAAATAAAGACTTCAAATACAAACAAACTCTAAATTTAAACAAAGAATACAAATGTATACAGACTCTAATTGTAAAAAAAGTTTATAAATGTAAACAAAGACTAAATGCAAACAGAGAATCCAAATATAAACAAAGAGTCCAAATGCAAATGGACTGCAAATGTAAACAAAGACTCTGAACGTAAACAAAAGCTAAATGTAAGCAATGAATACGAATGTAAACAAAGTCTCTTAATGTAAACAAAGCTTACAAATACAAACAAAGACTCCAAATGCAAATAAAATTTGTAAATGTAAACAAACACTACAAATGTAAAAAATCTCTAAATGTAAGCAGACTCTAAATGTAAACAAAGACTCTAAATATAAACAGACTACAAATGTAAAAAAGACTGCAAATGTAAACAAAGACTCTAAATGTAAACAAAGACTGCATATAAAAACAAATACTGTAAATGTAAACAAAGACTCTAAATGGAACAAAGATTACAAATGGAAACAATAACTATAAATGGAAACAAAGGCGACAAGTGGAAACAAAGGCTGCAAATGTAAACAAAGACTCTAAATGTAAAAAGACACTCTAAATGGAAACACTCAAAATGTAAACAGCAATAAAATGCTAACAGACTACAAATGTAAACAAAGCCTCTAAATGTAAACAAAGGTTACAAACGTAATCAAAGACTACAAATGCAAACAAAGTTTACAAATGTAAACAAACACAAATGAAAACAACGACTACAAATATAATCACTCTAAATGTAAACAAAGACTACATATGAAAACAAATACTCTGAATGTAAACAAACAGTAGGGGAAACAGGGGCAAAGTGAAATAGTGGGGCAAAGTGAAACGGTTAAATAGTTGTTCTGTATGTAGTGCTATCTGGCTGCCGATATTTTAATTATTTTGTTTCCCATCTAGTTGCTTAGTATCAGTCAGAAAATTTTACAAATATCAATTACATATGATGGTAGTAGCCATTTTCCAAAATGGGTGGTTACATTGTAATATTATTTGGTAAGTTAATAACATTTTTTGATACTATATAATGACGAAGTTCTCATTATTAATATTTTAACTATTAATTAGATATTTCAGCTGCTCAGGGAAGTATTTGTTTATTTAATATCAGACTTACTTTTGGTTTGAATTTTGCATTAACCTTTGTTATGCACATGCGGGGCAAAGTAAAAGGGGCAATGTGAAAAAGCTATTCAGAGATGGGGCAAAGTGAAGTACTCTATTTCACTTTGCCCCTACAATATATTTATATTTTAAAAAGATGAAATCTTTGTGATGATAACATTTGTGATGATAATAGTGAGACAGAAGATGAATTTCAGATTGTAGAAGACAAGGGTGAAATAAAGCTTGCTGCCAAAAAAGTGGAATTTAATGAAATAAACAAAGGGTACTTTCTTTTGATTGAATTGCAGTCAGATAAAGGCTAGGGAAATAGGAAGCAGTTTGTTGGCCAAGTGATTTCGGGTCCCTCGCAAGATGGACCACACATTTTTTTTTTTTTTCAGTCAAGTTCATGCGGCCATATAAACAACAAAAAGACGTTTATGTGTGGCCTACAACTGATGATATTAGTATTGTATACTTTAAAGAAATACTAGGAAAGTTGTGCAAAGTAAAAGAACTGAGATATGGACAAATTTGTTTCAGCATAACTTCAAAAGAATTATAGAAGTTCATGTAATGAGAAAAATATTTTTACATTTCACTTTGCCCCATGGCTGGGGCAAAGTGATAATTTTATACTATCATCTTTCATCATAAATACACTACAGAAATTCAATAATAAAATTTCAAGAAAATTTCTATTAAAAACCAAAGGAATAATAAATTACATAGTGTAATCTTTTAAATAAATTTCCAATTTGTTCATTTATGAAATTGTCATTCTTTTTAAGTATTTCACAATGCCCCACGTTCCCCTACAATTTTAAACAAAGACTACGAATGTAAACAGACTCTAAATATAAACAAAGACACTAAATGTAAAAAAAGCCTACTAATGTACACAAAGACTACAAATGCAAACGAAGACTCTAAATATAAACAGAGACTCCAAATGTAAATAAAGACTCAAATTATGAACAGTGACTACAAATGAAACAAAGACAACAAATATAAACAAAGGACCTAAATGTAAAAAACGCTCTAAATGTAAACAAAGACTACAAATGTAAACAAAGAATCTAAATATAAATAAAGACACAAAATGTAAACAGACCAAATGTAAACAAAGTCTACAAAGGTAAACAAACATTGTAAACGTAAACAAAGACTACAAATCTAAACAATGACACTAAATGTAAATAAAAACTAGAAATGTAAATGTCTCTAAATATAAAAACTCTAAATGTAAACAAAGACTAAAAAATACAAATATAAATAAAGACTCTAAATATAAAAAAACTACAAATGTAAACAAAGATTTTAAATGCAAACAAAGACTGCATATAAAAATAAAAACTCTAAATGTAAAGAAAGATTACGAATGTAAACAAAAATACAAATGTAAACAAAGACTACAGATGTAAACAAATGCTTCGAATGAAAGAAATCTCTAAATGTAAAGAATACAAATGTAACTAAGTCTATAAATGTAAAAAAGTCTATAAATGTAAACAAAAATTCTAAATGTAACAAAGGCTAAAAAGTAAACAGACACTAATGAAAACAAATACTCTAAACCAAGACTACAAATGTAAACAAGTACTCTAAATGTGAAGAAAGACTACAAATATAAACAAAGACTACAATTGTGAATAAATAGTTTAAATGTTATCTAAGACTACAAATGTAAAAAAGACTAAGTGTAAAGAAAGTTTACAAATGTAATCAAAGATTACAAATATAAACAAAAAAGACAAATATAAACAAAGACTCTAAATGCAAGCAAAGACTACATATATAAACAAAAAATCTAAATGTAAACAAAGAATCCAAATGTAAACAAAGTGTACAAATATAAACAAAGACTTCAAATGCAAATAAACTCTAAATATATACAAATAATACAAATGAAAGCACACTCTTGATATAAAGACTATAAATGTAAGCAAAGACTCTAAATGTAAACAAAGACTACAAATGTAAAGAAGGACCTCATATATAAACAAAGACTCTTAATTCAAACAGAAACTCCAAATGTAAAAGACTCAAAATATAAACAGAGAAAACAAATGTAAACAAAAACTACAAATGTGAACAAAGAACTTAAATGTAAACAAAGACTCTAAATGTAAACAAAGACTACAAATGTAAACAAAGAATCTAAATGTAAACAAAGACACAAAATGTAAACATAATAAACTTAAACAAAGTCTACAAAGGTAATTAAAGACACTAAACGTAAACAAAGACTACAAATGTAAACCAAGATACCATATGCAAACGAAAACTAGAAATGTAAACAACGACTCTAAATGTAAACACTCTAAATGTAAACAGACTGCAAATATAAACAAAGACTCTAAATGTAAACAAAGACTCTAAATGTAAACAGACTACATATGTAAACCCTCACATTAAATGAAAACAAAGATTCTAAGTGCCATCTATAATGTAAACAAAGACCACAAATGTAAACAGACTCTAAATGTAAACAAGGACTACATATAAAAGCAAATACTCTAAATGTAAACAGACTCTAAATGTACACGAAGATTACAAATGTAATCAAAGAATACAAATGTAAACAAATGTAAACAAAGACAAAAGATGTAAACAAATGCTACAAATGCAAAAAAACTCTAAATGTAAACAAAGAATACAAATGTAGTCAAAGTCTCTAAATGTAAAAAAGGCTATAAATGTAAACAAAGACTAAAAGTAAACAAAGATTCTAAATGAAAACAAAGACTACAAGTATAAACAAAGGCTTTAATTGTAATCAAAGACACAAAATGTAAAAAAGGCTCTAAATGCAAACAAAGACTACAAATGTAACCAAAGACTACAAATGTAAACAAATACTCTAAATGTAAACAAAGCCTACAAATGTAAACAAAGACTACAAGTGTAAACAAATACTCTAAATTTTATCGAAGACAACAAATGTAAACAAACACTAAATGCAAACTGAATTTACAAATGTAATCGTAGTCTACAAATGTAAACAAAGACTACAAATGTAAACAAAGACTCTAAATGCAAACCCACTACATATATAAACAAAATCTCTAAATGTAAACAAAGACTCTAAATGTAAACAAATAGTACAAATACAAATAAACTCTAAATTTAAACAGAGAATTCAAATGTATACAGACTCTAATTGTAAACAAAGATTATAAATGTAAACAAAGACTCTAAATGTAAACAAGGACTGCAAACGTAAACAAAGATTAAATGTTAACAAAGACTCTAAATATAAGCAAAGACTACAAATGTAAGTGACTCTAAATGAAAAGAAAGACAACAACAACATGACTCAAATTCAAAACAGACTAAAGATATAAACAAAGACTAAATGTAAAAACAGACTACAAATGCAAGCAGACTACAAATATATACAAAGATTCAAAAGTAAACAAAGACTAGAAATATAAACAGATTTTAAATGTAAACACAGACTCTAAATTTAAAAAAAGACTACAAATGTAAACAAAGACTCTTAATGTAATCAGACTCTAAACGAATACACAGACTCTAAATGCAAACAGAGACAACAAATGTAAATAAAGACTAAATGTAAATACAGAATCTAAATGTTAACAAAGACTCTAAATGTAAAAATGACTACAAATCTAAACAAAGACCACAAATACAAACATACTCTAAATCTAAACAAAGACTACAAATGTAAACATAGACACAAAAATTAAACAAAGTCTACAAGTGTAAACAGTCCCTAAATGTAAACAAAAACTGCATATAAAAACAAATACTCTAAATGTAAACAAAGACACTATATGTAAACAAATATTACAAATGGAAACAAAAGTTACAAATGTAAACGAAGACTCAAAAAGAAAACAAAGGCTACATATGTAAACAACGACTCGAAATGCAAAGGGACTACAAATGTAAAAAGTGTACAAATATGAGCAAACACTAAATGTAAACAAAGACAACAAATGTAAATAAAGTTTCTGAAAGTAAACAGACTGGAAATATAAACAAAGACTCTAAATGTAAACAGACTACAAATGTAAGCATTCTAAATGCAAACAGAGACTAAAATTGTAAATAAAGACTCAAAATGCAAACAGACTACAAAGGTAAACAGACTCTAAATGTAAACAAAGACTACAAATGTAAACAGACTCTAAATCTAAACAAAGACTACAAATGTAAAAATAAACACTAAAATTATACAGTCTACAAATGTAAACAGACTCTAAATGAAACAAAAACTGCATATAAAAACCAATACTCTAAATGTAAACAAAGACTCTAAACTTAAATAAAAGTTAGAAATGGAAACAAAGACTACAAATGTAAACAAAGACGACAAATGTAAACAAAGTCTCTAAATGGAAACAAAGATTACAAATGGAAACAAAGACTAGAAATTTAAACAGACTCTAAATGTAAACAAAGACTACAAATGTAAATAAAGTCTCTAAATGTAAACAGACTACAAATGTAAACAAGGGCTCTAATTGCAAACAGACTCCAAAAGTAAACAAAGACTCAAAATGCAAACAGAGACTACAAATGTAAAAAAAAAATGTAAACAAAGACTCAAAATGTAAACAAAGTCTACAAATGTTAACAGACTCTAAATGTAAACAGACTACAAATGTAAACAAAGAGTACAAATGTAAACAAAGACTGTAAATGCAAACAAGCTCTAAACAGACTCTAAATGTAAAGAAAGATTACAAATGTAAACAACGACTAAAAATGTAAACAAAGACTGTAAATCTAAACAAAGAATCTAAATGTAAACAAAGACTGCAAATGTGAACAAAGACTCTAAATGTAAACAAAGACTCGAAATGCAAACAAAGACTACAAATGTAAACTGACTGTAAATGTAAAGAAGGACTATGAACGTAATTAAAGACAACAAATATTAAAAAGACTCTAAATGTAAAAAAAACTCTAAATGTAAACAAAGTCTACAAATGTAAACAAAGACTAAAAGTGTAAACAAAGACTCTCTATAATATAGATTCACAAGTAGATTATTCCAGATATAATATTCATTTATATAGGCTGATATAATCTTTTTTTAAGTTAGGTGAACTTTTAGTGGAAGGAAGATGTGCTAGTGCAATACTAGCGTCTCGCCGCAGCGCCGGCTCCCTACAAAAATGCTAACCGAGCATGCGTACAGACTTAGATTTTTTCAAGTTATTGGATTCGAGCAAGTTAAACAGACTTTGGTGAGACGTCACCTTTTGGCACATTTTCCTAATATATGTATATTCCTTTAATACAAAGATGTTTCAAATAATAAAAACATCCCCACCCCTATTTTTTTTTTTTACAGCATTTTTAGGAAAATTAATAGATAATTAAAATAAAAAAAAATAAAAAAATGAAAGAAAGAAACTGCCATTTTCTTTTAAATAACTTTAAAACAGATTTAAATTTATTGCTTTTTTTTTTTTTTTTTTTTTTTTAAATCTCTTATACAGTTTAATTTTAATTTTTTACTTTGCTTAGGAAAAAAAGAAAAAAAAAAAAACTTGGATTACAATACAAATTTAAAATATGTAATATATATATATATATTTTTTTTTTTTTTTAATGCTTAAATAGTAAACGAAAATTATTTTATTTAAATTTTAATTATTATTTAAACTTATTAAATATGTTATTTAAATTGCTTATTTTTAGAATTCCTTTAATGCAAAGATTCCTCCCACCCCCCCTCTAAATATTTCTCTCCATATTTTATTACAATAACTGCAATTTATGAATTAATGGACTACAAAGAGAATTTAAAAAATAGACTAGGTAAAATGTTTTATTAAAAAATAACTTTTTTTTTAGGAAAATTAATAGATAATTAAAAAAAAAATCTTTAAAAACGAAACTGCCATTTTCTTAAAATATCTTCAATACAAATTTAAATTTATTGCATTTCTTTTTTTTTTTTTTTTTAATCTATTACACAGTTTATTTTATTTTACTTAGCTTAAAAAAAAAAAAAAAAAAAAAAAAAAAATGGATTACAATAAAGAATTATAATAGAATTTTTAAAACTGCAAAACATTTATTTTTATGTTTAAATAGTAAACAAAAATTATTTCATTTAAATTTTAATTATTATTTCAACTTGTTTAAATTTGTTAAATATATTTCTTTTTAAAATTCCTTTAACGCATAGATGTTTCAAATGACAACCCCCCCCCCCTAAATATTTGGTTCCATATTTTATTAAAATAACTGCAATTTATGAATTAATACACTACATAGAAAATTTAAGAAATGGACCATGTAAAAAAGTTTTATTGAAAAACAGCAAATTTGTTTTGTTAGGAAAATTAATAGATAATTTAAAAAAAAAGGGGGGGGGGGCTAAAAAAATTCCTTAGAAACGAAACTGCATTTTCCTTGAAATATCTTCAATACAGATTTAAAGTTATTGCGTTTTTTTTTTTTTTTTTTTTTTTTTTTTTATGTATTATACAGTTTGTTTTATTTTACTTACTTAAAAAAAACTTGTATTACAATAAAAATTTAAAATAGAATTTTTAAGCGTGTATAATATTTATTTTTATGTTTGAATAGTAAACAAAAATTATTTTATTTAAATTTTAATTACTATTTAAACTTGTTTAAATTTATTAAATATTTTATTTAAATTACCCTTTTTTTTTAATTTAAAAAATTAGTCTCAACAAACATTTATGAATGCATTTTTAAGGAAGTTTAGTACTTTATTTTGGTGCTCAGAGCAGGGACCCCAGGTTCCCGTGCTATAGTCAGACTTTGAATACAGACGAAAATTTGTTGCCAAAATCTTTTTTAAATTTTTATTTATATGGAAAAAAAAAATAATAAAAATACTACCAAAATATCAATTTAAAAAAAAAGTCCTTTTAGAATTTGAAATCTGTATTTCAAACAAGTTTCTGATTCTAAATTTATTGCACTGGCAAAGAGATTCTGTCGTCCAAGCTGATAGATGGTAGGCGCTAGGTTTGAATCAGGTACACACTTGTTAACCTAGCTGTGCGACTTTTCCATGGTCTTCTCAGAAACTCGCATTAGAATGTGCTAGGGCACCTTAAAAAGACTGCTCAGAGAACATCTCACTCAGGCATAATCCCACATTCAGAAACAGAAATTTAAAGTGTCTGCAGAAAAGTTGCTGCAATGTGCTGATGCATTCATGCTGCACATTTGCCTGTTTTTTTTTTTTTTTTTTTTTTTGTCTGATGGTTAGTCATACTTTATTAAAGTTGAAATTATTGTTGAATGCTTTTACAATTTGAGGGGTTTTCTTATTTTCTTCATATTAATAAATTAACCCCTTAACGCGCGGCGTCCTTGTTGCGAGGACGCAAAATTTAAGATCCAGCTGCAAAAATTCATCCCGGAAATTTTTTAGCAAAAATTTACGTTTATAACATATCAGAAAAGGCCGGTTTTTTTAACCTTAAAATTTAAAATTTCTTTTAGTTTAATTTAGTTCATGAATTCCGGTGGCAGTATAATTTAAATAATGCGATTTGTCTTGCGCCGCAAAGGGTTAACTTAAATGACTCGCATATATATATTTTTTTTTATCTTCACAGGAATTAGTATTAAATAAAAAAGAAATGTATAGATAGTTAGACAATTTGCATTTATGTAAACTCAAAGTGTTTACGCTGTTTTTCATTAAGAGAATTGATATATGCAGTAAAAATAAGTATAAAAAGTGCTCTCTTGTGTGTCAGTGGCGGCTCGTGAACCGAAAATAAGTGAAGAACTCAAAAATAATATTTAAGTATTTTTAATCATAATTTTTACTAAGCATGGTCTTAACTAAAAATACTTATTTAAATGTGAATTTATATTCTATAAATGAATACAGGGTAAAATACAGTGTGCCTCTTCACCAATTTTCGGTGCACGAGCCGCCACTGTTGTGTGTATATATATATATATATATTAATCTTTATCTACCATTTTATAATATTGGACCACAAAATTTCTATTTCTGGCATGCACTTTGATATAGCAGATTTTATTTTGTAGCTTTATTATACATATAATTTAGAACATATAAATGTAGTCAATTAAATTTAAAAGCAGTTTTCAATTTATTTGAGATAAGTTAAAGATATAAAAAATACTGTAGTATTTTATTTATTATTCCATTCCCCTCCCCTATAAACATTATTGTAGGAAAATAAGGGGTAGAGGTATTAAAAGTTTCACAAATAAAAAAAGAAGGTGGATCAAGCAAGTCACATAGGTTTAAAAAAAAAAAAAAAACTGAACAGAAACTTTTACAATCTGATATTGGTTTTATTTCTAACAAATATATATATATGTAATTGTTTTCACATTTATGTTGTATTACATTAATCAAGATTTTAAATCATATGTTCTTATTCTGATAAAGGGTCTGACTAAGGCAGAGCCGTAAGGGGCAACTGCTTTAGGCTCCTGTGACGTAGTCCATTCCATTTCTGGTTAAATCTTTAAGAGAAGAAATATGAGTAATCTGATCACAAGATGAATAAGAAATTAGATTATTAATTATCAATAATTGTTAAACAGCTTCCGAAAATAATTCAGTTCAATATGAACTACCATACACATCTCACCCCTTCAGAATTGCACCGCCAAATTACAGCATGCCAAACCTGCCAAGGCAATTTATTCAACTTTTCCGTAGGGAGCCGGCGCTGCGGCGAGACGCTAGTCTAGTGCAATTAGACATGATTCTGAAGGTGTTCTACGAAAAATTCACTCAAGTTTCTCGGACGATCGAAGAAGCAGTATAAATTAAGAGTTTCACACGTATATTTTATTTAATTTATCTTTAGTCTTACTTTAAAGAAATTTACTGATGAGCGCTTATATAATTTTTCAAATTTTTGAAAGGAATATATATAGCTCAGCGGTCGCTAAGCCCAACTCTCTTCCAAAATAAGTGTTATATATTCTGCACTAAACTCATATTTCCCAAGCGCTGATAGTAGCCGATTTTTTAAATGCAAAAGAAATATGTAAGCAGAGACCTTTATTGTACAAAAGACCTAGATGTAAACAAAGATCTAGATGTGAACAATGTGCATATATATAGTATTGCATTTCATATAAATGTAAACAAACATTCTAAATATAAAAAAAGAACTAAATGTAAATAAAGAGCTTAATGTGAATAAAGACCTAAATAAAAACAAAGACCCTAAATGTAAACAAAGACATAAATGTAAGCAAAGGCTATAAAAGTAAACAAAGGTTATAAATGTAAACAAAGACCCTAAATGTAAACAAAGACCATAAACGTAAAAAAAGACTTAAATGTAAACAAAGACTATAATTGTAAACAAAGAACCTAAATGTAAATAAAGACATAATAAAAACAGACCTAAATGTAAAGAAAGATCATAAATGTAAAGAAAGACCCTAAATATAAACATAAACTATGAATGTAAACAAAAACCAGGCTGATTTTTTCAAATCTTTATCTACATTGATAATCTTTGTTTGCATTTTTAATTTTTGTTTACATTTAGAGACTTTTTTACATTTAGAGTCTTTGTTCATAGAGTCTTTTTTTACATTTAGAGTCTTTGCTTACATTTGTAGTCTTTGTTTACATTTAGACTCTTTGTTTGCATTTTTAGTCTTTGCTTACAATTGTAGTCTTTTTTACATTTAGAGTCGTTCTTAACATTTAGAGTCTTTCTTTACATTTAGAGACTTTGTTTACATTTGTATTCTTTGTTTTACTTTGTTTCTATTTATTTTTAGAGTCTGTTTACATCTGTAGTCTTTGTTTACAATTAGAGTCGTTGTTCATATTTAGAGTCTTCTTTTAATTTAGTCTTTGGTTACATTTGTAGTCTCTCCATTTGGAGTCTTTGTTTACATTTGGAATCTCTGGATTTAGAGTCTGTGTTTACATTTGTAGTTTGTTTACGTTTAGAGTCTTTGTTTACATTTAAACTCTGTTTACATTTCTAGTCTTTGTTTACTTTTAGAATCTTTGATTATATTTGTAGACTGTTTACATTTGCAGTCTTTGTTTACATTAGTTATTGCTCACATTTGTAGTCTGTTTGCATTTTGAGTCTTTGTTTACATTTGTAATTTTTGTTTACATTTAGAGTCTTTGTTTATAGAATTTTTTTTACATTTAGAGCCTTTGTTTTCATTTGTAGTTTTTGTTTACATTTAGACTCTGTTTACGAGTCTTTGTTTGCATTTGTCTTTTTTACATTTAGAGTCTTTGTTAACATTTAGAGTCTTTAATTGCATTTAGATTCTTTGTTTACATTTAGAGTCTTTTTTTAATTTAGAATCTTTGTTTACATTTATAGTCTCTGCATTTGGAGTCTTTGTTTACCTTTGGAGTCTCCGCATTTAGAGTGTGTGTTTACAGTTGTAGTTTGTTTACATTTAGAGTCTTTGTTTAAATTTCTAGTCTTTGTTTACTTTTAGAATCTTTGATTATATTTGTAGATTGTTTACATTTGTAGTCTTTGTTTCTATTTAGTCTTTGCTTATATTTGTAGTCTGTTTGCATTTTGAGTCTTTCTTTACATTTGTAGTCTTAGTGTTCATTAACAGTGTGTCTACATTTGTAGTATTTGCTTACATTTACAGTCGTTGTTTACATTTAGTCTTTGTTTATATTTGTATTCTTTGTTTACATTTAGAGTCTTTGTTTACATTTGTATTCTTTGTTTACATTTACAATCCTTGTTTACATTGAGAGTCTGTTTACATTTGTATTCTTTGTTTACATTTAGAACTTGTTTGCATTTGTAGTCTTTGTATACATTGTAATCTTTAATTATCTTTGTAACCTTTGTTTACAATTAGAGTCTTTTTTTACATTTAGTCTTTGTTTACATTTGTAGTCTTTGTTTCCATTTAGTCTTTGTTTACATTTGTTCGCTTTGTTTACATTTGTAGTCTGTTTGCATTTTGAGTCTTTCTTTACATTTGTAGTCTTAGTTTTCATTAACAGTCCGTTTACATTTGTTGTCTTTGCTTACATTTAGAGTCGTTGTTTACATTTAGTCTTTGTTTACATTTGTATTCTTTGTTTACATTTGGAGTCTTTGTTTACATTTGTAATCTTTGTTTACATTTACAGTCCTTGTTTATATTGAGAGTCTGTTTACATTTGTATTCTTTGTTTACATTTAGATCTTTGCATTTGTAGTCTTTGTATACATTTGTAATCTTTGATTATCTTTGTAACCTTTGTTTACAATTAGAGTCTTTTTTTACATTTAGTCTTTGATTACAATTGTAATCATTGTTTACATTTAGAGTTTGTTTGCAATTGTAGTCTTTGTTTACATTTGTACACTTTGTCTGCATTTAGAGCCTTTGTTTACATTTGTAATCTTCCTTTACATTTGTAGTCTTTGATTACATTTGTAAACTTTGTTTACATTTACTCTTTGTTTACATTTGTAGTCTTTGATAACATTTAGAGTATTTGTTTACACTTGTAGGGATTGTTTACATTTGTAGTCTTTGTTTACATTCGTAGTCTTTGTGTACATTTAGAGTCTTTGTTGCATTTAGAGTCTTTGTTTACACAAAGTCTTAGAGTCGTTCTACACAGAGTCGTTCTTCACATTTCTAGTATTTATTTGCATTTAGAATATTTGTTTACATTTGTAATCTTTGTTTACATTTAAAGTCTGTTTATATTTCTAGTCTTTGTTTATTTTAGAATCTTTGATTATAATTGTAGACTGTTTACATTTGTAGTCGTTGTTTCATTTAGTTATTGCTCACATGTGTAGTCTTTGTTTACATTCGTAATCTGTTTGCATTTTGAGTCTTTGTTTGCATTTGTAATTTTTTTTTACATTTAGAGTCTTTGTTTATAGAGTTTTTTTTAATTTAAAGTCTTTCTTTTCATTTGTAGTCTTTGTTTACATTTAGAGTCTGTTTACATTTCCAGTCTTTGATTGCATTTGTTTACAGCTGTAGGCTTCTTTACATTTAGAGTCTTTGTTTACATTTGTAGTCTTTGTTTTCAATTGTGTCTTTGTTTACATTTAGAGTCTGTTTACATCTATAGTCTTTGTTTACACTTAGAGTTTTTTTTATATTTAGTCTTTTTTTAATTTAGAGTCTTTGTTTACATTTGGAGTCTCTGCATTTGGAGTCTTTGTTTACATTTGGATTCTCTGCATTTAGAGTCTGTGTTTACATTTGTAGTCTGTTTACATTTAGAGTCTTTGTTTACATTTGAGGTCTGTTTAAATTTCTAGTCTTTGTTTACTTTTAGAATCTTTGATTATATTTGTAGACTGTTTATATTTGTAGTCTTTGTTTATATTTAGTCTTTGCTCACATTTGTAGTCTTTGTTTACATTTGTAGTGTGTTTGCATTTTGAATCTTTGTTTACATTTGTAGTCTGTTTGCATTTTGAGTCTTTGTTTAACTTTATAGTCTTTGTTTACATTTAGAGTCTGTTTACATTTGTATTCTTTGTTTACATTTAGAGTTTGTTTGCATACTCTATGTTTACATTTAGAGTCTGTTTACATTTGTACTCTTTGTTTAAATTTATAGTCTTTGTGTACATTGAGAATCTGTTTACCTTTGTATTCTTTGTTTACATTTAGAATTTGTTTGCATTTGTAGTCTTTGATTACCTTTGTAACCTTTGTTTACATATAGATTCTTTTTTACATTTAGTCTTTGTTTACATTTGTAGTCTTTGTTTACATTTTGTGTCTGTTTCCATTTGTATTCTTCGTTTACATTTAGAGTTTGTTTGCATTTGTAGTCTTTGTTTACATTTGTACTCTTTGTTTGCATTTATAGTCTTTTTTACTTTTGTAGTCTTTGTTTACATTTGTAATCTTCCTTTACATTTGTGTACTTTGATAACATTTATGGTATTTGTTTACACTTGTAGTCTTTGTTTACATTTGTAGTCTTTGTTTACATTTAGAGTCTTGTTTACATTTAGATTCTTTGTTTATATTTGTAGTCTTTGTTTACATTTTGAGTGTTTACATTTAGAGTCGTTGTTTACATTTCTAGAATTTATTAGCATTTAGAATTTTTGTTTACACTTGTAGCCTTTGTTTACATTTGTAGTCTTTGTGAACATTTAGAGTCTTTGTTTACATTTGTAGACTTTGTTTACATTTGGAGTCTTTGTTTATATTTGTAGTCTTTGTTTACATTTAGAGTCGTTGTTCACATTTCTAGTATTTATTTGCATTTAGAATCTTTGTTTACGTTTGTAGTCTTTGTTTACATTTAGAGTATTTGTTTACCTTTGTAGACTTTGTTTATATTTAGTATGTTTACATTTAGAGTCTTTCTTTACATTTATGTCTTTGTTCACATTTAAAGTCTTTGTTTACTTTAATTTAGAAATTTATTCATCAAGCCTGAAAGTTTATTTCAGAAAATTATTGAGTGGAAGGCTGGTTTTTTATACCAACTATGTGAAAAATACCATAGCCAGGTATCGAACCCAGGCCTTCCGCTTTATGTGCTGATGCTTAAACCTTCGAGCTACTCTGGCTGATTACCAGCTAGGCATTTCTCAGATAACATTCGTTGGCAAAGTAAGGTTTTTGCCATTTACTTAAAATAATAATATTAATAATCAACTTTTATTCTTTTCAGATATCTTCGAACATTAAAAATTATTATCAGCTATACATTAAAAATATATAGACACGCTATTATATACTGCCCTAAATTAACTAAAAAATTCAATACTAAAAAGTACAAGCATTAGAAAAAGTAGATACTAGATTTTTTTTTTTTAAACAATGCAATTACACAAAAAAAAAAAATATCATCGCTAAATAGTGACAAAAATTTAGAAGTCGCCAAGGGAGTCATACACTAAAGTTGTAGCTCAAAATGGTCTAGATATTTCGTATTTCTATCTATCCTAAAAACAATTACTGATTTTAAACATATTTCATTTTAAAAAATGTGTAGTATTAAATATTATGTATTTCAATTTACCATTGGATATGAGAATTCCTATAATACTTTTCTCCTTTTGTCGTTTGTTGTGCACGATTAATACTCCTATTCAGGAATGGTTAAGCAGCGAATAGGCGGGTAGAGCCCCGCAATGGTTAATAAGTGAAGCAAGTCGGGTGTAGGTGAGCGGAGCGAGCAGGGGTTAGAGAACACTAGTTATTATATTATAAGAGTAAAGTAAAAATTATCAATTATTCTAATAACTTCCACACGTCTTTTTTTTTTCCTTTCAATAGGATTCGGTAATTTTAAAATCGTATCTGTTATTATTCAGGTAATTTAAATGTTTCTGTAAACTTTTAGACTACAATTCCTATGTTTTTTAAGTTAATTACACTGAGCATCACAATATCTATGCTGTTGTTCACTCTATGTTGCTGTTAATTATTTTAAAATAATTATAAGATTTAAAAAAAAAAACTTTTTATAAACCATGTTTTTAAATTTTCTGTTGAATCATAGCTATAGAACTAACTACATTAGCAGTTTATCAATGCGCATTGTTACGAAATTGTAAATAATTGTATTTATTTTTGTAAATATTCTTTCAAAGAGACTGAGTAAGTTGATAAAATGTCAATTTTCTGAATTTCCAGCTCTTTTTCGCGTTAAAATAGCTTAAGTTTCCCTTTAAAACGCATTAAAAAGCTCCAATAGGCAGGTAATGGATTTGGCACCAAACTTGGCCACTTTTCCCCCTTGGCGACTTCTTTGGTGACTTTTGGAGAGAAAATCCTTATTATAGATATTCCAAAGACGATGGACGTTCTAATGGGATTGGTTAAACAGTTATGGGAAATTTAAATTTAAAAAAAAACATTGGTTTTAAAAATAAAATATTAATTTTTCAGAACAACACATATTTGCATCATGAACTACATTAGCACTTTATCGATGTGTAGAAAATCTTTAAAATGATAATGACGTCCATTTTTGCCAGATGCGTCATTTAAATTTTTACAATTTTTTAACGCTCACGTTTAATTAAATGTATTTATTTTTAGATCGAAAGAAAATTAACTCGTAATTTTTTTTTTGGCAACAATTAAACTATAGCTAATATTTTAATGACTATTTTTATTGCTATTAGGAGCTTATCATTTTCACATTTTAATTAATTAAAAGAAAACTATTCGAAAACTCGAAAATCTGACTTCGAAGTATTGTGTTGTCACCGGGTTCTGAGCTACAGTGAAAGTTTCAAATGTCTAACTAGTAGGGAAGTTAGTTAAAAATAGATTGCAAGATTTGTACCGGACAAACAAACACACAAACAAACAAGAATAGAAGTTAATAAAAAAATGGTAAAATACTAGGATTAATACATCGTGCATAATTGTTTAAATATACTTACTAGGAGATGATGATTGCAGGATTTGGCAGATCTTTTCTTTCACGGGGGAATTTTTTACAGCTGCTTTTCGCAATTCTTCTTGAAAATTTACTGCAAATATTAATGTAATATCCAAATAAATTCCAGGTAGATTAAACAACAGGTTAAACTACAGATATTTTCATGTATATTTGAAAAAAAATTTAATTAATGAAGGATATTTACTAACATGAAACTAATTTATAATTGCAAAATGTTAAAACTTACTCTTATTAATATTTATGTGTTCAATGCCCACACCTGACTCATTAAATTTAGCATATTAGACCATTCTTAACTTAATTTTCTCAATGCAGAAGTGCATAACTGCAAATCTTAAGGGACCTCTTCACTCACCGCCGCCGGAAGCCGAAGCTAATGTTATCCTATGGGAAATTTTTCTTTACAAATAACTTATTAACTAATACATATTTTAAAATTCTGTTTTCACATTCTGAAAATTTCCAGCTGTTAAATTGACGGACCTTTTTTAAAAAATTGTTTTTATAATTTTTTTATATTTTAATTTGAAGCTGCAAAACACGAATTTTCAATATGTGATTTTTTTTTCATTTTGCAATTTCAAAATAAAATACTAAAAATTAAAAAAATACATTTTATAAAAGGTCCGTCAATTTAACAATTGGAAATTTTCTGAATGTGAAAACAGAATTTAAAAATATGTATTAGTTAATAAGTTATTTGTAAAGAAAATTTCCCCGTAGAATAACATTGGCTCGGGCTTCCGGCGACGGTAAGTGAAGAGGGCCGTTAATTGCAAATTTTCTTCGTGCAAAAAAAAATTTAAATATACGTTCACATAACATCCTGTTATATATGTATTTAAACCTCATGAAATTTGTCTCCCAAAGCATCGACCAAAATTAATTTTTGTTTTTAGTTTTTAAAAATGTCATACATATTTAAGAATTTCAGAATTTTGCGGTATTTTCGACGAATACAAAGCCTTTTCCAAAGAGCTGAAAATAGAATGAATTTGGGTTTCGGTAATACATGACAAAATAATTTTTCTTAATCATGTAGATGTATTTTTAATATAGCGTTTTTTTTTTTTTTTTTTCCATACTTGATCTTGTCCTGAAATAAAAATAAATGAATTGTTCCATTCTACGTTTTACTTTCATGTATACATGTTTTTAATGTTGTATAAAGGTATTTTGAATTTTATATTTGTAGGAATCTTTTGATTGGAAAAAGTTTAGTATCATAAAAATGTTATATACTTTGCCAAAGTATTTCAGAGTAGCTTTCATAACAATATAGAACGCATTTTGAAACTGTTCTCAGTGCGTTATTATTTCGAACGTACAGTACTATTATAATCTAAAACAAAATTACCTTCCAAATCAAAATTTTTTAATAATTTTGTATCGAAATGCAAATTTACCTTCAACTAAGTTATACTTCTCAGCTAATTTTCTTGCTACAGTCTTACGGCCGCTTCCGTACGGTCCTAGAAGCAGCACTCTTGGCAAATAAGGCATAGCAGGTTGTTTCTTCGAACGAACAAAATCCAAAACTATAAAATAAATATTTATTAAACACCCATAACATTTTATTAAACACCAATAACAACAACAACAAGAATATTTTTTAAATTCAATAAAGCATACAAAAAGATTTTTAAACATTATTGTATTGTTTGAAACATTTACAAAAAAAAAAAAAAAAAAAAAAAGCATCATTAGAATTTTATTTTCTGCTTTATTTTTATTTCAATTTCAACTTTAAGAAAACTAAAAAAGCAAATTACCGTTTCCCACGACTTCACTGATATCGCCGTTGACGATGAATTTTTTCACATAGCTATTGCGATGAAGGTCTAAAATTAATATTTCATGGACGAGGTATTCTTGTACTTCATCTGACATATCTAAATGTGGAGAAAATTGTTCCAAATATTATTATTTATCACTTAATATTTATATAAATCAACAATAAAAGGGGAATAAAACATGAAAATGAGGACGTAAACTAAAGCGATCTCCTGGCATGTCTGTCGAATTCTTAAATATTTTCTCTTTATATATAACACAACTTTCACTGGAAAAGATTTGGTATATATACTTTGACTATTAGACCATACATGTCTCCTGAAGATATTATTTTGTTATAACAAAAAGCTTAATGTCATTGTATTTTACAAAGAAGAAAAATGCATTATCTTCAAATATAATAGATTAACAGTCTTCAATAATAATAATAGATTAATAATCTTCAATATTTTAGATTTTACTTTTATATGAAGCTTTTTTTTTTATACTTAATGTGAGCTAAAATTCTCTTTTAAATCCTTTTCTAGAAGCTAGTATATATCCATAAGGAAAATTGAAGAAAATGAGCAAAAGCAGCGTCATTCGTCGGCCGATATACACCCAGATTAAGTTACCATAATTTTAATAAAGGCCATTTCACACACCAAGTTTAGTCCATTCATATGCTATAGAAGTAGATATAGCCTTCCCTAAACGGGGAAAAACTGAAATATAGCAGCGTAACCTATCGCCCGTTATGCACTGTAATTGAATCAGCACAGTTTTTTATAATGGCCTTATAAAATAATACATTATGTTCACTTGCATTTTATGGACGAAGGAATTGCGACATATCAGTGCCACCTGAAACGTGACATATATCAAAATCTAATCAGCACCAATTTATGCCGAAGTTCAACCAAGTGTAATATCATGTGGCATTCCGTCCATTATTTCGTGCCTACGAAATTTTGGTAATACAGATACAGAGAGACAGACATTTTCTAAAAAAAATTTCTCGTGTCAGTAACATCTGAAAACGTATGTCAAAAACTGATAATGTCGATGCCAGAATCCAGCGTAAATCAGAAATTGAAAATTTTCACGAATCCAATACTCTTGTATATGGAAAAACTTTGAGAGCTTTATAATGTACACCGTCTCCTTGGGATCAAAGACGATCTCAAAGTGTTCAAAACACACAGGTATGTTAACGAAAGTGTATGCGGAGGCCAGACATGAAAAGTTATAAACAAAATAATTTGTTGTTCCACCCACACTCTTTTCACTTACCTCACATTAAGACAGATTTATTATTACAGTTTAAGGCGTAAGATATGAGGTACCAACAGGTCAAAATAGTTTTAGAACACACAGTTTCATTTAACATACATTTCTGATTAAGTCCATCAATCCCGCGTTTAAATATTAATCTTGCATTCATAAAATATTTTAGGTTGTTATTCAATTTATGTATATATATATATATATATTAAGTGAACTACACTACCCTACACCATTCATTGAAACTTATTTTATTCTCTAAATGAGTCCTGTATATTACTGTACACTGAATACGCAAAAAACAGATAGTGTACTTAAATTTATTGCAAAGAGAAATTCATATCGCAACCTGAAATGTGCTCCCAATTTTTTACAATCCGTTTGTATGGCCCTGTAAACGAAAGACGGATGAAGTTCCTATCATATCCTATGTGAAACACGTTTTTATGCATACAAAAAATATAAATTAATGGCATTTTGTTTATTCTAAACATATGTCAAAATGTATCAACAAAAGGTTTAGCGTATTTTAATAATTTTGTATGCAAACCATTTGTCTGATTTCAATAAAGTTTTTATATGACAGGCTCATGGGATACAGATTTAAAATTAGAATACCGAGTATAGGCTTACGGTATGTATTTGTTTGTAAATTTTTCTGATAACAGACTTACGTGCTTAGAGACACACGCACAAACTAGCTGCTAAATATTTGATTTTCGGATTCAGGGTGTCTCAAATCGCGTAATTGTGACAAAAGCTCAATTTCAAAAATTTTACCAAAAAATTCTTTATCTACCACATCTTCTCTTTCTGGAGCGTGTATTTTACATAGAACGTGTTAAACAAAAAAGATGATGAAAGTATTTATATTTTGGCATTGTCTCAACAATGGCATTGGCTTTATCTAAAAATAGAATATTTTATTAAAAGCAAAACCACTTTTTAATTCAATATTTTTATCATTTTTCATTTCATTTCATTTTATTTATGTTTTTGTTTATTTATTTACTTTTTTTTTTTTTTTTTTTTTAAATACATACCTTACATATCTCAAAGTTCTTGATGCTTCAAATACCAAAGTATATCCTTGCAAGAAAAAATCAGCATGCATGTATAATTTATTCTGACTTGTTATGATGCGTACTTTTTCGATTGAATTTTTAATCAACGCATAGAAAAAATTTGTAAGTATCAGGTTTTGTATTTTCTGAATGTTATTTTTCCTAACTTAGTTATCTGACAGCTGGCGTGTCATAATCGGAATGATCAACAGCGAGGAATGCTCGATTAATCACAGAAGAAACGAAAACTTATTCATGGAGCTTCTCTTAATAATTTAATTTATAAGAAACGGATGTTATACAATATCACTAAGAAATTTAAAAATACAGTAAAACAAATGCAATCATTTATTATTATATATACATAGTTGATTTAATAAAAGATTAAATCAGATGTGTGTATGTTATTAACAACTTAACTACAAGAACATCTATTCTTAAGACAATTATATAGCTTATTAATTGTCACAAGATTTTAATGGACTTCTCAATAAATTGTTTAAATAACGATTTAATGCTTTTATTTAATATAAAACTATTTTGGGTACATACAAGAAACGTGTTTTTGTTGTTATCAGAAGCTATGGGTAGTAAATGCATTGAAATCAGAATAAACTACTACGTCAGAAACGCCAAAGAAAAATTGGAAATTCATACAGCTGTTTCGGTAGCCTTATGCGTATCGTCTTCAGTGCAAAAAGGCTTCTGAATCCGGAGAAGTGCTCGTATATATAGGAGAGAGTTCAGAATTTAGTTCAACCAATAGGATTACGGGAAAGGTGGGGAGAGTGGCCAATAGGAATTTAGGAAAGTTAGCTGTGTAAACAGTAGAAAAATTAAAAAAATGTGGACTGAATATAAAATTTCCAACAGTCAGACAAATAGGGAATAGCGAAATCACAATTTACAAGGTTTTTAAAATTTTTATAAATATGAAAAGCTTCAAAGAAATCGAGTTCGTGAATGGATTTAGGCCTGCAAATTATTTTAGCTCAATTAAATTTAAAATTATGATTTTCCTCCCAGCAATGTTTAGAAATAGCCGATTTATTGGTTTCTTGTTTGCGGACGTAATTCATATGTTCTTTTAGACGAAATTTGAAGACGGTACGCATAAGGCTACCGAAACAGCTGTATGCATTTCCAATTTTTCTTTGGCGTTTCTGACGTAGTAGTTTATTCTGGTTTTAATATTCCAACGCCAAGTCTCCTGTTATTATTAGTAAATGCATTATTTCATCCCTCATGCATTGTGCATCCCTCATGCATTAATTTATCCTTATTGAATACGAATAAATTAACTTTCCAGTAAGAGAAAGCAAGCTTTTTTTTTTTTTTTTTTTTACATGAAAGTATTTGGTTCGTCTAGAAATAAAGTTTAGCAGGTTCAGTAAATCAACACGAAACATAATTGCGTAAAAGAGTTTATTGAAACAGATACAACACTTTCTCAGCTCTATCTAAACATAAGAACCAACGGAATTGAAGCACTTGGCATACGGTGAGACTCATTTCTGCTTACTAAAGCCAAACAAATATTCGCCAGCTGAGAGGAAAGTTAACCTGGGATAGATGTCTAGCCGTCATCGTCATCGGAGAAATCCTGGTACCCTTTCAGATGCTATAATAACAGATGTTTGAATACGCTCGAGTAACAAAAATTGGGATCCATTTTAGAAATGGCGTTGCATTCGTCAGCCTACAGTGATGGTTAACCATGGGTTCCTGACAATCCATCTGCTTAAGCATCTGAAATGGCAGTTGGGCCAACACCACCTGTAATAATGCCTGCGAGCTGAGCTCTACGTCACGGAAGATCGGCCGATTTCATCCAATCCCCACTATCCAACATGTATCATATGAAGTGTTGATTGAATAAAATCGGCCGATCTTCCATGACGTAGAGCTCAGCTCGGAGGCATTATTGAAGGAGGTGTTGGTTGGGCACTGTCGACGAAATGCAGAGAACAGTTATAGGCTGGATCTTTTCTGAAATGGCGGTATTTCGCGCATAAAAATGGATCGCACGGCATAACAATAGAAATACTTCAGGTATTAAAATACTTGTTAGATTGAAATTAAAGCAATTGTATAAACTGTGCTCAACGACTTACTCAAAATGCAACTTATTCAATAGACTCTGCTCAACAACTTGTTCAAAACAGTTTTTCAAACTGCATGCGAACTGCCTCAACGAAAAGAACAGATTCTTACATTGAGAGTCGGCTCGTAGAGTGCTCTGCTCGTTACAAAAAAAAGTTTCCAGGTATATTTATATTTGTGTCTCTTTAGGGCGGCTGAGAAACACTTTCTGGGCGAACCAAATACTAAAAAGGCATAAAAATTAACAACTGATTAGATTTCAAACTTGTAAAAATTATCTTAAATTAAAGGTATGCCAGCTAATTTAGGATGATAGCATACATTGAATATTTTTGTAAATTTAAAGACGAAGAAGCACCTTCTAAAATGCAAACAATACGTTAGCAAACAGTTAGTTTTCGTTGATAAACAGAATTATGGACTCCTCTTTGGCGTTGCTGTGCATTACAGGCAAACTAGAATGACTTATTTAAAAGTTAAAATGCACTTATATCATCATTAAAGATTAGGTGACCAAAAATAGGATTTGCATTAAAATCTTACCTTCCACACTCATTTCTGGTAAGTCGTGAGGTTCTATCAAGACTTGAAAGAAAAAGAGAATAGAAATCATCTTTAGTTCATAATCAAAAGATAAAATACACTAATTATCATTTGTAAGTCAAACTAACTCAGAGAAATCTAAATTTAAAGTACAAACAAAGTAATATATTTTCTTTTTTAATCTTTACTTTATATATTTTAAGATTAATTAATTCTTATATGCCACAAAATTTTCAAACATCAAATGGAAGAAAGTTTCAATGAGTTTAAAAGAAAAAGGCATAGATTTGAATGCGTCTCATTTGATTTGATTTCCTTGATTGCGACTCGTTTTCCTTAAAGCAAAACTTATATACTTAGCTTACATTCATATAACCTTCATATTTAGCTTATACAGCTTTGCGTTTTAATAACTAATCAATTTTTTTTTAATGAAATTTACTATTATGATCCGTGAATCACCACTACCATCAGCAGATTACGGACGGGGCACATGAGAGGTATGAAGATCATGCCCGACGGCTCCAGAACCTACGCAGAACCTACGTTCCTGGCACTGCCCAGGAACTCAGCTGGATCCGAGGTATCTCTTCAATTCCATCTCTGTTGCCTCGACCCACTTCAACATAGACCTCAACTGCTGCCATGACACCCTTTATACCGAAAAAGTCGGAGATGTGGCCAGGGCTGTGCTCCATGCCTTTGGTCAAATTTGACTTGTCCTTTCACTTTTTTTCTGCACTTGTCACACGACAACAACAACAACTATTATGATGAATTGTTAATAAAGATCTGGAACACAATTTACATACCACGATAATTAATTTAATTGAGTATGCATCACTTTATAACCTCTTTTTCGATTGATATTGCTTTTAAATATTTTTCCTCTCTCCATTCTAATTTCAATTCGTTTACTTCATACTTTGTTTTAGTAGTTCCGAAGGGGTTTTCCGTTCGTTACTTGAATATATTTATTTAATTATTTGGTGAACTCGAAAACCTCGAATCTAAAAGTTTACCCGAAAGGACCCGAGGCTACCTGAAAAGTTAAATAATCTAATTGGATTATGTATATGTAGAAAGACAATGCAGCTTTGTAAACAAACACCACCCTTGTTGTTTCCACGCTGCAATCTCATTTACTTTTTTTCGCCTGATGAAAGAAACAGGGTTCATTATTTCAACCTGAAACAATTCTATAACGTTTGTTTACAAAGATCTTACACTGGTAAAAATAAAATCCAACGCTTCACCAGAAAATGGGTTCCACCTCAACTGCAACCAATAATTTAAGAAATTGGGTGTGCTGTCTGTCACCACTTCAATAGCAAAGCACCCCTAAAAGGGTGAAAAGTAACCACAAAACAGTTTGGCATCTCAAAGTCTTGGCATCTCAATATGCTTAATGAGCGTCCTTTTTAGTGAAACGATGGACTATTTTTTTAACAGTGTGTTCTGCATTGTTTGGCATCCATTGCTCGTTGCTTTTTGATGCGGTCGTTCTATATATTAATACCTATTGTCATTTATGTTAAGTTTTCAATAATCAACTTTTCTGACCCCCCCCCCCTCTCTGTAGCCTACTATAAACTTACAAAGAGTATTAACAGATTGACAAATATATATTAGTTTCTGCATACAAAAATATTAATTTGAAATTATATATGTATATATATGTGTGTGTGTGTATGTGTGCTGTTTGTAAAACCTTGGTTAAGACTTCCTACTAAAAAAATGCTTGGTAAATATAATGTTGTGATCCCATGTGAAATATCTGTTCCCTAAAATTCTTGTGTCCAGGTCCTGTGATAAAGTGACCATACGTCCTCGAATTCTGACCTTTTTTATTTTTTGTTCCGAAATATTCTCTGACTTATTAGTAACACTAAATGTTCTCAAATTTAAATACAGTCGAACCTCGTTAACGTGAATACTGTGAACGTGAATTACTTTTAACATGAACTGTTTCCACAATCCCGTCAAAATGAAGATTAGTTTCGTTATATGAAGATTAGTTACTGATAGCATGAACTACTGATAACATGAACAAATTTTTCATCCCCCTTGAGATTCACGTTAACGAGGTTCGACTGTATTTGTATCTATTTCTCTCAAAATCATGGCCATATGCACATGCACAAGTAATTACATAAACTTGAGAGTTTCAATTTTCTGCAACTGGTGTGTTGCTTCACTTACAACATGATTAAGATAACAATAATACTGTTTCGCATAATCTGCCTGTTAGACAATAAATTTCGCGAGATAAGACTTACTTGATTTGTGATCATAAAAAGCATCAAACTGAAAAATCGTGCAAAAAACTGAATAGCATTAGGAGGCAATTCATCAAGGAATATTCGTCAAAATTAGTCAAGATAGATTTTTAGAATGAGCATCCATATATATCGAGTTTGGTGTAAATTCCATTTCTCCCCGATCCGTACCGATAGAGATAGGTGGAACTGGTGGTAGTAGTTGCATTCTTAACCTTTCCTCAAGGCACTTAAAAATGCTCGATAGGGGACCAAAAATTGAAATTTTTTGCAAATTATTATTTTTTAGTTCCCCATCATACTATAGGTATGGGGAACTTAGGTAATCGTGAAAATTTTCGACCTCGGTTTTTTTACTTTTCTACACGTTTTCAGGTGTGAGGAATCCGAAAATGATACAATTTCTATGGTGTCTGTCTGTAGGGTGTCTGTTAGTGTGTTAGAGTGTTAGTGTATTAGTCTGTTAGTGGGTCAGTCCGTTAGTTTGTTAGTCTGTGTACACGATATCTCAAGAACAAATTGTCGCAGAGAGGTCAGATCAGTTTTAAAATATTACTTTCGACACTGGCAAGAACCCTATTGATTTGCAACATTCGAATTTAAAAACTTCGTAAGTTATTAGACATTTACGATTTTCTTAACATGGGAGAATAGGACAAAAATTCACTTAAACGTGCATTAAATGGAAACTTTTTACTGTAAAAGTGTCAGACCAGTTTTAAAATATCAGTTTGGATGCCGGAATGAACATGAGTAACTATAAATATGCTACTTTGAAAATTTCGCAAGTTATTGGAAATTTACGAATTTCTTAACATGGCAGTATAGGGCAAAATTTCACATAAACGTCAATTTTGAGAGATATTTTCATCGTAAAGATGTCAGATTACTTTTGAAATATTATTTAGGACACTGGCATGAATATTAATGACTATGAATTTTCCAATATAAAGATTTCGTAAGTTATTGGAAATTTATGAATTTCTTAACATGTCAGAATAGAACAAAATTTCACATAAACGTCAATCTTGAGGGATATTTTCATCGTAAAGATGTCAAACCACTTTCGAAATATTATTTAGGACACTGGCATGAATATCATAGACTATGATTTTTCCAATTTAAAAAAATTCGTAAGTTATTTGGATTTTACGATTTACTTAACATGTCAGAATAAGGCCAAATTGAGCATAAATTTCCATTTTGAGGATCCTAAATACATTAGACAACTTCAAAATTAAGTTTATGATATTTGTTTGAACATGATTGAATACAAATATTCTAATAGGAAATTTTCGTAAATTATTCGTAATTTACGATTTTACCAACATAGCGAAATTGTAAATTTTTCATATAAATATGAATTTTGAGGATTATTGTATTGGAAATAGTAGCATGAAATCTAAACAACAGAAATGACCCCGATAAAATAAATTAATAAATTAGAATAAGATAAATATATCGAAGTGAACGGTGGATAGCCTATTAGGCGGGGATTTCATTCTGTGACTGTATCAAGCTCTGGTGAAATTCATTTCTTTTAACATGATTATAATATGTCTCGCACTAGAAATTTCTGAGAACATAAATATGATGGGGAACTGAGCAGAGTCCACCTATGCCAACTAGTTTCTTTTTAAATTATGTTAACTGTAATATTGCGAAACATTTTTACTTTAATAGGTTGTTATGCCTGGAGTGGAGAGGTCAAAACAAATGTACCAAATAAATCAAATATATAATCTTGGCAAGTTTCGACTTGTTAGCTTTGCATTTAAAGTATAACAACTTACTTAATATTATAAATTATCTCTAAAAGAGATCATGTTGGATACCACGTGTCATTGATAGTTTATAATAAAAACAGTTAATGGGCTCTCCCCACCTGACGTCAGAGGTCACATGATAGATGAAAAACAAATAGCAGACGAAGTCTTGTATATCTATAGCGATTGCTGAAATAACATATTTTCTATTCTTATTTTTGATCAATCGTATTTAACCTGTGTTATTATTTTATACATCATCATTTTTAATCCATTTTATATCATTATTCATCCTCTTTTGTTTGCCGTATACATTTACAATCATCATTTAGTTTATATTTGTCATTGATGTTCATGGAGAACATGTTAAATACTCTGATTTTTGGTACTTAAATCATTGACAGTGCAACATCGTACGGCGTAAATCCATTTAGACCAGTAACTAAGTTAATTAACTTGTTGTAACACCTTCATGCAATTAAATTAAATGACAACATTTTAAAATGTCAAATTATAATCCATAAACATTTCACAAGAAGAAGCTATTATTTATTGCTAGATCAGTTAATGTAACAGTTACACTAGAACATACTAAAATCGATTTTTACAGTTCAAAATAAATGCACACATAAAGTGTTTTTAAAAAATTATTAAATTGACAAATACAACTATTCTACTGTTTACAAATGCACAATATTACTTTTATTTTATTTTGTATTAAATATTAACACTTTTGTTCTTAAGAACAATATTTAATTTAATTATCAGAATTCTATTCTTCGTTTTCATCTATCACATAATTGAGCAGACGACGCTAAGGAAGAGACCATTAAATTTACATTTAATTAAAAACATTTTAAAAATTATATACAGATTTGAAGTTTTCCGCTTTCATATACAAAGCATCTTCAGGAATTATATTTTTAATTATTACCCATATGTTTAAAGCTGCTAATATGAAACCTAAAAATATAATTCCTGAAGATGTTTTGTGTATGAAAGCGAAAAGCTTCGAATCTGTATATAATTTTTAAAATGTTTTTAATTAAATATAATTTTAATTGATGCGTTTTTAAAGCGTTTTTATTATAACTTACTTAATATTGTTAACTTAATTAATTCCTAATGTACAGTCGGTAACAAAAGTATCCGAACACTAGCAAAAATTCCTATGTAAAAAAAGTACACTTAATACTGTTTTGTTAAATAAATCCTTGTCGAATCCTGTTCTTAGTCAATCTAAGAGCAGGATTCGACAAGGATTTATTTAGCAAAACTATATTAAGCGTACTTTTTTTACATAGGAATTTTTGCTAGTGTTCAGACACTTTTGTTACCGACTGTATATATATGTGTGTGTGTGTGATATGGCAGGCATTTAATCGAAAGTCCAAATGGATCAATATTAATGACCTTTTTACTCTTCGTTATGATTGATAGTTATAAAAACTGTTCGTTCAATCTTACCAATATGAGTCGGAAAAACTCCCTCTTTTCGGAGTAAGAAAGCTTCCGTTACGGTTTTAGGAAAACCCTCAAGAATCCAACCTCTTCGTGCACAGTCAGGTTTCTCTAAGCGATTTTTGATCATTTTAATCATGCCAGCTCTTTCAGAACACTAGACGAGGAAAAAAAAACGATTGAGAGATGCATGATCTCATAATTTTCACCTTTCATATTTATGGACAGGCAAAATAGAAAAAAAGAAAGAAAAATGTCTTCTATCAAATGACGTATCATAAAATATGCATGTAGTTAAAATTTTACATCTCAAATCAACTACAGTTAATTAAATAAGAAATAAAAATCATGAACTTCACATAGATTATAAAACACTTTCCAAATTTACGTATCCGTTTTTTTTTTTTTTTTTTTTTTGTTTAAATTTCAATTTATTTTACCTTCATGGTGATGCCTTAAAATATATTTTGTTTTAAATTATGGGGGAAGAAATCTCTTAAAAACTATCTTTATGCTTTTACTAAAGAGAAATCATAGATTGTTTTTGTGTTGTCCTGTCCTTGATTTTTCATTAGGCCCATGCGTCCCGAGCCTAAAGACTCTAAAATTTTAGTTTAAGATTTTTCTTTTTCTGTTAAGCATTATGTTTAAAATGCTACCTATCGTTAACAGCAGTTTTTTTTCCTACAACCATTCAAACTTTCAAAAACAATTTAGAAACTGTAATCTTGCACGCTTATCAATCTGAAACGTACATCGCACAATGCGTGTGGGTGTTACCTTCATCCATCCATCCACAATGCGCATTTTTTTATTTATTTTTCCCCCTCGCTGTCACTATTGCTTCAACACAAATTTAACATCCCGATGAATCGAGTTGTACCTGTAATCCGTAATTTTCTTAACGGCCCTCTTCACTTACCGTCGCCGGAAGCCCGAGCCAATGTTATTCTATGGGGAAAGTTTCTTTACAAATAACTTATTAATTAATTCATATTTTTAAATTCTGTTTTCACATTCAGGAAATTCCCAACTGTTAAATTGACGGACCTTTTTAAAAAATGTATTTTTTTAATTTTTAATATTTTATTTTGAAATTGCAAAATGAAAAAAATTCACATATTGAAAATTCGTATTTTGCAGCTTCAAAATAAAATATAAAAAATTAAAAAAATAATTTTTTGAAAAAGGTCCGTCAGTTAAACAGTTGGGAATTTTCAGAATGTGAAAACACAATTTAAAAATATGAATTAATTAAATTAATAAGTTATTTGTAAAGAAAAATTTCCCATAGAATAACATTAGCTTCGGCTTCCGGCGGCGGCGAGGGAAGCGGACCCTTAATCGGACCCTGATGCTGCCTGTTGTCTGAATATAGCCAATGGAGCTACAGAAAACACATTTATTCTGATCTTATATTCTCTAAAAATTGCATTCGACCTACATTGCGCACGTACAAATAAATAATTAAAAAAGAAAAACTCAACATAATTGAAAATTCAATTTGAGCAATTTCCATTCGCATGCCTAATGTATCTAAGTATTTTTATAAGATGCCGTTAATCCTACCACACTCTCTGGAAAACATTCTTTTGTTCATTTTGGCATTTTATGTTACTTTTGCTATACTTTAAGCAATGTAAATACACTGAAACAGTCTCTAAAAAATAACTCTCATGGATTGTAATGTGTTGGAATTCTTTTGGAGAATTTCTCAACATAAGCCATTGATACTTTTTATGCTATTTCCAATAGGCCAGCCTAGTGAACCTGGATAACAAATACCAATTTCAAAACGTTCTAAATAATTTTTACGGAAATTTGAATGTGTCGATGTAGACAGACAGAACGCAAATCATAAATATTTTTCAATCTTTGTTGAAACGTGTTAAAGAAAAACACCCCACTTGCATATAACTTATCATAAGCTGTTTTAGGGTGAAATTTTAACACGTTTTAATTTATTTCTATTAAACGTTCCATCAGAACTAATGCATACCTTAAAATAATACATAGTTTGATAGTCCTTTACCAATAATTGTAAGCTTTACGTAATCAAAATTACTGTTCCTGGAAAAAAAAATAATGTTGAATAATTGAGAGAATTTTTTTTTTTTCCATTCCATAAACAGAATTTTCTCTTGCATTCCACTAAAGTTGTAGGTGGGGCATCATTTATAATTTGGAAGACCTAGAAGTTCAAATTCGTTATATTAAGTCACTAATAAAACACCAAGGTCGGCCCGTCCGGGCGGTTTCTCACAATTTTAAAAATAATATTTTCTTCATCCCACAATTTATGCAGATAGTTGAATGTGTATCTACATATTCAACTCTCAGTAGCTGTTAAAGTCAAAATATTTTTGGAATCAGAAAAAAGAAATAACAAGTTCTTTCTGCTTGTTTACCTGTATTATATTCTCTTCAACAAGACTTTCAATCGTTATATGCGTCAAATCTAACTTCAAATCTAATACTGTAGCCATTAAAGTTCGATCGGTGCTAGGTGGTCCAAGTACATAAACTTTGGGCACTGAAACAAAACATCATGATAAAAATTTTGCACTAATGCCCACTGTAATTTACATATAATTCACCTTCTAGCGAGTGTGCCTACACAAATTTTACGATACATGCAAGATTTCTCACACGTCTGCTCGTAAAATAAATGATTGCACTTCCGCTGGAAGATTAGCATCTAACTAATTACAACATAATCGTACTATACAGGGCAGGGCCCAACTTAGACTACCTGGAGCCCCGGGGCAAGCCTATTCTGGGGGCCCCCTCGCAGTGGCACAAGAGCTCTTTAGGTTGCAGAATTTCTGCATACGCCTGTAGGGGGCCACTTCCAGAAGGGGGGCCCAGGGCATTTGCCACGTATGCCCTGCCGCATAGACCTTATATAATAAGGTCTATGCCCTGCCGTTAGTCAGGGCCTGATACAGGGTGTCAAGTTTCAGAAGTTCTAGAAGGAGTAGAGTGCATCCCGACGATTCAGAATCCTATAGCAATGAAAGTTCGGAAATGCTTTCCTGAAGCGGTGATGAACTTCAAAAATAAAAAAAATGATGCCACGTCACGTAAGTGAATAGTAATGTATAATAATAAATAATGCCTGAGGTTCGTGTCCACCCATGTTCCTTTTTATTATGCTATGTATACATTTATTATTATTAAAATTATTATTAAAATTATTATTAATCACTTATGTGCAGTCTTTTTATTTCTGATGTTTCTGTGCACACTACCACCGCGTGAGGAAAGCATTTCCGATCCCGCATTGTTACATGATTCCGAACCTTTGGGATTCTTCCCAAAACCTGCTAGAACTTCTAAAATGTAGTAATGAGATGCCCTGTATATATTCAATACAAGACGCAAATAACTTCGAAATCCCATCTCAGGAAAGGCAAATCCTAAGTCTAGCAGCAACTTTTTATCCTTTTACTACATTTTGAAATAAAAAAGTAGTTATTTGAACTTTTTAATTGGAATGGTATTATTATTATTATTAATTCTTATTTTAACGATTTTATCCAAAAAAAGATAATTTTCAGATTTCTCTTTCTATAATGATTCAGGATATTCATTCGGTCGCTATCCTTTGATGCGTGGTGCTGCCCTCTATTAGTTTAAACTCCAGTTAAATTCATAAGCATTTAAACATTCGTTTTGCAGAATAGGGCAAGAGCTTATTACATTCGTTAATTTATGCCCCTCACTTAATTGAATGATTCCCATGTAAAGCACGTTTTAAATCCTAAAAAGCGTTCTGCTCTTTTACTTATACTGACCAAACGTCCCCATTTTCTGGGGACAAATGGGGAAGCCCTTTTTTTTTTTCAGGCATTTTTCTAAGTTTTAAAATATTGTAGAAACTAAATTATTAATCAATAACACTTTATATTTAGTCCTTATTAATTAGGAATGAAAAAATACATCCATAATTTGATAATTGTAGCAATTTTTAATGCTTCCATATTATAAACGTACTTTGATCTGGTCACCCTACTTTTACTGTTAGGATGAGAACGCGGATTGACTTTATTACTTGCCTAAATCAAAATATCATTACGCGCAGCTAAATTAGAAATTCTTCGAAAGTATATATAGTCGGTAACAAAAGTCTTCGAACACTAGCAAAAATTCCTATATAAAAAAAAGTACACTTAATACAGTTTTGTTAAATAAATCCTTGTCGAATCCTGTTCTTAGTCAGTCTAAAAACAGGATTCGACAAGGATTTATTTAACAAAACTGTATTGTGTACTTTTTTTACATAGAAATTTTTGCTAGTGTTCGGAGACTTTTGTTACCGACTATATCATTATGATAGTTTTTTACCTTCTTCCTGCTCATTGTATGAAATAACTCTTACATAGAAAGGTTGGAAATACAAAGGATTTTTTTTTTTTTTTTTTTTTTTTTTTTTTTTAAGAATTCAGGTTTTTTTTTTTTTTTTTTTTTTTTTTAATCTTATTGTAGGTATGGGAACTTATATATTAGTAAAAAATTTTAGACCTTGGTTTTTTGACGTTCCTACCCATTATGAGGTGTGACGTATCCGAAAATCACAAAATTAATGTGGTGTCTGCTTGTAACGTTGCTAGTTGATTAGTTTATGCACACATTGTCTAAGGTACAAATGATCACAAATCTTTAAATCTTACGTTGGGAAAAAAAAAAAATCGTATCAGTTGTAAAGTATTACTTATGATATTACAGAATCTCTATTGGTTTTCAACATTCTAATTTAATAACTTTCTAAGTTATTCGAAATTTACAATTTTCTTAATATTGGAGAATAAAGCTAAATTTCGCTTAAATGTCCATTATGAGAATATCGTCAAGCCAATTTAAAAATGTCATTTGTTATATTGGCAAGAATATTATTGAACATCTCTGTTCTAATATAAAAGCTTCTAAAATTATTTTAAAATAAGGATTTTCATGACACGACAGAGGAAATTGCATGAAAACTCGAATACAAAAGGAACCCCTAATAAAATTAATCAGAAATTTTCTCACAGAAAATCCTAATAAGACTAATATATATCAAAGGGATGAAAATTTTTTCTAGTGGGTGGATAAAATATTTCAGTCTGCGGCCGTAATGAACCAGAAATCGCACAGATTTAGATCCGGCGAATGTGGTAGCCATGGATTGCGAAAGAAGCGACTAATAACACGTTCGTATGCGAAGTGTTGAAACAATAGCGCCTTCACGGACTCATGGATATGTGGGGGCGCACCATCCGGCATGAAAACGGTCGATGTAAGGACTCGCCTTTGCTGTAGTTGCGGCAAAACAAACGTCTGCAGCGTGTCATGGTACCGATGGCCCGTAGCGAACATGTGACAGGACCACGTGCAGTTATTTCCTCAAAGAGGAATGGCCCAAGGATGAATGTCGCCGTAAATCCACATCAGACAGTCACTTTTCGAGAATATAGGAGAATTTCAGTGTGCAACCGAGGATTTTCCTGAGCCCAAGTACGGCAATTCTGTGTGTTGGCTGTCCCATTGAGGTAGAAATGAGCCTCGTCGCTCCACAGAATATTCCAAGGCCATGACAGTTGAACAGTCATTCTGTTGAGAAAACTGACTGCGAATGAGAGACGTTGTGGCTTGTCCCTATCAAGCAGCTCTTGGGTATGGTGGATCTTGTATGGGAAATAGTGCATTATATTTCTGAGCACTTTTCAGGCGGTGCTGTAAGAATAGCCTATCTGTCAAGAAACTGCACTTGCGCTACTGCACTCAAACTCTGATGTCTGTGACTGTGCGGCAACAGCTGTCTTGACGGCATCAACAAGTACCGGATTGACAAGTTTACAGCCTCTTCCAGGTTGAACTCCTAATGTCCTCGTCCCTTCAAATCTCTTAATCATGTCCCGGATACCTCTAGTAGATATTGGTACACGCCGTAGGTTCTTTATACGACGAAATTCACGAACTGCAGCAGAAGCATCCCCCTTGTTTTCGTAAAACAGCTTTATCAATAACGCACGTTCAACTAAACATACCGTCATCATTACAGACGAAAACATCGACATAAAACAGGACAACGTGTGCAAACGTTTTATACCCTAACCTGTTTTGCATAAAGATTTCTCTCCTTCGCAAGCATGCAAATCTCGACATTTTTTTCCTAGAACTGACAAATTTTCTCGGTTTTACATTTTATGACTCATAATTCTTATTCTGGATTGTTAATACTGTTTCTGTATTCCGTTTTGGTCGTTTATTGTGCTAAATTTAATGTTTTTCCGGAAAAGGCGCCCTCTGGTGGACACTTTGTATTTTTTTTTTTTTTTCGAAATTCCGTGTGCGCATCTCGTGTATAATTTATATAACAAATTTCGTTGCATTCCGTTCACCGTTTGAGCTGTAGGATGCTGTTTAGAGGGGAAATTTAATTATAACCACCCTGTACTTACAGATGCACATAGGTATAGAAACAGCGGGGGACTGAGGGGGACGGCAGCCCCCTTCAGAAACATATATTTTTATGTAGCGAATCAAACACATATATATAAAGGTTTTCAATATATATATATATATATATATATATATTGAGCTAAGAAAATAGGACGCTGAGGCTCCTGATCTGTTGATAGCCTATTAGGCGGGGATTTCGTTCTCTCACTGTATCAAGCTTTGGTCAAATTCATTTCTTTTAACATGATTATAATATGTCTCGCGCTAGAAATTTATGAGAACATAAATATGGTGGGGAACTGAGCAGAGTCCACCTATGCCGACTAGTTTTCTTTTGTGATAAAACTTTTTCTTAAACAAAGTAGTTTCACGTCACTGTAATTCTGAGAGAAATCGTTAGATATTCTAACACAACGACTAAAATCGAAACTGCTCGTAATCATTTGATAAGATAGTGTACAAAGCAAGTGAAAAACTTTACAATTTCACTAGCCATTTTTAGAAATTGTAAAACATTGTTATTAAACTTATTAAAAGCTATTTAAATCAATCAGCAAGCTATATGAATCATTATTACTTCACTTACCATTATACACTGCTCGTTTAATTAACAAACTATAAATATATTCCACGGGATTCTCTGGACGATCAACACTTAATCTTTCAAGAATGTTCTGGAATTGAAGAAAAGGATAACAATTTCGCACAAAAATACGCTATAAAAAAAATTCTGTTAAAAACAAAATGAAAATTTTTTTTAACTTTCCTAAAGAAAATTTATGTTTTCTAAAACTACAGAAATTTAGTTTGCTATTGCATCCCAGTCAGTCAAAAGGAACATTTACTATTTCTTTCTTTCTTTTTTTTTTTTTTTTTTGTAACCACATAAAAAGTTATAACTATATTCATACAGGTTTCATCTGGTGATTACATATTGTTTTCTGTTTTTCACATAGAGAATTGGTATCAAAGCAGAATTAAAAAGTTAAAACACGAATAAACTACTACGTCAGAAACGCTAAAAGAAAAATATTTCCGATGCATACAGCTGTTTCGGTAGCCTTAAGCATACCTTCTTCAGTGCATGAAGAATTCTGAATCTGGAGAAGTGCTCGTATATGTAGGAGGGGGACCGAATTTAGTTATTGGTTGAACTAAACTCGGTCCCTCTCCTACATATAAGAGCACATCTCCAGATTCAGAATTCTTCATGCACTGAAGAAGGTATGCTTAAGGCTACCGAAACAGCTGTATGCATCGGAAATATTTTTCTTTTGGCGTTTCTGACGTAGTAGTTTATTCGTGTTTTAATATTCCAACGCCAAGTCTCCTGTTATTAAGAATTAAGAAGTGCTAGGGAATAGAACAAATTATGCTTTTGTTGCTGAGGTGTAACATCGTTGTCGACAGTGTGGTGGACTCAGGTTCGATATGGCTAGTAGAACTGTAGAATATTATTGAATACGAGATTTTTTATAGTTTGTTCTACGAAAAAAATCTGCTGAGTGCGAATATTTTCCATATTGTTCTGTTACAGAAAAGTTTTGTCAACGTACACTGTTAAAAAAAATTCCCGTAAGATTACGGGGAAAGCCCGGCAGCAGAGATTCAAGACAAATCTCGTTAAAAAAATGTTTTTTTTTTACGGGCATGTAACATAATTTATGGTCATTATATACTTAATTTACGGTCTAAACTTTTTTTTTTTTTTTTTTACGAGCTTTGTCTGGAATCTCTGCTGCTGGGCTTTCCCCGTAATCTTACATGATTTTCTTTTTTTTACAGTGTATTTTTCGCGTAGCATACGGATGTTTTCCAATAACTTTACTGCCAGGAATTTTCTGTAATAGAACAGGAATGTTTTAACAGTGTATTTATAATTTATACATATATATTCAATATATATAAATATATAAATTATATATATTTAATATGTATAATTTATACATATATATACATAAATACATATGTATGAAAAAACATAGAGTGCAACAGAACTAAAGGTCACAACTGTATGGACCATTAGAATTTGCCAAACCAAACAGCTTTCACCACACAATATGGGGTCGAAAAGCAAAAGCCGAGCCGCGATAGGGCGATTCTCTTGAGTGAATAAAGCGTCTTTCGTAAAGTTTTTTCGCTTTCGAGAATTTTCAGCCGATATTTGTCACCGGAGATGCAGCAATATTCAAATGCGCCATCTAAACACGCTTATCGAATCACCGGAGAACCTTGTAGCCCGAATTAGCTTCGCAGTGGCAGACGCTACGGAAATGCCAGGAATCTTCTAGTGTGTTTGTATCCGCGTGATTCGTCCCATCGCCGATGTGAACCCTCTGTTGCAGCTGTTGGTCGCTCATTTGAGCATTTATTGTTAAGTTTTCAATAATAAAGATTATGTATCCTTCATTGTATGATATAGCTTCATTGTTTTCATCAAGCAGGCGCCCTTTTGTGGCTCACCCTTTGCTTTCCGACCCCACATTGTATGGTGAAAGTTTGTTTTTGAGAGTTGTATTACTCACTTGGTTTTGTTACACTCTGTACATTACTAATGTCATTATAATTAAGTTAAACAATATTCTAATGGAGTGAACAAATTTCTTTCTGAATTCAGTATATTTTATTAAATAATCTAATGACAGCATGGCACCGTTTTTTATGAATTATTGTAAAATTGCATTCTGATGTAAAAGCTAAGAGCAGGGGGGGCACCAGCTAGGAGGGACGGGGGGCACAGGGCCCCGTCGGGGAGTCTGTGACCCCCCCCCCTTCCCCATCGGGGCATGCTCCTAAAATCTCTCGAAGGAACAAATACAAAATTTTCAGTTTTTCTTCCTTTAGCAGCATTTTTCTTTCCTTTTACAAATTTGGAGCATTCCAGTTTTTCCATTGTATAGGAAGTGCTGACATGAATTTGGATTCGTTTTATCTCTTCTATTTTATTTAAGCAGCCAACAGTTGCACAAAACTTGAGCACCATACGTGAAAGTATTGCAAAATTAAATAGACATACAATAACATTTAAATCCTTTGCGATAAATTTCTCATAAGCTAACAACATTCTAGAGGTAAATCCCATCAGAGGTCCCATCAACCCATCAACCACCTAAAATTTCAATTCGCCCACTCTACTCTTTCTCTCCGATCCCCTACGCGCGAGATCTCTCCTACCGCGCGATCTCTCCTAGCTTTGCCTTATATATAATGTATTTTTAAAAATAATTTTTTTAAGCGCCATTCTAAACTAAGTCGTAAGTTAGAAATATAAATAACATATGAAATATTGACATAAATTAACTAAAAAATGCAAAAAAGACGTACAGCTTTAATATGGGACCCTCTTGGTAAAATTTGAAATTCGGTGCCAAAGTAACGCGAATGTTTCTTTCCAAGGTCTTTAACTACGCAAATGCGATAGCCATTTTAATTCATTGCCTAAATGGCAAAAAAATATTTAAAGTCGCCAAGAAGGGTCCCATACTAAAGCTGTGCCAAAAATAAAAAGTATAACAAAAATATATTTTTTAACATGAAATTATTTCTTTTTTTAATCATTTAATAAAATGATACAGCCTGTAGTATAAAACCATAAAACTCCTCGGTGACATTTGAATTTTTGTCGCCATTTTACCGATGAATATTTTTGCATTTCTTGTTTAAAAATATAATAATTAGCTTTTTTAATTCATCGCCAAAATGGAAAAAAAATATTTAAAGTCGTCAATGTGGTCCTATACTAAAGCTGTGCAAAAAATAAAGGAACAACTATAGTATTTCTCCACAGCTGAATTTGGCGATTTATTTTTGACGATTATGGCTAAATCATAAATCTAAAAATCATATAGCATATAGCATAAATGATAAAATCATAAGCTAAATTATAAATCATAAATCCACAATAAATAGCATGCAGGCTGCCATATTATATCGCAAACAGTTCAGAACGACATCGTTATCGTTCAAATCGGCGCCAAAGAAAAATCGCCGAATTCAGCTGTGGGGAAATACTATAGTTGTACCAAAATAAAAAGTATTAAATATATATATATATTTTTTTTTTTGAACAAGAAATTAAAAAAAAAAAAAAATCATCGACAAAAAATTCTAAATTCGCCAAGGGTTTTTGATAGGGTGTACCATTTTCATAAATGATAAAATAATAATATTTCAATTATCCAAAGGGAAAAAAACATCCTATTTACTACCTGAAATATCTCAAATATTTTTTTATTTTCAGCATATGCAAATAAATCTGAAGGAATCTGGTGAGATCGAAGTAGGGTATCCATTTGACATTCAACGTCTGTTAATGAAATATTTATATGCTTTATACAACTATATTAATTTCCGTCCCTATTTTCAAAACTAAATCCACAGGGACAGACAAACTTAAATACAAACATAAACTTTTATGAATGTATATTTTTATACAAGTTAATGTTACTTAACAAAGTTTGTAAATAATATAAAACATTGAAGAAAGATATTACAAAGCTTTTTTTTTCTCGGTGTCATGAACCATGGAGATACGAAAAATTAGAGATGAACTTGACGTTAAATAAAAGAAATTTTCAACTGTTATCAAAGAAAGAAGAAGTTTTTAGAAAACTATTAAATTTTGAAAGTTCCTATTTCTGTAAAAGAAACTTTATTCATAACTCCATGTCATAAACTATTAAATCGATTAAATCTTGTTACAATCATTCAGTCAGTTAGTCCTAGTTCTAATTAATATATTATGTTGATTTCTTTAGAAATCGACCTATTGTAATCATCGTTTATATATATATATATATATATATATATATATATATAATGAAAATATCGTCTTCACGATAACTCCCGAAATAATACGAAATAATACTCCCGAAATAATCGAACCAAATTTAGACAGCGAACTTATCTTATAAATATCTTGAATGAGTTCGTTAACCAAGGTGCTCCGCCTTTTTGTTTTCAAGTAGTGACCACTTGAAAATTTCCAATCCACATTGTAAAAAGCGTATTTAAAGCCGGATTTGCTTGAATTTTGATATAAATATAGACCACATAAGGGTCGCAATCAAGTTTATTAATGAACTTTATCCACCATTTTTAACAAAGTGGCGGATATCCTAAGTTAAGCGGAGCTACTTCAAATCAGGCTACCACTAGAAAATTTAAAATCACGATAACTTCCGAAATGATATTCCAAATCGAACCAAATTTAGACTGTAAAGTTATAAATATCTTTGATGAATTTGTTAACCAAGTTGTTCCGCCATTTTGTTTTTAAGTGTAGTCCACTTGAAAATTTTAAATCCACATTGTAAAAAGCGTATTCCGAGTTTCTTTGAATTTTGATGTATACATAGACCATATAAAGATCTCTGTCATTTTTAACAAAGTGGCCGATATTTTAAACTAAGCAGGGCCACTTGAAATCAAGGCTACCACTTGAAAATTTAAAATCCCGAGAACTTCCAAAATAATACTCCAAATCGGACCATATTTGGACAGTGAACTTATCTTATAAATATCTAAGATGAATTTGTTAACCAAGTTGCTCCGACTGTGGCGTTTTGGAATTTCGGGCGAGGGTTCTGGTAGCGAAGAAGAAAATCCCGTCACAGCAGAAGTTGATAAGAAAATTAATTTAATTAAAATTTAAACAAGATTCTATGTACAACCTTTAGTTACAATATTGATGTTGGAGGATTATATACAAGGGCCAGGAGCTACAGTATGGATCGATAGTTGATTTGATGCTTTTAACAAACAGTTTCAGTGGATCTCCGTGATCCTAAATTCGGTTTACTGAAACAATCCTTGCACCGTTCCAGGTACAGAAAAGATATAGCTCAGTCCTAGGATAATTTTAAGTACAAAGTCTCTTATGAGCTGACCTGCACCTTCGCCGGTGACAGAAAATACGCGGACCTGTGTTCTCTGCTCCTAGAGGAACACAAAAAATCATTAAATGTCTCGTTACCTCTCCTGGTAAACGGGACAAGAAAAAACCCTCCGACCTTCACTGGCCGAAGACAAGATCCGAATCGCCGACTCTCTGCTTCCAGCTCTGTTCCTGGGAAAACTCGTTCTCTCGATGGCAACCCGCGCTCCTCTCTCATTCGCTGAGAGCGGGCGGGCGCCTTCCCGTCTGGCCGAAGAAATTCCTCGGAAACTCCAATGTTCTCACGACCATCAGGGCGTACCATCAGGGCAGCTTCTTTGTACTTTAGTGTCACAGTTCGAGACAGTCTGGAGCCAAACTATTGTAAGTATCAGCACACCTGCTCTGTGTAGAGATTAAGGTCTGGCCAACTTTAATTAATTGGAAGGGGGGCTGTATGCCACAACTTCCCCCCCCTTAAGATGGTTTTCTGGGGTTGAAACTCCAGAAAATCTCTGCAATCAAATTAGGTTAGGGTGCATCAAAGCAATTCTAGAGAGGCTAATCTTCCTGACTAAACAATACTTAAATTTACACTAAAGTTACAAGTTTCAAATTACAAATTAATTAACATAATAAAACAATACTAATAATAATAAACTATATACAAAATTTCTTACAGATAACTTTTAATCCACCCGACTCAAACAGTCCACATGAGGAATGTCTTTTCCTGGTCTGTGTCGGATTTCATAGTTAAAGGGCTGCAAGGTTAACGCCCACCGCATTAATCTGGGATTGTTTCCCGCATTTCTCTTTAACCATATTAATGGGTTGTGATCAGTTTCTATGGTAAATTTTTGACCATCCAGGTAATGTTTTAACTTTTTCACTGCGAAAATGATCCCAGCACATTCCTTTTCGGTGGTGCTATAGTTTTTCTCTGCCTTAGTAAATTTTCGACTTAAGTACAGAATTGGATGTTCTTCATCTCCTTGCCTTTGAGCCATGATAATACCTATCCCCTTATCTGAGGCGTCACTTTGTATAATAAACTCCTTAGTATAATCAGGAGCGTACGGTACTGGGTCACGGGTGAGTTTATCTTTTAACTCCCTAAAAGCCTTCTCCATTTCGGAACTCCAGTCTACTTTTTCCTTTTTCGTTTTCCCTTTTAAAGCTCGGGTCAGCGGTTCTACTATAATTGCATAGTTTTTTATGTATCGGGAGTAATACCCGCACATCCCTAAAAACCTTCTAATTTCCGTTTTTGATTTTGGAGCTGGGAAATCAGTAATGGCCTTAATTTTAATCTCGGACGGTTTCCTACGTCCTTTCCCTACAACATGCCCTAAATATTTGACCGTCTCCTGGGCAAATTTACACTTGGCTAATTTAATGGTTAATTTTGCCTTGGTTACCCGCTTTAGAACTATATCTAAATGTTCTAAATGCTCTTCCCATGAATTAGAAAAGATAGCCATATCGTCAAGGTAAGGCAAACAGAAACTTTCTAGTCCCTTTAATAGAATACTCATGAATTTTGAAAACCTATACGGGGCGGAGACAAGTCCAAATGGCATTACCAAAGGTTGATATGAACCGAAACTAGTTACAAATGTCGCTAAACGTTGTGCGTTAGGGGTTAAAGGTATTTGCCAATAGCCTTTAGTTAAGTCAATCACGGTAATAAATTTTGATACTGCCACTTGCTCTACCCTCTCTTCTATGTTAGGCAAAGGGAAAAATTCGGCACGAGTTATCTCATTTAACTGGCGATAATCAACGCACGGGCGGGGTTCTCTGCCAAGGGCCTCTACTAATATCATAGGCGAGGTATAATCTGACTCCCCTTCCTTAATTATGCCCAATTCTAACATACGCTGGATTTCGGATTTCAGGATGTCGGTTTGTCGAGGTGACGTCCTATATGGCTTCATTCTAACGGGTTTATCACTAGTCAATTCAATATCATGCTCAATTAAATTCGTTCGGCCTGGAATATTGGAAAACACTTTCTTGTGTTTAATTAGTAATGCTCCTAATTGCTCCTGTTGGGCTTTTGTGCAACGACTTCCTAAATTACTGTCCCTAATTACCATATTGAGGTCAAATTCTTCCGGGTCAGTTATAGGATAAGGTATTTCTAAGTCTGCCTCCGTCGTTTTATTATCCCGATTTTCCTCTATTAATACATTTACGATTTCTGCTCTCTGCACGTAAGGTTTTAGTAAATTGACATGATAAATTTGCGACTTTTCGCGCCTGTCCGGTACATTTACAATATAATTAGTCTCTGACATTTGACTCTCAATAGTGCCTGGCCCTATCCATGATACGGATAATTTATTGGGTTTACTTGTGGCTAAAACCAGCACTTTGTCCCCGGGATTAAATTTCCGATTTACCGCATTTCTGTCATACCAGATTTTGCGTTTGTCCCTTTTTTCCTCCATCTGCTCCCCTGCGAGCTCTTGACACCTTTGGAGTCTGTTTATCAATTCGAAAACATACTCCGTCACTGGGTTTTGCTCCTCTTCCTGCTCTGTCCATTTCTCAAATAGCAGGGTTTCCGGGGTTCGCAGATTTCTCCCATGAACCAACTCGGCTGGGCTGAATCCCGTTGATTCATGTGTTACCGTCCGCAAAGCTAACAAAGCATAGGGTAAACTCCTCTCCCAACTTTCTCCACTTTCTAAACAGATTACCTTCAATAACCGTTTAACTGAACGATGCCAACGCTCAATGCAATTTGTCTGTGGGTGGTGCACACTACTGTGAGTTATTTTAATTCCAAATTTTTCTAAGAAAGTTGAGGTTAAGTTACTCATAAAACAAGCCCCTAAGTCTGTTTGGATTACTTTCGGAAATCCCATTCTACTAAATACTATCATTAACGCGTCGATCACTGTTTCCGACCTTGAATCGGGTATCGGGATAGCCTCTGGATACCTCGATGCTAAACACATAGCCGTGAGCATACATTTATTTTGATTTTCTGAAGGTGGGAGTGGTCCCACAATATCACAGTTTATATGCGTAAAAATTGCAGTAATAATGGGAACAAGTTTAAGAGGGGCTTTTTTTTGCTCTCCTGCCTTCCCAATTTTCTGACAAGGATCACACGATTTTACATAGGCTTCAGCCTCTTTAATGATATTTGGCCAGAAAAAATATCGCAGCAATTTATCCTTAGTTTTAGTCATGGCCACATGACCGGATATTAAACTGTGACAAAGATTCAAAATTTCATTCCTATATTTCCGCGGAATAATTAGCTGACGTCTTTTTACTCCTCTGTGATCTGTAGCAATTCTGTACAGCAAACCTTGATCTATTGTTAAATTCGATTTCTCCTCTTTCGCGCGCGCCCACAACTCCGTTAGGCTTTCATCTTTTTCCTGCTCTTGGCGAAACTCGTTTTTCCCAACGTGCGCCAGAGCGGTGATCCTATCCTCCTCTAACTCGGGGAGGAAAATTGATTCTTCCGTACCCTGATTTTCCGTAGGCTCGCTCTCTGGCGACATTTCCGCCTCTCCCTGATCATTCCCAGCGCTTTCACTCGCCAGACTGGTTTTTGGCGCAGTTTCGTTTTTACGCCTTTTTGCTCGCGTTTCGACTGCATGGATTAATTCGGGTTTTTGTTTTTTTCTCTCGATTAATTTCTGCGTCTCATTTCCCAGTAAATAATAATCCATGAGAACTTCCTTATCCGCTACCGCGGCTTTCGTATTAATTAACCCTATTCCCTCAATTTCTAATTCAATATTGGCTATGGGTAGACATCTCACTTCGTTGGCTAAAGCTGCTTTAACCCACACGGTTTCCCCGTTTAATTGTTCATTAGAAATTATTTTATGAGGGGCAATATCGAGGCACGTCCCAGAATCACGTAAAATGGTAACCTTTTCCCCATTTATCTTGGCTTCACTTAAATAAGGTTCAAAAGCCGGGTTTAAATTCTCAGCGTCTCCTACGTGTTTTACTTTTTCAGCCTTCTCTTGTCTGCTTTTCCAGACTGGGCAATTTGGCTTAATGTGATCGGGGGAAGAGCACACATAGCAAACAATAGGTTTTCGGGCCTCAAATAATTTAGATCTTTCCGTCAGATCAGACTTATCCCTCCAATTTTTTTGTTCTGGGGCATTTTTCTCAACCCTATTTTTATCAAAGTTGCGAGGTTTATCTAATTTCTTTTCTAGTGGTGGTTTCGGGGTCCAACTTTTCTTATTATTTCTGCGAACTGACTCGTACGCGTCAAACTTCTTAGCTAACTCTCGCGGTTCATTGAGAGAGCTCCACGAATCTATGAAATGATCTTTCATTTCGAAATTAGCCCGTTTCTTTAACTGGTCGGCCACCATTAATTTCTTTAGATCCTCAAAATTTGTCACTTCTACTCCCTCTAACCACCCATTTAAATATGTATCTAAATCATAAGCTAGATCATGCCAAAGAGTTCCCGGTTGTTTTTGGTGTTGCATAAATTTAATTCTAAAATTTTCCGGACTTAATTTAAATCGATCTAATAGCATTTGTTTGACTTTCTCAAAATCGTCACTAATTTCTTGGGGTTCTTTTAAAATTAATTCCGCGATTTCTACGGGCAATAAAGCTAATAAATTAGTCACTAGATCCTCGTCATCTATTTCTAACTTCCTAGCTTGTCTTTGGAATAACGCAAGAAATAATGCCATGTCCGATTTCTCCGGTTCAAATTTTTGCATAACCGATTTTAGTGATTGTCGGCTGGGGCGTTCACTACGAGTCGAAGCTAGACTTACTGTTTCTGAATGTTGGGCTATTTTAAGTTTTTCTAACTCTAATTCATGTTTCCTTTCCGCTTCTCTTTCAGCGATTTTTTTCTCTTCAGCCTCCCTTTCCGCAATCTTTTCCGCCTTCCTTTTCTCTTCCGCCTTTCTTTCTAAGAGATCCTCCCGTATTAACTTAATTTGAGCTAGGGCTAGGTCTTTATCATAATCTGGAGACTTTTGAATTTTCCCTATGATATCACTTATCCTATCCGAAGTTTCAACAATCACTCCGAATTCGACTGCGAGCTCTTGCAGTTCCGCTTTCCTATACTGCCCTAATTCTGACATGTTTACCTAATTCTAAATTCACAATTTAATCTTACACAATTCCCAAAAAAATTTCTACACAATACCTAACACTTTTACACAATTCCTAACAATTTTACACAATTCTTACAATTTTACCCAATTCCAAAAAATACATATACAAAATTACACTAATAAAACCTATAATTCAATTTTGCAAATTTTTGGGGTGTATAAAATTCCAATACAACACGATTCTAATAATTAAAACTTAATATTCAATTCTACACATTAAATTTGAAATATTTGAAATCACAACCCTTTCCAGGAAAGAAACCTCTTTCCGTAACTTATTTGATTCACTTTTAATTTTCATAAATTACACAAAACAATATGAAATTACTGTGTTATCTTTCTCAAGATATTTTAACACCCTTTTTGTTTTCTCAAATAATATCTGTTTTCAAATATAATCTTTCTCATTTAAAACAAGATAATCAAATATGTGCAAATCAATTAATATTTTTCCAAACTAAACAAATATGAGTTATATTTAAATTAAATTTACCTATAATTTAAATTCCTCCCTGTTTTTACTTAGAGTTTCTAATATTTGTGATATGCCACATTTTTAATTTTTCCAAAAACAATGTTAATTTAAGGTTTACTCTCCCTTAATAAATTTCTAAATAACTTTTAACTTTATACATTTATCATCTAATACCTTAAATAACAAAATTTTTACAGCCTCACTAGAAAAGTTTGACTCACCCCTGTTTTGTTGTCGTTTGCTCGAGTTCCGTCCTTCCTTCTGGCACTTATGATGGCTCTCGGATCGGCACTCCGTATGGAATTCGGGATGGGTTCCGGCTGAGGGCTCTCCTCTCTGTCTTAGAGATTCTTCTATCGTCCGTAGTCCGTACTTCTTCAGGCAGTGTAGTATTCTCCAACAATCATCCCTCTAGCGCTGCCACCAAGTTAGTATAGCTGTGGCGTTTTGGAATTTCGGGCGAGGGTTCTGGTAGCGAAGAAGAAAATCCCGTCACAGCAGAAGTTGATAAGAAAATTAATTTAATTAAAATTTAAACAAGATTCTATGTACAACCTTTAGTTACAATATTGATGTTGGAGGATTATATACAAGGGCCAGGAGCTACAGTATGGATCGATAGTTGATTTGATGCTTTTAACAAACAGTTTCAGTGGATCTCCGTGATCCTAAATTCGGTTTACTGAAACAATCCTTGCACCGTTCCAGGTACAGAAAAGATATAGCTCAGTCCTAGGATAATTTTAAGTACAAAGTCTCTTATGAGCTGACCTGCACCTTCGCCGGTGACAGAAAATACGCGGACCTGTGTTCTCTGCTCCTAGAGGAACACAAAAAATCATTAAATGTCTCGTTACCTCTCCTGGTAAACGGGACAAGAAAAAACCCTCCGACCTTCACTGGCCGAAGACAAGATCCGAATCGCCGACTCTCTGCTTCCAGCTCTGTTCCTGGGAAAACTCGTTCTCTCGATGGCAACCCGCGCTCCTCTCTCATTCGCTGAGAGCGGGCGGGCGCCTTCCCGTCTGGCCGAAGAAATTCCTCGGAAACTCCAATGTTCTCACGACCATCAGGGCGTACCATCAGGGCAGCTTCTTTGTACTTTAGTGTCACAGTTCGAGACAGTCTGGAGCCAAACTATTGTAAGTATCAGCACACCTGCTCTGTGTAGAGATTAAGGTCTGGCCAACTTTAATTAATTGGAAGGGGGGCTGTATGCCACACGACATTTTGTTTTCAAGTGGAGTCCATTTGAAAATTTTAAATTCACGTTGTAAAAAGCGTATTCAGAGTTTTTTTTTTTTTTTTTTTTTTTTTTTTTATGTATACATAGACCATATAAGGATCTCAATCGAGTTTATTAATGAACTTTATCTGCCATTTTTAACAAAGTGACCGATATTTTAAACTAAGCAGGGCCGCTTGAAATCAGGCTACCACTTGAAAATTTAAAACCACGATGACTTCCGAAATAATACTCCAAATCGAGCCAAATTTGGACAGTGAACTTATCTTACAAATATCTTGGATGAATTTGTCAACTAAGTTGCTCCGCCATTTTGTTTTCAAGTGAAGGCCACTCGAAAATTTAAAATTCACAATATAAAAGGCGTATTTAAGACCAGATTTGCTTGAATTTTGATGTGTATATAGACTATATAAGGGTCACAACGAAGTTTATTGATTAATTTTATCCGCCCTTTTTAACAAAGTGCGGATATTATAAACTAAGCAAGACAACTTGAAATTAGGTTACCACTTGAAAATTTATAAACATGAAAACTTTTTAAATTCTGAATCAATCCGAAACAAAATTTCACAGTGATCTTATCCTATAATTATCTTGGATGAGTTCACTGGGCAATTTGTTCCGACATTTTGTTTCCAAGTTGCGGCTACTTGAAATCACGCTGCCACTTGAAAATGTACCATCACGATAACTTTTAAAAATACTAAACTGATTCAAACAAAAGTTGGACAGTGAAATTATGGTTCAAACATCTAAGATAAGTTCGCGTGGTAACTTGATCCGCAATTTTATTGTCAAGTGCCTGCCACTTGAAAATTTATCATTATGATAACTTTTGTAATACTGAATCAATTCGCATCAAATTTGGGTAGCGGATTCATCATTCAAATATTCCAGATAAGTTCGTTGTGTTTCACTTCCAAGTGGTGGCCACTTAAAATCACGAGGCCACTTAAAAATTTGTCATCACGATAATTTTTGAAATACTGAATAGTTTGAACTAAAGTTGGACAGTGAACTTATCATACAAATATCTTGGGTGATTTCGCTGGGCAAGCTGCTTCACCATTTTGCCTCCAAGTTGCAGCCACTTAAACTGCCACTTGAAAATTTGTCATAACAATAACTTCTGAAACACTGCACTGATTCGAACGAATGTTGGACAGTGAACTTATGCTTCGAATATCTTGGATGAGTTTGCGAGGTAACTTGCTTCGTTATATTGTTTCCAAGTGGTGACCACTTGGAAATTTATTACCACGATAATTTTTGAAACACTTAATCAATTCAAACTAAAGTTGAAAAATAGATTTATTATTCAAATATCTATGATTTCAGGGAGCAATTTTCTCCGCAATTTTGTTTCCAAATTATGGCCGATTGAACGTTGCCACTTGAGACTTTGCTATGGCGATAACTTTTGAAATATTGAATTTATTCGAACCAAAGTTTGACAGGGGACTTATCTTTATCTTACAAATATCTTGGATTAGTTCACTGAGCAACTAGCTTCGCCATTTTGTTCAAGGTGGCGACCACTTAATTTTTCAACGCGATGACTTTTGAGATTCTGAATTAATTAGAACTAAATTTGTACAGTAGACTTATCTCACAAGTGCATTTCATATATTTTAGGGATGGACCGGATATCCGGTAAATATCCAGTATCCGGCTGATTTTTCAATATCCGAAATATCATCGGATATCCGGATCAAAACCACTGGATATCCGGCTTTTGAATATCTGTGATTTTGTTGTTGTTGTTTCTTTTTTCGTGTTTTCTTTGGTTGAGATATGGTGGGAAATGTGAGAAACAACTTTTGCTCCTGCGTTTAGGGGAAAACTTAAAAAAAAAAAAAAAAAAAAAATAGCTTCTTAAATCACGTCACTAAAGAAATAATCTCATAAAATTCCACATCTGTATCTCCATTAGTTTGACTGGGCATTTCTGAGTGAGTAAGCAAGTCAGTCAGGAGATCTTCTTTTATAGATGTAGATTACTGTAATTCATTTCTTGTAATTAAAAAACTAGTATGTTGTGGTCACCACAATACTTTCTCCTATATTTTCCGGTACAAATTCACTGAGGACAAATAATTAATTAAAACTATTATTCATTAATATTATTTAACATGATGAATGAAAATGATTTTCACCTTAGAGAAAACTAACACTAAATATCCAAAGAAAGACAGTTTTATTGTCTAAAAATAACATCTTAAAAAATGCGTTTTTATAATGGTTATTTCACATATCAAGTTTCGTACAGTTATATGCCATACAATTTGAGATATAGCCTTCCCGTTATTGAGAAAATTTCCAGTATATCAGCTCCATATATTGGCATCCGACAAGCATCCAACTTGAAGCAGCATAATGGCCTTCTCACATATCAAGTTTTGTTTGATGATACGCAGTAGAACCTGAGATATAGCCTTTCCTTAAATTGCAGAAATTGCTGTGTAGAAGCACCACCTTATGAGCAGTTGAAACCAAAAGGTGATAGGTACTAATTTATGTAAAGTTTCATCTACATATAAATTTATATGCAATTCTGTGCAGTAGTTTCCGAGATATAGCCTTCCCTTAAATTGCAGAAATCGCTGTCTAGCAGCACCACCTGTCGGCCGATAAGCATTCAAATTGAGTCAGCATAATGACTTATAATGACCTTCTAATATATCAAATTTTGTTTGATTGTACGCAATAGAACCTGATATATAGTCTCCCCTTAAACTGCGGAAATCGCTGTATAGCAGCGACACCTGTTGAGCATTTGACACCAAAAGTTGATAGGCGCTAGTTTAGGTCAAGGTGCATCTACATATATATTTATAAACAATTCTGAGCAGTAGTTTAGGAGATACAATTGCCACAAAATTTTTGTTGCATACACACACACAGAGACAGACCGACATTTTCTAAAAATGGTAAAAACATGTTCTAGATCTCTGAAAACGTGTAAATCCACTGAAAACCGGAAGTCGAAAATTTTTACGAATCCAATACCTTTTTCTATTGAATATAGAAGAAAGTAATATATAATGAATTTTTAGCAGTTTTCTTTTGCATAACTTTTCTTATTTACTTTCTTCTGTATTCAATAGAAGAAAGTATTGGATACATAGATATTTTCGACTTCCGGTTTTTGGTGGATTTATACGTTTTGGGAGACTCAACACGATTTGACCATTTTTAGAAAATGTCTGTCTGTGTGTGTGTGACAAAAATTTTGTGGCGACTGTATCTCAGGAACTATTGCATAGAATTACATATAATTTTATATGTAAATGCACCTTGACCTAAAGTAGTGCCTATCAACAGTTGGTGTCAACTGATCAAGAGGTGGCGCTGCTATGCAGCGATATGCACAATTTCAGGGAAGGCTATATCTCGGGAACTACTGCACAAAATTGCATATAAAGTCATATACAGATGCAACTTGATATAAATTAGAGTGCCTATCAACTTTTGGTGTTAACAGCTCAATAGGTAGTGCTACTATGCAGTGATTTCTACAATTTAAAGTAAGGCTATATCTCTGGAACTACTGCATAAAAATACACATAAATTCATATATAGATGCAACTTGATATAAGTTAGTGCCTATCAACTTCTTGTGGCGACCACACAACAGGTGGCTCTGATATGCAGCGATTTCCAGAGTTTAAGAAAAGGCTATATCTCAGGAACTACTGCATAAAAATGCATATGTAGATGTATCTTGATGTATATTAGTGCTTACCAATTTTTAGGGTTAACTACTCAACAGGTGGCACTGCTGTGTAGTGATTTTCAGAATTTAAGGAAGGGTTATATCTCAGAAACTACTGTGCAAAATTGTATAAATATTTATATATGCACCTTAATATAAGTTATTGCGAATCAACTTTTGGTACTAATTGCTCAACAGGTAGCGCTTCTATACACCGATTTCCTCAGCTTAAGGGAAGGCTATATTTCAGGTTCTAATACATATAATCAAACAATACTTGATATGTGAGAAAGCCATTGTGAGACATTATGCCGATTCAATCTGAATGTATATCTGCCAATAGGTTGCGCTGCTATAGTGCAGTTTTTCCTGAGAACGGGAATGCTATATTTCAACTTCTATGACATTTAACTGTACAAAACTTGATACATGAGATAACCATTATGAAAATGCGTTTTTTAAAATGTTAGTTACTGTGTATCTTTGGATATTTACTGTTAGTTTTCTCTAAGATGAAAATTGCCTGCATTCATCATGGCAGATAATTTTAATAAGTAACAGTTTTTGTAATTTATTTGAACTGGGTGAATTTATGTAGGAAAATACAGAAGAAAGTCTTGTGGTAGCTACAACATACTAGTTTTACTTTCTCTTACCCATGTAAATGGGAGAGAAGTATTGTTTTTGGGTCAAATTTTCGAAATCGAGTTTTTGTTATGTTTGCTTGATGTGAGGTACCCTGAATCCAAAAATCATATTTTTAGTGGTTGGTCTGTGTGTCTGTTATCAGCATATCTCAAGAAAAAATAATACCAGAAAGTTCAAACTTGGTATTCTAAATGTGTATCATATAGGGATGCTACACTAAACTTTTCGTGAAGATCAAACAAGTGATTCGTGTACAGGGACACCCAAGAGAATTCAAACATATTACATCTATGGGGAAAATTGTAGGTAAGTAGAGTTTAACAACTATAAACTGCACTAAACCAAATGAAACGAATTTATATTTTTTATATGCGTAAAAACATGTTTCATACTGAATATGGTATGGAAATCATTCACTGTTCGTTTACAGAGCTACAGAAAAGAACTAGATTATAGTACGACAAGACAATACTTGAAAATCGTTGGAAGTGTATTTCAGATTTGTGCCGTCTGTTATTATCAGATTATGTTTATGTGCACCAGGTGGCGTTTATATAATCGTCAGAAGATATACAGGGCTGCCAATATTTAAGCCATATTGTTTTTTATTGTTAGTGGAAGTGCTTTACTAAAATATTTTACCATGTCCAGGAAACCATCTAAAAATTTGTCCTATTTAACCATCTGACTGCCGTTGACATATATATCCAGACACTGAACTGCTCTTTTCCCTGCAATACACTTTTAATTAAAAATTATAAAAATTTAGCTTGTTTTTCAAGTTTGAAGGTCTTAAATAGTAGTTATAAGGATTACAATCATGTACACAGATACATTTTTAATCTCAAGTTGAAATACATATTAATTTAGTTCATTGAAAAATCAATGCAGGTAAAACAACGCTACAATGTTGCCCTTTTCAAAGGTGGTCCCACATAGCCAACTTTCATCCATAAGACATATATAAAAGTTAAAAAACGATCCATTAAACGTCTATAAATATCCTACAGATATCTATTAGCACGACCCATGTCACTCTTTTATACATCCATTAGATATCTGTTACATATCCAGTAAATCTCCAAATACCCAATAATTGGGTTTGTTAGATCTAATAGATATTGAAAATATCTACATCTTGTTTTAATCTAACACGTTACGTCTATTAGACATGGAAAAAGGCACGTCTAAAATTCGTCTCTATTTAAACATCTAATAGATATCTATAACTAGTACTGAATATCCAAGACTTTTAATGGACATTCTTTAGATATTTCGTACCTTTTATGGATCATTGGTTATAATTCAGATGACTAATAGATATCAGTGGCTGTATGGGGTCAGATGGTTAAAACAGAATTAGAGCTTGAACTTTGTATTTTGATTCTAAATGAAAAATTCATGTATTTTAAAATATTTATCTTTCACATATTTTTCTGTATTCATTTTAACCCTTTAGCCATAAATGTTAGTTTTTTTAGCATATCTGTTTAATAATTCATAAAATCTATATTAAGTGAAGCAGGAATAAAAACATTTAATTTTTGAAATCTATAGATATTCAATAATCTTATTTCCTAGAAAAAAAAAAAAAAAAAAATTCAAAAATTTGACCCATTAGCCATTTATTTCAACTACTGAGTGGTGGAAAAAGCTATTTGTAATGATTAAAAGATTAAGATAAGAAATGTATAAGACATTTAATTTTAAAAAGTATTTATTGATTACTTCTTAAAATTTAAATAAATCCATGTTTCTCCAATTTTTCCCCCTTTACGGATGAAAAGAAAACCTATGGAATTTTTAATTTGGCTGCTGGGATTTATTATGAGGTTAGATATGTTAGAACAACTTAATGCCTATTATAGGACTGGGTAAGGCTCCTATATATACGAGCTGGCGCATCAGGCATTTTGTTGCCTTAGGGTTGCCACATGTACCCAGCGCGTTTCTCTGATAAACAAACGACAAACATTTTTTTTATCGTCTTACATTACTTTAGAGTAACTTGTTTTATTATATTTCATAATTTTAGCTAAGTAAGCTATGATATGGAAGTTTGTTTAGCGATAAACAGCTATAATCATTCAAGAAGTAAATATTTAAGTGTTCACAGACCTTCTATTACTGTGTATTTGAGTTTTGGCGACATTTTGTAAAAGAAACAGAAACCGCTCTAACAGCACATCTTACCACAGTATATCCATAGGATATCATCAGAACAAAATGACATCCTGAGAATGTACTGTGAAAAAAATGTGTTTTTAGGAATATTATTGTTGCTTATTGCTCTTATCTTGACCGGATTAGCTTCAGAACAATATTTCTTAAAATCATTAGGGAAGCGATAAGGACGCCAAGAGGGAATACTGTCCTCTTCTGAGGCAAAAAAATGGCAGTGATGCGCCAGCCTATTATTTTATTTAGGGGCTCTAGGACTGGGCGATGTTGAAATTCTTACATCATCAGTCTTACACCACGATGTAGTGACCCACCAATGTTATGAATATTTTAACACATTTAAATTTTTAAATAAATTAAAACTTAATTTTTGCAATTTCATTGCATGCAAAAGAAAATATATATATATATGCATCAGAAAGTGCTACATAATATAATAATTATGCTTAACAAATAAATTTTTGATTTACTTTAAAAAAGAAAAAGGAAACTAATAAATTAGTTTACTTGAGAATCACACCTGTATAAATTTTATAACAAGTTGAAAAGAACAAAATTTCCATTTAAATCTTTTAATTTTGCACTTTTTTTTATTATAATTCACATTCTTAATGGAAAATTACACTAAATTTTGTTTTTTCATAGAATCCTAGCACTTTGCACTTTTTTTTTTTTTTTTTTTTTTTTTTTTCCCCCGCAATTTTTTATTTTTTTTTAATAATCTTTGGGGTATTTTATAAGTTTTACAAGGTAAATCTGAAACAAGATTTCATTAAAAATGTTGTAGCAAAAAAGAAAAAAAATAATAATCTTTTGGCTAATTTTTTTTTTTTTTTATAAAGTAATGATAAAATCTTTAAAATAATTATTTCTTCATAAAATAATGATGGGAAATTTAGACAAAAATTATCCAAATAATTAAGATACATGTCAGAAAAATCTGCCTTTAATTAGTTATTCCATGTTTCTCATTGTACTATTTATTTAAATATACTTATCTAGTCATACATAATGCTTAGTAGATGGTTGAATACAAAACTTTATCATGACCAGCATAACTTTATTCACATTTGAGGTGAAACATTTAAAATGTAAAGAGACAAAATATAATATTTTTATGAATTTAAAATTATATTTAAGTTCTTTGTTTTAACTTACCTTTCACTGCTTCTCCTATTCGGTATTAAATAAGTTTGAAATTAAAAGCATGTAGTTTGTTTTGGTTAAATGAAAACATTGATACATGGAGGTAAAACAAGGATGTTGATGTAACCTTGCATCTGCAGTACATTCGAATCTCCATAATATCTAGTTGACATTCTGGCATCCAAGTGGCAGTATCATGGTACCAATACACATGCCATGGACGTATTTGTGGAATATTCAAGGTGAAGTAGAAGATTGGTAGGATCTGGTTAGCAATTATAAATAGTGTTGATTAGTTACAGTCACTCTCTTCCTTTTAGTTTGGTGTAGTGATGAGTTCTCATAAGATATGAGCTTTCACTTACAAGGGAACTCTTTGAAGTGATAATCGCCGATTTTCTTGAAAAAAATTCTGGCATAAGATTCAATCATGAATAGCATCTTCCTAAAATATTAGCTGCTGAGTCACAATAGATAAGCTATAAAAAATTATTAAAAATGCAAGCATGTCTACAATATTTCCAAAAAAGCACCTGTTTGGCGACTGCATTCTTCAGAATTTCATTGCAATGAAGATTTAATAGATGTAGATGTTCTTCTTTCTATTTGATAGCCAAACGAACTCCATACGCTGTCGAGCACTTGAGAATTCAGAATAGTTAACAAAAACCCGATAATTTACCAGATTGAGACTTACTTAGTCGAAATTCTAAATAATATTTAATATTTCAATTAAATAAGCTGTGTCAATAACAATCGTAAGAGCATCAACACCAAGTTTTTAATAACGACATTAAAAAAATATATGATCAAGACTTTTATATAGATTTAAATAAAATAAGACATTATATATTAAAACATAAAGCTGTTTTTTTTTTTTTTTTTACTAAAATGAAAGCATTTCGTATACGAACACATTTTTTTAAAATAAGTCTGATCATTTTATTGGGCAGTACCAACCTTCGATGAACAAGCAACTCAGCAGACTATGAGTTGTGTGGATCCAGTATCTCATTAGAGCTACACAATGAGCAATTGGTGACAATTTATGATTCTACCCTAAATGTCGACCTGTTTGTTGATTAGGTTTAACGTCGCACTAGTACTGCACTATGGGCAATTGGCGACGGTTTGCGATGAGCTTCTGAGGATGGTCCGGTGACATCTGCAGGTGATAAATGATTGCATTCTGCGTACAGTCGGTACCAAAAGTGTCCGAACACTAGCAAAAATTCCTATGCAAAAAAAGTACACTTCATACGGTTTTGTTAAATAAATCTTTATCGAATCATGTTCTTACACTGACTAAGAATAGAATTCGACAAGGATTTATTTAACAATACCGTATGAAGTGTATTTTTTTTACATAGGAATTTTTGCTAGTGTTCGGACACTTTTGTTACCGGCTGTATGTTATTTATTTTTAATATATGCATCCGATTTGTATGTGTGACTCGACATTCCCCGCCCCATACCCCTGTAAATTTCGTCAAGATGAGGACAGATATAACATAGCCTGATTAAAATACAAAAAATAAAAAAAAACACCCTGGGTCAGCTGGGGAATCGAACCCATTCTTTTACACTTGAAGACGATTAGTAAGGGTGACATAATCACTCGGCTACAGAGGGTCTGCATGCAGCATAACAATTATTTTTAAAACAACAAGATTTCGCAGTTAATAATTCCATAAAATTCCCTATGAAATTCATTGCGCAGCACTAGTGTGAGGTAAAACCCAACCAACCTTATGAAATTCTAATGCATATTTTTACAAAATTCTTTATATTATTATTCGTAAACATATATAAAATAAATTGCCAGAAATGTAAGAAGCCATAAAGTAGTAGTTATGCACATATTTTTCCAATTTTAAATAAACCCTCCATAAAAGATCAAAATTGTAATAGCACATCTAAGGTCCATCTCTAGGAATATGTCCCAGACTGTCGCCTTTGCATAGCTGTAGTGCGAATTAAAACTTAAAACCTACTCAACCTCAAATATCTTAAATATTTTAATTTTGACTTATTTATTTGAATATTAATTTCAATCAACTATTCAAATAATTAAATATAAATGTTCAATCAAATATTATAATTCATACTGGTCGCCAATTACCCATTGGACAGCACTAGTGCGATGTAAAACGTAGCCAACCAACCTATAAATCAGATTAGTTTTTAAATGGTCCGCAAATTTATATAAATGCACATGCTGAGAGCTTCAAACATCAATTTACTCCAGATTATATATAAGCTGGAGTAATGTAAAAGTAACAATGAAATTGAAATTGCATTATTTTAAATACATGCAATTTTGAAACATTACATAAAATAATTGAAAATATTGGATCTAACATAAAACATAACGTCACTTTTTGGGTTACATACAAACAGAATGCTTGCAACTTCGATGAGGTAAATTCTGCAAGTTTTTTGCAAATACAGTCAGCAGCAAAAGTATCTGAACACTAGCAAAAATACCTATATAAAAAAGTACACTGAATGCAGTTTTGATATACTTTCATATTCAAATGTAAATTGTGTTATTTAACAGCTATAAAGAAATAACTCTATAGGGAATGTTTTGTTCAGTATGGAACTGTTTATCCAGAATCCAGTTATCTGTAATTGTATTTTCAGACAATTAACTTCTGATATTTATATTAAGAAGAAGAAAAAAGGTTTTTTTTTTTTTTTTTTTTTTTAGGTATTATTTTTTAAAAAACAATAAATGGTCTAGCATTGTAATTTAAAACAATTAAAAGAAGACAAAATATTTAATAATAATAAAAAAAATGTCCATTTAATTTTCTTATATTTTAAAAGTAGTATTTATTTATTTATTTGGTAAGGAGTTAAGTTGAAAGATCATTTTTTCAAATTCTAAATGTTAAATTATTTCTATATTACAACAAATACGGATAATGAATGTATTTCTTTTTCTTTCTTATTATGTGGTTTTTGAATGTAAATATAATGCATTATTATCTGTCATAACATATTTTTGTTGCTATAGTTCGATATAACATAAATTGCGCAGATAGCTTTTTGTTTTCGAAAATGTCAATAAATAAATGGTGCCACTGCATGATATCATATAACAGCAATTTAACCACTTGAGTACGTCATTGAAAGAAGCGGACAGCTTCCCGCTACCAGGCTTTGCAGGAAAGCAAACACAATTCTAGGAGATGTGCAGATACGAAGAGCAAAGTAATAAATGGATGGTCGCACTCTATGTTACTCCGCTACAAGACGTAGGACCCATCTTCCGATCTTGTTTCGATTTTGATATTACTTATATTGGAGAACTCAGAATCGCTCGACTCATTTTCATTTGGAATTAGTTCTAACACACTACTATTTTCATCATCCATATTTCATTCAAATTCTTAAATAAAATTCAAAATGAAAACACTCACGTGGTCTAAAATTTATAAATCACTAACGAAAACACGCACTTATTATTTTTTTTTTTTTACAAAAATACAGGATGTTATATAGGAGTCACAAAGAGGAAAATAAAAACACGTCTAAATGAACACAAAAACGATATAAAATATGCTAAATGCACCATTGCTCTTGCTAGAACCTATCAGGAAAGCGAAATAAATATAAAATTTAATGATGTAACAAAAATAGCCAACTATGACAACCCTATGTACATGTTCTATAGAGAAACCATTGAGATAATTAAAAATCAGGCTGCCATTTATAACCGCCAAGATCGATCCCCAGTGGCGCTACCTGCTGAAAGATCAAGACGAAGCTATAATTAGCCAAGGCCCACTTCAACAAGTTTGCAATTGATAAAGGGGACGATCCTCCCAAGAAAAGCTTCTTGCCAGTAATGATGAAGCCAAAGTAAGGTGTTTACTAATATATTTTTAACATTAAATTTGTAATAAAATAGGCACTCAGAAAAAGCACCAAATTCTTATTTAAAAAAGTTAATTTAATTTAATTAGTGATGAATTTGAAAAAAATGACAGTGGAATGAATATATATTATATATAACAAAGTAAATAAACAAGATTTAACCCCCCCCCCCCCCCCAAAAAAAAAAAAAAAAAAATATTTTTTTAAGCCAAAAATGCAATAAATAAATGCAGTATTATTCTTATCAGCACGTGGGAATACTGCAAATTTTAAGAATTGTGTAATCCTAACGAGTTTCGGAAGTCAAACCTAGCTAAGTCTATTAGGTGTAAAAAAAAAATTTTGACTTACATTTTTCATCTTATTTATTAACTTTGTTAAATAATTTTGTTTTTACATTCCACTGCCATTTCTCATATTTCATCCCCAGTTAAATTATATATATATATATATATATATATACATTAAATAAATAAATAGAAAATAATAAAGTCATCTTTTATAAGTGACTGCATTTGCTGACATTTACAATACATTAAAAGATCAATTAAAAAATATATATAGTGAAACTAGTTTAACCCCACAGGCAAGTCACAAGTCTTGCCGCCTGCCTCCTTCCTTCCTATCTTAAGTTTCTTAAATTATTTTTTATTAAATTTTCATATAGTTTATGGATTTAAGTTAAGATTTGTTGTGTTACTTTATTGATTCATTTGTTTTGCAGGCTGTTTATTAATAAATCTGGTTTCTTTAAATTTGTGTATTTCATCCCCTGATAATTATTATTTTTTTTTTTTCAATTTTCTGAACTTCTCAAAGAATTTTTAATCTTATTGGTCATTGGTGTTTCAGTGATCTTGTATCTGTTGTTTGGCTTCTACTATGCTTAATTGATCATTATTATATATATATATATATATATATATATATAATAAAGATGATCTATTATATATATATATATATATATTAATATTAATCCAGGCATTAAGTGAACACTGTAGATGTGGTTACTTACTTGAAATTAATAATGATCATCTGACATATTTAGTATTTTATGTCAGATGTTTTCTAGTAATTTCAAGTAAATAATCACATCTACAATGTTTACTTAGGGTCAGAATTAAACCTTGTTTACATTAACCACACTAGAGATAACATTCTAAAGAACAAACTATGAGAACATGTTTTTTTCACAACTTTTTGTTAAGCCACTGCACACCGGAAAGCACTGCCATTTAATTTGTGAAATTTTTTAACATTGTGTAACGAAGCTTTCTCTGGAAAGCTTTTTCAAAAAGTTATTACAACTTTGTACAATTATGAAAATCTTAAGGTGATTAAATACAATATATTGATGTGCCGAAAAATAAATAAACAAAAAATTCCCTTTGAAGTATTTTTACGATTAAAAAATTTTTTTTATCAAACATATTTATCAAAAATATTTTAGCACATTGATTGTCAGTCACTGGGTTAAACTGCAGAAAAATTTGTCAAAAAAAAAAAAAAAAAAAAAAAAAAATCTGTTATACAATAATGCACTTTTTGTTAAATAACTAAGACACAAAAATTAAACAACACAAATCCTTAAACATTTTCAAAGATTTTTATTAAGAATAAAAATAAAATAGAAATAGTAGATACATCTCTGGAAAATATATAGATATATATATATATATTATGTATAAAGGCTGACAACGGAGATTTTTTTTAAAAAAGCTAGTCATGATTAAAATACCCTCCCTCCTCAAAAAATTAAATGAAAGGGAAAAAAGATTACATTTTATTGAAATTTTTATCTAATTTAACAGATATTAGAATGACAGGAAACAAGTTACTTTTCTAAACATACCGGATGATTAGAAAAGATTGTTATCGAATGTTTTTTCAATCGAGAATTATTGCATGCAAATAAAATAAAAAAAATCTAAAATATTATCAACAAGGTCAAAACTTTAACAAGACTATGGAGAAAATAACAGAATACAAACTAAGAATTTTTTTTTTTTTTTCTGCATGTAATAATTCTTTATAGTATTCCTATGTGACACATTTTTCCATCTTATTAGTCCGTATTCTCATTACAATATCCAAAAATATAAAAAGACTATGAAGACTACAATGGCAGCTGCAGCTAGTTTAGTGTATGCAGAGCTTATATTCAGGAAATGAGCATCTTTCTTGTACTTTTCAGATAAGAGCGACAGATTACTTGCTTTCGAGTCGAGATCTGGAAGTAAATTTTAAAAGAACCATTAAATTAAAAAAAAAAAGTATTAATAGTAAAAAAAATTATTAATATCATTCTATATCATTGGTACAAATATAATAATTACAGGCATGAGAGTGCAGAAAATAAAAAAAAGAGGAAACACGTGTGTTCATAAAATAAAATTCAAATGAAAAATAACACGTGCAGGGAAAACTATACAAATATGTTCATAAAATTTATTTCAAATGAAAAATAATGCGCAAAGGGAAAAGATATACAAAATATTTTTAAAATGACAACTTAAACTAAAAGAATAATGTACATCAACACAATAAAACATATGTGTTAAAAAAAAAAAAAATAGCTAGCAATCAACATTTAATCATTGATTGGTGGTGTAAAATGGGAAAAGGAAGGGGGGGGGGGAGGTAAAAAGTACTTCATGAGGAAATATTAAATTTAATTCTACTTCTTTATGGGTTCTAGAATATAATAAAGTAAGTTTAAAATTAATATTGATATTTTTGTTGTGGATGGATAAATATTTAAAAATAAAAGGCTTCCCGCAGGATGTTTGATCGGCGATGGTTAGAGATGAAAAAAAAAAAAGGGGGGGGGGGGGAAGCAGAACAACAACAACAAAAAAAAATTACATTAGTGAGAAATATTGAATAATTCTGTTCTTTTATATGTTACAGAATTTGATAAAGCACGTTTAAAATGAATATTGACATTTTATATTTTGGATAGAGAAAGACTGAGAATTTAGTCTTTTGTGGAGCATTTGAACACTGATCGTTATTGGAGTTTGATTTAAACAAACAAAGAAACAAAAAAATGCGGAATTAATGGAAATCACATAAAAGTGGAAAATTGCAGATCTGCGGAAGAATCTCATGCCTGTAATTAGAAGGCAAATTTTAAAATACATTTTAGATAGAAAGATAAATAATGACAGAAAAGTATTTTTTGTCTAAAAGAGCCTGTGTGTATGTTTCTCATCATACTTTCACACAAATACCAAAATGTGTACACAGGTGTATCTTTACAGGTACATCTACACAAAGTTAAATTTGCTATTTTGTTTGAATTATTTTATGTTTTCTAAAATCTGTGGAAAAAGACATGATTAAAAGAATATATCTTTACATGTAGAAATAGAAAATAAAGGATAGAAAACATTTTGTGAAATTAGTATCCTAATTGTTATCAGATCAGATTTCTATCAAATCTGAAAATATATATATATATATATATATATCAGTGGCGTATTCTCTGGGTGGAGGGATTTTGAATAGAATTGTGGACTGTATGGTTTTTAAAAATCGCTGGTTTAAATTATATTAAATCATTTATCAGTTTAAAATGAATTTGAAGGACTCACCTTCCTTTCAATTGAATTAATAACATCATATTTTTGAAACAATGAATAAAAGCTTGAATACATACACAAAATAGAATATAAACGTGAATTATTGACTTTATTTCAGCTCATACATTAGAATAGAATTTTTCCAGCATACCGCTAGAACATAACAAAAAGAACAAACTAGAATCACAACAAAAAGAATAAACTAGAATAGGTCTGCAGAAACATAACTGCTTCACAGCAAATTGAAAAAGAAATTGTTTAAAGTATAACTAACAATTAATTGAAAACATGAATAAAATAAATAATAAAAGAAAAAATGAATTAATTTAGCGTTTAAAACACATTAAAATATCAATAAAAAGAATGAATTTAATCAATGCTTTATATTCTAAAGAGTCATAAAATTGCATAGTGCTGCCATCTATTGTCAAAATTCAGAGTTATTAGAATTCTGAACACTGGGTATGCTAGGCATGCGCCGCATACCCACTAAAAACTGTCTAAACTTTAAGCAGAATTTATTTAAAAATAAATTATTTGAACTAATTTTGTTAAACACTCGCTTCCATTTATACAGTATCCATCATTCAGTTTTGAAAATTTATAGTGAAAGGAAATTTCTTTTATTACATTATTCCTGGATAAATCCGAGTGTTTTTTTATTTCTTACTATTGTCGTTACTTCCCTCCCGCTTTGTTTAGGAGACATCTGCTGACCAGTATCGTCCCTGAGATACCGCCCCTCTCTTCTCCTGCTGACCGGTTATTGCTCAGGTCATGCTGCTTTTGTAAAGCATGCCCTGATATAGGGATTTTTTGCTATTTGAGGGAATATTCAACGTCCCTCTAATTTTCACTCGTATAAACTACAAGGAGAGTTCCGCTGTATAAACGACCCAAGGCATGCTACCCTAGGAGAGCATATTCTGGAGTTAGGGGTATTTTTTAAAGCGTAGGGATTTTGTTACCTTCGGTAGAGATGTTCGCATAGAGGAGAGCTGGCTTTTCCGACTGATTGATAAATTAAAACTTATACTTTATTTTACAATAATGAAAAAAATAAAAAAATAAAGAACTGATTTGAAAATGATGATTAAATTGCAAAATAAAATTTGGATAAATTTCCAAAAGTTGTTTTATGTGCCAGAAAAGTTGCTTTTATTTATTTATTTATTATTATAAATCTAAATAACTTATTCTAAGCGAAGACTTCCGCCAGAAATAAAAGTATGTACAAATTTTGTTTATTCAATAATATGAATAAAGCAAAATGTCTTCTTCATGTGTGCCTGTATGCGCTATGAAGGTCAGGCCACTGATCGCAGATTTAAAAAAAAATAGCAGATGCGTAGCTTTGATCTTGCAGGTGTGCATACAATTGTTTCTTTCTTTATTTTCGTTCTTTCTTTTTTTTTTTTTTTTTTTGGTGTGTGTGTGTGTTTATTTTCTTTCCTTATTTTCAAATCTGAATTTCTTAAATTAATTATTTTATTAATTTATTTCTTTTGGAATGTTCCGTTAATTTTTCTGCTTTATTTTCTTAAATTTTATTTAAATTGCGTGTTTTTTTTTTTTTTTTTTTTTCATCCATCTGCATTTCTTAGAAAAGATCGCTATTCTATTTATTTTTCCTTCTTTCGCATTAAGTCATGCGATCAAATAGTTTTTATATGATAAAATTTTAATACTGTTTCTTTTTCTTTCTTTCTTTTTTTTTTTTTTTTAATACATATAATAATTGCGTTTTCAAAAATAATTGTTTATGTAAAGACGTAATACCCCCTTTTGAAGAGCAATGTTTATTATTTTTAATGTATTGTTTCTATCGAAATCAAATGGTAATATGATAGAAAGAATTAAACTTATTAAATTTTTAACTCTATTAAAATTTGTAACAATTAACTTCTTGTGTAAGAACTATCAGAGGTCAGATAAGCACCTACATTGAAACGCTCGCTTAAGGCACTGCCACTAGCAGTGGGGTCCCCAATCTTACATAGTGCGGTCGTGGAAGACACAGCAGAAAGCAGCGAACACCTGAAGCCAAGTTTTCAGCGATTTCAGTGGATTTTTTCTTCCCGGTTCTCACTATTTTTTCTTTCTTTCTTTTTTTTTTTCTCTTTTCTTTCTAAAGTGATATAAAAAATTGGGATTAAATTTCTTTGAAAATTCATTTAAATACAGCGATCAATGAAGCGACCAAATCGGCCTTCAATAAATTAATATAAGAGTCCTTTAGATATCTATATATATAAAAGAAGACTTCCTGAGTGAGGGGGTGATCTATCAACGCCCAGACCAAACCCCTGGACCTAGAAGCATGAAATTTTGTGACAATGTTCGAGCTATGACGTAGGCATCCACTAAGAAGCGATTTTACAAAATTCGCCCCCCAAGGGGGGGAGGGGGGGCAAAACGTGATTTCACAAAATCCTTCATATCTCAAACAAAAAAACAGATATCCGTAAAATTTTTGCTTTAAAATATAGCTAACACAAATGTCTAAAAATCAATTTCTGGAATTCTCAAAATTCGGTCCCCAAGGGGGGCGCGGGGGGCAAAACGTAATTTCACACGCGTAAAACGTGATTTCGCATAATCCTATATATCTCAAACAAAAAAACAGATGTCCGTAAAATTTTTGCTTTAAAATAGAGCTAACACAAATGTCTAAAAACCAATTTCTGGAATTTTCAAAATTCGGTCCCCAAGGGGGACGGGGGGGGGGGGCAAAACGTGATTTCACATGCGTAAAACGTGATTTTGCATAATCCTATATATCTCGAACAAAAAAATAGATACACTTGAAATTTTTGCTCTAAAATATAGCTAACACAAATGTCTAAAAACCAGTTTCTGGAATTTTCAAAAATCGATCCCCAAGGGGGCGGGGGGGGGGGGGGGGGGGGGGGGGGGCAAAACGTGATTTCACATACGTAAAACGTGATTTTGCATAATCCTACATAATCTCAAACAAAAAAACAGATATCCGTAAAATTTTTGCTCGAAAGTATAGCTAATAAAAATATCTAAAAACCAATTTCTGGAATTTTAGAAATTCAGCCCCTAGGTGGGGCAACAAGGGGGGGGCTATGGGGCAAAAACAAATGGAAATACAGTTAGGCCGTTCAAAATTGGTACAGACAGGTTTTAAAGGCCTGCAAGTCGAATGGGGATATTTTAAAAAGTGTTAAGTTATTAGGAGGGGCGTGAAGGGGGGAGGGGAGAGGGGGGGGGCAAAAAAACAAAAATAGAGTTAGATCGTTCAAAATTAGTATAGAGAGGTTTTCGATACTTACAAATCGATTGCGGATATTTTCGAATATGTAAAATTATTAGGAGGGGCGGGAAGGGGGGGGCTACGGGGCAAAACGTGATTTCACATGCGTAAAACGTGATTTTGCATAATCCTATATATCTCGAACAAAAAAATAGATACACTTGAAATTTTTGCTCTAAAATATAGCTAACACAAATGTCTAAAAACCAGTTTCTGGAATTTTCAAAAATCGATCCCCAAGGGGGCGGGGGGGGGGGGGGGCAAAACGTGATTTCACATACGTAAAACGTGATTTTGCATAATCCTACATAATCTCAAACAAAAAAACAGATATCCGTAAAATTTTTGCTCGAAAGTATAGCTAATAAAAATATCTAAAAACCAATTTCTGGAATTTTAGAAATTCAGCCCCTAGGTGGGGCAACAAGGGGGGGGCTATGGGGCAAAAACAAATGGAAATACAGTTAGGCCGTTCAAAATTGGTACAGACAGGTTTTAAAGGCCTGCAAGTCGAATGGGGATATTTTAAAAAGTGTTAAGTTATTAGGAGGGGCGTGAAGGGGGGAGGGGAGAGGGGGGGGGCAAAAAAACAAAAATAGAGTTAGATCGTTCAAAATTAGTATAGAGAGGTTTTCGATACTTACAAATCGATTGCGGATATTTTCGAATATGTAAAATTATTAGGAGGGGCGGGAAGGGGGGGGCTACGGGGCAAAAACTAATAGAAATACAGTTAGGCCGTTCAAAATTGGTACAGATAGGTTTTAGAGGCCTGCAAGTCGAATGGGGATATTTTCGAAAGTGTAAAGTTTTTAGGAGGGCCGGGAAGGGAGGGGGCAGAGAGGCAAAAAAAATAAAATAGAGTTAGATCATTCAAAATCAGTACATAGGGGTTTTCGATACCGACAAATCGATTGCGGATATTTTCGAAATTTTAAAATTATTGGGAGGGGCCGGAAGGGGGGGGAGCGGTGGGGCAAATAATAAAAATAGAGATAGATCGTTCAAAACTGGTTCTTAGAGGTTTTTGATACTTACAAATCGATTGCAGATATTTTCGAATTTGTAAAGTTATTGGGATAGACGGGAGGGGGGGGGGAAGGGGAAAAATAATAGAAATAAGAGTTAGAGCATTTTGGGAATTTTTTCCGAAGGCAGTGAGAACCCGGTGCGACATTTTTCCTAATCAGATTTTGTTTCTCTTTTTTTTTCACGTGATAAAAATTAATGCAATTTTGAGAATTCATTATAGTGATTCATTTAAAAATAGGGACCAGCGAAGCGGGCGTTGCCTGCTAGTATGATATAAAGTTAAAGCGACAAAATTTGCATATAAAATTTTATATACGATTCCAAGAAATTGGAGGCCCACCAGCGGCCGAACGGTTCTGCTTTCAAAATTGGTAGATGGGAAGTGTTGGGTTCCATGGTTTTCTCCGAAAGACGCGTAAATAAGGCTAGGAACCCTTAGAAAGACCCACAACGCACAGCATTCCACCCATAGGCCTAGGACCCAAGTGTAGTCAATCGGACTTGAATTCTACCAACCAACCAACCAAGAAACTGGAAAAATCCAAGCTTAAATTTGATGAAATGATATCATCTTGATCAGTAGTGTTCCTTCCATAGTTGGTTTCAGAGCATGCCCAGATTCAAATGTCACGCTACGCCACTGATAAATATATAATAAAGATGATCTATTAAGCATAGTAGAAATATATATTTATTTATTATAAATATTATATTTACAGGTGAAAAGCAAATGCAAGAAATATTTTAAGAAATTAGTATATATATATAAAAAAAAAAAGAGAGACATGCATTTAGCAAGAAATTAAAACTTCTTCACACACCATAAATTTTAAATCAGCATTTTAAAGCTGAGTCTTGCTCAGTCTTGCTTTTGCCTAAAAGGCAGTTGCACGTGTTTGCACCTGATGAAGAAAGGCTACGTCCTTTCGAAACCGGTTGTGCTGATTTAAAATTTATGGTGTGTGAAGAAGTTTTAATTTCTTGCTATTGTCTGTACGCCAGTTTTTGAATTTATTTTTGGAGACATGCATTTGTTTACTTTTTTCTTTTTTTTAAACCATATATAAAACTGAAACTTTAGCTATAATAAATATTTATGTTTACTAATATTTTTATTTCAGATAGTGAGTAAAGTAGATTTTTTATTTTGCTTTTCAGTTATTTCATATTTTCTAAAATTAATATCATCATTGGTTAAGTGACAATATAGATTTAAATGTGAAACATAAACGAGATAAAACAGTTTGTTAAATTAGCACCGTATATGATTTTAAATCTGTGAAAAATGTCATTATAATTAAGAAGCAAAATATATTAACACATAAAAAATGAACTTTTTATTTATTTATTTATTTTTTTGTAAAATAGACATATTGGGGGGGGGGGGGGGAGAGGGGGGAGGATGCATTTTTTTTAATGATATATAAAACAAACTTCTGCCACTAATAAATAATTTATCTTTAAAGACAATATTTTTCATGAGTCACAAATCAACTGACAGTCAAGGCAACTAGTTTTAATAAACGAATTTTTAATTATTCTTAAGTTGTTTATTAATTTTTTATCATATACATATAAATACATATTTGACTTTCTGTTACAATTTAAAAAGTACAAAAAGTGAATTAAGCAAAGAAGTGTTTTATCTTTCACTTATATCATTAATTAACCCTTTCAAGTGTTAGCCATTTTTCAGTATATCTGTTTAATGATTCATAAAATTAATACTATGCACGGTGTAAATATGAGAATTTGGTACTGTACACTACAGATATTTACTTATTAATCTTATTTTCTCGAAAAAAGCAACATGTATTTCAAAATTTAGTCCCACCTGCCTTTTATTTCAATTATGCATGAAGGCAAATGAGAGGCTTAAAAGGTTAAATTGGAAAATTGTCCATAAAAATATTTCCCCATGCGGAATAATTTAAGAAGAATTAATCCAACCCAAGATTGTTTAAGGAATTTAAGTCAAATCTAGCTTGCTGTAAAGAATTTGGATCCAGCCCAAAACAAATAAAAGAAAATCAGATCAAGTTTGTACAGAAACAGTTTGTACAGTTAGGGGCATTAAGTGAGAAGGAACAGTAAGCAAGTGTGATGCAAAAAAAAAAAAAAGTAAGAAAGAAAGAAATATGTAATACCAATTATTTAAGAAAAAAAAAAAAAAAAAAAATTTTTTTTACATTTCTTAACACTTTTTCAAGAAAAATATTTTTTTTTTTTAATAATAGGAAAAGGTGTGAAGATATTTGCTTCTGTATAATTTTTAATGTGTCTAAAAAAAAAAGTTACATGCGATTGTGCAACTTTGACGGTTCATAGCCCTGTTTGTCAGCTGCTAAATAAATAAAAGAAACATCTTTTTTTTTTTTTTTTTTTCAAATTTTAAGTTATGGTCATACATTCTTTAAATGATATGGCTCTTAAATTCCAATCATCATATTCTAAAATTATCATAAAGCTGCACAATTAAGAAAAACTGCTGCATTTTCCCTTAAAGAACTATTAAGTTACTTTTAATGTTCCCAATAATTACACTTGCATATAGTTACAAAGAGAAAATTTTTATACAGCTTGTCATTTTTGTCTCTGGTTACTTCGTAAATACATAAATTAAAATAAATAGTTGTGCTTAAACCAAATGTTTATCTTTAAGTAAAGATATCAACAACTTGTTTGCCACTACATTATTTATATAACCTTCTGCACTATTTAATAAACTAAATTTGTAGCAAAAATATAGAAAACAGGAAACATTTGCACTGAACTTTCTTTTCTTTAACCAAAATTTAAGGTACATCTTTAAATGTAGGGTCTTTCAGACTTGTTGCTTTAATCCTTTCTTTGGATGACATTTATTTAAAAAGAAGTTTTGTATTTCGAGCACATTTAATTTTCAGGGAGCATGGAGTAATTTTTAAAAGCAGAACATTTTTTGCAACAATTCATTTATTTTATAATTTTTAATGATGTTTAAGATATTGAGATAATTTTAAGTAATTACCATTATAAAAAATAAGAGATTAAAAAAATAAAAAATAAACTGCTTGGCAGTGTTGGGCATAATTGATTAAAAAGTAATTGAATTACAATTAAATTATAATTATTTTACTGTCAATCAATTAACAAGTAATTGATTACAAAGAAATTGAATAAATAATTAAATTTATTGAATAAGTAATTTAATTTATTTGTAATCAATTACTTGTAAATCGATTAACAGTAAAATAATTGTAATTTAATTGTAATTCAATTACTTTTTAATCAATTATGCCCAACACTGCTGCTTGGTAAGTATTTTGTACGTCTTTTACTTCTTGGTATTATTGCACTATCATTATCATTGTTTCTGTTTCGTTCGCTGTTGTCTTCACTTTGTAATTTACTGTAATGACTTAAAAAATCACTAAAAATTCTTTATCAAATGGACTACTATACAATAACCTTTTTCAATAAAATTTTCGTTATCACAATCAAAAAATAGGTTGCTTCTAATTGACATGATGGTATAATACTGAAATGATTTTCCCCATTGCAACAGACACAAATTACTTTCAAATAAACAAAAATGAAGATGTTAAATAGGATCTCAATTTCAATTAGTTACCAGATTGTCACGTGGGACTTTGGCCAACAAAATGCATGATTTAAGTAAATTGGAGTGTAAAGGTTAATCTATATGTATATATATATATTTTTTTTTTATATATATACCAACTATGTGAAAAATACCAGAGCCGGGAATCGAACCCGGGCACCTCTACTTAACACACGGATGCTCTACCACTGAGCTACCCTGGCTGACAACCAGCAAGGCAAAGGCATTTCTCACATAATATTCGTTCGCAAAGTCACCAAGTCTGCAAACGCAGATATAACAGGTGAGACAATATTAATTGTAGCAAAACTCCATAGACTAAAAAATTTCTAAATTGCATGATGTTCTTGTACGTCAAATGTGATCAAGGGCTTAAACAATGGACATTTATTTTTTTTTTACTTTACTCTAATGTACTTTATTTTATTTTTTATCAACAACAGTCTTGTACTCAATTCATTCTCATGAAGTGTATGTGTTTGTATTTATATGCATAAAATACATGTAAATTCAAACCTTGCATAAGTAATTCTTAAAATTTATAACAATAAAAGCATCATGCAAAAACACATGAAAATTACCAGAGAGAGCGGCTCCTCTTTGTAAGACATCATCAATATTTTGAACCATGATCCTTTGAACATCCTGCAGTTCCGTGTTCAGATGTGTAATATTTCTTCTGGCACGATTATCACAATAGGATTTTTTGGCTTTCTGCATGTACGTGTCTGTAAATATATCAAAAAAAGAAAAGAAATTAAGGCAGTGTTCATACAGACTTTGCATTAGAAAAAATAAAACTTTTTAAGGGTTTAACAAGTTTGTAAAAATTGCACGCAAGGACATTAACCCTTTATCTACTGCATTATGATATAGACAAAATTTGTGTTTGAACATATACTTTTAGTTACTCAAGTGCATTATTTAAAGATATATATGTTAAAAATTATGCACATCACCTCATCATAATAATTAATGAGAATTTTGTGAGGACGTACTTTAGTGTACCACTGGTACATAGAGGTCGAAAAAGTTATTTCGACATGAAAAAAGTGTAGAGAAATATTTAATTTTTATGTTCCTTATATATTTTCTAAGATTAGTGGGATATTCTTCAAATAATATAGGAATTAATTATAACACACATGAAGATCATGAAAAATATCAAGCAAAAACAGCAAGTACACTCCATAAAATCCCTTATGGAACAAAAATGGCTCTATGTATCGTCTAATGCTTTGTAGTGAGATTAAAAGGAAATACATCTGTTCCCTTCTTATAAATATCTTTGACATTTCTTCTATGAATTCGATTTTATACTCTTTTTAAAGTAATGGTACTTTAAAGTACCGTCAGTAGATAAAGGGTTAACATTATACTTGAAACTCAAAACCAACTATTAAATTAAAATTTTGCAACATAATGTAATAATTCTTCCTATTTAAGTCTTACTTTAAAAATACCCAAAAGTTAAGTTACAGTATGAAAATAAATATAAAAACAAGAATTTTATTAGTTGTCCATCTTTATTTTTTTTTTTTTTTTAATCAATTTCTTTCCATAGAGAATATTTTTCTTCCTTCAGCACTTTTTTGACAATTATTGGATTTAATGAATAATAAAAACCTTTTGTTGCTTCAGCTTTCTCTGCAAAATCAGCCATAGGCCAAAATTAGCCAACTGCAATATCTGAACTTTCAGTGTACCCTATTTTCTGTTTTAAAAAATGTACATCATGTCCAATTTTCTTTATATATTCTTTCTGTTGCTGTTATTTCTGATAAAATATGGATAAAATCTATGTCATGTTTAATTCTCTTTATCTATTTTCTTGTAGTTATTTCTGTTCAGAGATAAAATGGCTCCAATATCCAATCAAAAAGAGGGACATTACAACAAAGAAGAATGAACAATTTAAGCTACCATACTTGATTTTTTTTCTTTTTTTTAATACATATGAACATTAAATACGGCTAACCTTAAAAATTAAGGGCATTCAGTAAAAAATAAGGACTTTAAGGGCTCTTATTAAGGAGTAATGAAATGTAAGCAGATTTTAGGGACTTTTGAGGTCCGTATGAACCCTGTAAGGTCATTTGAACATTTATCTTAAATTTGCAATCTCAAATGCAACACCACTAAAAATGTACATTTTTTTTTTTTTTTTAATATATTTGTGCTTATAACCTATTACTGCTTCGTTATGTGAGAAATTCAAATTATAATCATTTCGGAATGCACAATACATACACATGTTGTGCATAGTGGATATGATTCATGTTTTTCAGCCACCAATATTTTAGAACAGTAATATTAACTTTATCTGATAACAGAATTTCTGTAATTTAAAGAGACAAAATCACTACAAAATAGAAAATAGTGATAGTCAAAGTTTAAAAAGACATACACAAATACTTGCACCGAATAAGTATGCATAAACAGAGGTCAGAGGTGACAGTGAATTATTTAAAAAAAAAAATCTGATGTGGGCACCACATGACTTCCTTATACACTTTTAGAAATATACATAATGTTAAAAAACATTGTCACTGGACCCGAAACAGTTGGCTAAAAATATTTTTAAAAAATGCATGCATACGTAAAAAATCAAAAAATAATAAAAATAAAGTTGTGCCTTGGGGGGACTCATGTCAAAGTTGTACCTTGGGGGGGGGGGGACTCATGTCATAGTTGTGCCTTGGGGAAGTTTTAAATGTCTAGCTAGTCGGGAAGTTAGTTAAAAATCGATTGCAATATTTGTACTGGTAACGCTGCCGAAGGCAGCAGGAACCCTGCACAGTTGGCTAAAAGTATTAAAAAATGCATTTTCACCGTGTTCTGATCTAGTCTGAAAGTTTCAAATGTCTAGCTAGTCGGGAAGTTAGTTAAATAAATTTTCTGTTGAATCGCATAAACGCTGCTGAAGGCAACAGGTATCGGAAACAGTTGGCTAAAAATATTTAAAAAATGCATTGTCAACGTGTTCTGAGCTTTTCTGAAAGTTTCAAATGTCTAGTTAGTCGGGAAGTCAGTTAAATTGCAAGATTTGTCTAAACCGTTTCTGAGTTATTACCGTTTTTTGATACAATATGGCCAAAACCTATGTATTTTTGTCATTATGAACCTAATTTTCCTAAATATCTCCAAAACGAAAAATCATAGAAAGTCCAAAAAGGGAGGTGCACAACTAGATGTTATAACAAACCTATGTACCAATTCGCAACTTTCTACGTCCAACCGTTTTTGAGTTATGCGACATACCCACACACAGACACACACACACACACACACACATACAGACGTCACGAAAAATCGTGTAAAATCCCTTATATCTCTAAAACGAGAGCTCGTGTTAAGATGACACTTGCAGGTGTGCAACTAGACATCATGACAGCCACACATATAAATTGGCAACATTCAGCGATCATTCGTTTTCGAGCAATGTGAAATACAAAATCCATTTCGCAAATCGGGATTAATATACTTCCTTATACTTTGTATAAGGAAGTAAAAACTGTAATTTTAGCGAGGAAAAGATTTTATATGAGGAGATGATGTACAACTTATTGCAGGGAGGACCAATCCTCTCATTATGAAAAGTATTATTTTCAATTAGGTTAAGCAGCCATATGACATTGATATTTCAGTTTTATTTGATGAATTTAATTATCAGAAAAGCAGAAATTCTTGTATTGAAAATGAAATAAATACTTGAAATCAGCTAAATTAACTGAACACAATCACCCCTGAGAGGTGGGGAATTCATTGAAAAATCTTACCAGCCAAAAAGAACATTTTGTCACCAGCCACAATATAGAGCTGAAAAGTTATGATAGAAAAACAATTACATGTACAGTACGTGCACAGTATTGGAATATCGGAACTTTCTCTACCAATCCAGAAAGCTGAAATTATCTGCTGTTGATAAAAAAAAGTCAAACCAGATTTACCATTATAGTAAGCGACAGCAAATTCATGGAAAAACTAAAATTTCCATTTACAAAGAAAAATACCATTACTATAATCTAGAAATAAAAAATAAATTTGAGGTTTCTTTTTTTTTTTTTTTTTTTTTTTAATGGTCTAGCAGTTTTTTTTTTTTTTAAGCTGTTAGATTAATCAACAAGGTCTAAAGTTATCTGTAACATCTGTTAACATACTAAAAATACATTGAAAAAAAAATAATAATAATAAATCTTGAAAACAATTTAAGGCTTAACTAAAACTGCACAAAAAAAAAAAAAAAAAAAAAAAAAAATCTTAGTCTTGCTAAAAATGCATGAAAAAAAAAAAGAAAAAATCTTAAAAACAATTTAAGGCTTAGTCTATTAAAAAAAAAAAAAAAAAATGAACTCAGTGTCATGTTTACTTCCTCACATTCAGGATTCGAGAGAAACTGGAAATATGAAACGTATATGGAAGGTTTCATAACATTTTTATATTGCTTAAAATTTTACTCGCCTCTTCAAGAAATCAACCCCTACCCCTAAGCATAATGATTCTACTAAATCCAAAGTAATTCTGTTTAAACGCAAAAACAGAATATTTCAAATAATATCAAGTAACCCAGGTGTTTTCTGCAACAAAGTATATGCAATATATGAACCATATCATTCACTATTGTTAAAAAACAGCTATTAAAAAGGGTACAGCACCCCAAATTAATAAGATAATCAATATTCTTCATATTTATATTTGGCAAATTCATGGTAGGATGACAGATTTGAATACATATATGTATATATTTTAATTAGATAGTAATTTTAAAATATCTTCAGAGATAGCATGATGTCATTGTTTCCGAAGGATTTTTAATGATGATATACATACCACCATAAATATTCAGTCTTAGTCTTTTTACTCACATGAAATTATCAAAATCAGCCCTGATAAAAAATCCAATAAAGATAATAACAAGAACAAAATTAATATCATGTGATTATAAATTAAAACATAATATCATGTGGCTTGCATAGATTAGACTGCACTTCAAAAAAAATTTTTTTTCAAGCCCCCGATACCATTCATGCAGATTCCTACGTAAAATGACCTCCTGAATCCGAATAGGACTCCCATTCTGCCCAGTCGCCCACCGTCTTCTAGGGACACCACCCCCTCCCCCAATTTGTATTGCTGTTCGGTCATTTTATGGCCATGAATTTGATTTGGAGAATGAAAAAGAATTAATTTAATACTAAAAAACAAATATGTTTAATAAATAACATTAATAATAGATGAAATTCCCTGATTTTTCCAGATTCTGGCTAAAATATTCATATTCCCTGACTTTTATAGACAATTTTCGAATTCCTTGACTATTCCAGGTTTTCCAGGCAGTGTGGCAACCCTGACCCTATCATACATATGCAATGAAAAAATTACTGATTGATAATTTGAACAAGATATTATATACATTACTGGTACCTTTTTTTTTTTTTTATTCAAAAATCCAGTGCTGTGAAGAAGCGAGATATTTTATACCCTTTCATTTCTCATGCAACTGAAAATATTTTTTTGTTAATACCGTAAAATTCCGATAGTAACCCCCCCCCCTTTTTTTTTCAAGGGAAAATCTGTCAAAACTGGGGGAGGGGTTATAATCGGAAGTTTCCAGAAAAGTACGACGACTTCGGAAGGGGGGGGGGGTTTATAATTGGAAGTTTCATTAAAGTATAAATTTATTAATATTATAATATATATTAATGGTTACTAAATTGTATTAACAATATAAAAATACTGATTATTATTTATTAAATTTTATTAATAATAAACAATTTTTATTAATCAGTTTAAATTTTTATTTTAACAACAAAAAGAAAAGGTATTCGGAATAAGAGAAACAGACACAAACATGTGATAAACAAATCGTGATCGCAAAGCGAAACAGTCTAGAAGATTCGCTAGCAGTTAAAAAAACAGTTAATTGCACTGCTATTAACTGATAAGAAAAAACAAAACAGGGTGAACGATAACTATTAAAGTTATATATGCAAGTACTGTTACGGAGTTATTACGCTATTTAATGATTTAAAATTAAAAAGAGAATTTAAAATTTAGAAAAGAGTTGTGATCGCAAAAACAGAGTTGCATAAGCAAGATTGCAAAAACCACGGCGGCTTGCAGATGGCAGTTAACATTTTGGAGTTTAAAGAATGTAAACAACACCGCATTATTTTATTTAGAGTTATTTTACTTTTAAAAGATGAGTAAAAATAACACTTGGATACGTTTACACGTAAATTAAAGTTTCTAATAAACATATAAGACTTTAGAAGTAAAAAAAAAAAAAAAAAAGTATGTTTGCAACGCTCATGGTAAAAAAACAAAATAAATGGGAAAAACGAATGGTGAACTTAGCCACCAAAGGTAAGGGGAGGAGGGGTTATAAACGGAATTTTCCAAAAAATAAAGTATGTCAAATTTCAGAGAGGGGGTTATAATCGGGAGGGGGGTTACTATCGGAATTTTACGGTAATAAAAGAGTAAGAAATAGAGTTCCATATACAAACCAAATTCTATGCAGCTATAGGGTCTAAGTGCTGTTGACACCACTCTTCCATAGTGAGCGCTAAATTCATTTTTCAAATCCTCCAGATAAGCGAAAGCTAATCTTTTTGAAAAAGCCTTCTCACACAGAGCAAGATAACACACATTTTCGTGAATTAGGTAACTGAAACAAATATAGAAAAAATTTATTTCTAATAGTTTAAATCACAGCACTATCATAGAAGAAAAATATATAATGAGAGGAAGACCCTTTTAAAAGAGTGCCCCCACCACCCACCCCTACCTTTTTTTATTTATTACCTCAGAGGTTAATCCAGAACAAATTTAGTGCCGCATTCAGGCACTTTCGCAAAGTCAATTTTTAGCAATGAGGTACCTTCACAAAGTTAATTCTCAGCAATATAACTGCACACTAAAATATTTTATAAGCTTTGCATTGAACACAGAAAAATACCCTCAATTTGAATATTTACTGGAGACAATGATAAATATCTAAGTAAACAACTACTTATCTTACATATAAGAAACAACTTAACTCACCCATATATATATTTATTTTTACAACTGTTTCATTTTATTTTTTAAATGTATTTTAAAATTTTAAAAAACTGCTTTACGTATTTTAGTTAATTGTTCTGAAGTATCATTAATTTTCACAAACTTACTTAATGTTTTCACAAATTATTTTATAAATTCACAAATGGGGTACTATTTTTAAAAGCTGGATTAATCCCTGTACCTACAACTTTAAGACAAGGCTTCTCACAACAGCATAATTTATGTGTATATATAATGTGAAGATATTTTTTCACTTTCTTTTTTCTTTTCTAATTATTATTAATATATTTTTTTTTTTTTAAATAACAAAAATCTGTCTTTTTTTAAAGAGGGCTGGAAATTTTTTTAAATCTAGCAGGTAAAAATTGGGTGAGAATTCTCACCCTTACGAAGAAACAAAAAATGAGATTTCTAAAAAGAAGATGAGAACAGATAAATACTTTAGAAAAAATTCTGGATGAAGGTAAATTGCTAATGATGTCTAGTTTTTCATATTGTTGGTATAATTTGAGTTTAATCGCATTTAATTGCTTAAATATGTTAATTTTTTCCCCCTGCCGATCACTGACTGAAATAGGCAGCTATTGCACTGCAAATTGATGAAACTTATTTTTAATACCTTCAAGTATAAGATTATTTACCTAATTCCAGTTTTCCTGGTGTTTCATTGTAGAAATATAATGCATTTTTGCAGCTGACCCAGCAAAATATGTAATTTTCTTATCCAAGTTTTTTTTTTTTTTTTTTTAATCATTCAACTTTTGTGAAATGTTCAGTTTAAATTTGCTGATTTTTGTGAAAGATGAAACGTTATCATTTCAAGATGGTTGATTTTTTATGAATAACCTGTTTTCGGATAAAAAATTTTAATAAATTTGTCCCAGAAGAATGTGCAAATGTCTCTCAATGTTAAATTTTTACAAGAGAAAAAAAAAGCAAGATTCTTGCAATCTTGTACTTTAAAGCGAAACCTATTTATAATGTACTAAATATATATATGCTTCAAAACTTCTCTTTTTTAAAACAAAAATACAGATAAACTTCATATTTTAATAATATATATGATCAATATAACTTTTTTTAATGTAATGTTTTAAAAAAGGATAAAAATAGTACAACTAATACTATGTGAAGTAAACATGTGAAATTTTATAAAAATTCCATACAAAATCCATGAAAAAAAAAATCTGGAGTGAGTCTACCCAATTTTCCAAACATTAAGTAATTAATGGTTGCATAGATAAAGTAAAGTAAGAGAAGTCGTTATATATTATACATAAAACAAAAATGAAAACTTTAATAGGGTGTTTCAGCATTATTCTCCATACAGTATGATGTTTAATGTTTAATTTAATGCTATTTGTACTTCAAGTAATCTGAGCCCATCGATCCTAATGATAAAGAATTTTTCATTGTGTTCCTGTAAAAATCTATAAGTGCTAGATTCACCAAAATCAATACACTTCATGTGACAGACAGTGTCCTGTAATATCATACTTGCCAACCAATTTTAATAAAAAAAGGGAAGATTTTTGTTGAAAACCCAGAAGATTTCATAAAAAAAGGGAAGATTTTTTTTTTTTTTTTTTTTTTTTTTTTTTTTTGACGTATTAAACAATGCAGTTTTACAATTTTAATACTTTGAGACAATCTATAAAAATGTTTTACTACAGATTGATCATACTAAACATATAAAAGTTTTAAATGAAGTAATACCTCTTCAACATATAAATAGCTACAAAACAGAATCTGTAAGAAATTTATTTAACAATAGACAAAAAAACTTAGTTAAGTTAAAGTATATAATAAAAAAGTAATTAAAATAGGAAAGAGAATTGATACGTAATAGTGTAGAAAGAAATGCACTCACTGAGCAGCTGTCAAATATTTTCTATTAAACATTTTTAGTTTCCATTAGCTGTTTCAACTGGGTTCACATTCAGATATGGAAAAAAAAAAAATCCCTGGCAATTTTCAAAAAAAATATTAGTGACTATTACAAGATATGTTCCTCTGTCTAGAGAGAAGAAAATACATCTACTTCCACTGTATGATGTCATGTTACTGCCGATCATGATAGGAATTCAGGTAGAAATCATTGTTTACATGCATATTTTCACGATCCTTAATCATTTGAAGTTTTATATGAAGCTAAACAAAAAAAGTCATTTGAGAGAAAGGAAATATTTGTTTTTCCAGGTTTTATCATTGATTTTCCTTGACTTTTGGCAAAAATTTTTATTTTCCCTGACATTTTTTTAAAACAAAATCCTACTTCCAGTGTTCTAGGTTTTCCAGGTTATCCCTGATGAGTATGAATCCTGTTCAAGCTCCCCCCCCCCCCAAAAAAAAAAATAAATAAATAAATAAAAATGAATAAATAAAAATAAAATAATAAAAATCATACATGTAATTTTTTAAATTGGAAATTAGCTGAAAATTTTTTGCTAACATTGTTGGTTGGTTGATTAGTTAAATATTGATAATGTCACTTTCAATAAATTGGCGACATAAATATTTATATATATAATTTTCAACGACATTAAGCAATTTCAGAATTTTTTCCTTAACATTTAAAAAAATAAATAAATAAAAATAATATAACTGCAATAACTTTTATATCCACATAAAACCTTAATAAAATTTCATGCCAACAGAAAAACAAATTTTTTAAACAAATATAGAATATGATTTTTGTGTATGTACATTAATCATACATATAAAAAAAGCGGCATTAGCTAATTATCAGTTTCAAACGTGCATAAAAACAACTGAGTATTAATTTTCTTAAATTGATTTGGGAAAAAATTTTCTACCTGAAAAAATTATTCTTAATTCCCCCCCCCCCCCCCCCATGTTTACACATTTGGTATAAATATGATATACAAATATTTAATTTAATTGAGGAAAAAAAAACAGATTCATTAAATTCAGCAATAAAGGTCTAAAAATAAAAGCATACGTCAGAAATATTGAGCACTTCCATTGCTTTATTGTTTCTAGAATTGATCATTGATCACAATCTGGAAAGGGGGTGGGGATACAAAAATAATTACAGAATAAGAAATATTAAACTCTTTTAACTCTACTTCTAGAAAACCAGTCTAGACTAGAAAACTAGTCTTCCAGGAAAACCGAAAAAGTTGGCAACTATGTAATATATAGGGATGAAACGGATATCCGGTAACTATCCGGTATCCGGCTGAGTTTTAAATATCCGACGGGGTACCGGATATCAGCACTCCGGATACGGATATCCGGCAATTTCAAGCCGGATATCCGAAGCAGAAAATTCAATCTTAAACTCCCCTCAAATAAAAATTTTGCGACAATTATTTTATTTTTTTAAACCCGTTGTAGCATAAAGGTTTTTTTTTTTTTTTTTTTTTTTAAGAAAGAAAAAATGTAAGCCTTTGTGAAATTTGAAATTAGCCTCTTTAGCAAACAAATTTAGACAAAAGTAGCTTAAGGCCTAAGAAATATAGAAGCCCTATTTTATTTTTATACAGAGATAGCTAGGTTTTTCCAGAGTGATCTATATCCTTCCCCCTAGTCTTCCCCATAACAATAAAAAGAGCTGTTCCTAAACAAATGATATTTATTCTGTGCAGTGCAAATAACTTTGTTTTTATAACTTTTGTTTAATATGTTTTTAGATTGTTTAGTAATATTGTTAGTATTGGAAATAAAAGTTGTTAGATTGTTTCGAAAATGAGTCTAATAATGCACATTTATTGACTAGAACCTGCTTGTTTATTTACAATCCACTTTTTCATACATAAGAAAGTTCTTGTTTTTGTGACCGTATATTTATACTAGCAGAGCATCTACATTGCCTGTGTCATCTACCTGTTCGATTTGTATTATAAAAAAAAATAATAATTTCTATAAATTTACACTTTTAATAGAATATCTTGCTAAAGCACCTGAATTAAGAATTCCCATTACATTGCATAGATATATTCCCCAAAATTAAAATGATTTCAAATAAAAATACATATTTAAATTTTCAGAAAGTCTGTACTTTGACTTTCAGATTGTTAAAGGAGAAAAAAAAAATATGTTTTTTAAATATTAAATTATTTAAAGTTTTTGATTTTGTACATTAGAAAAACTTAACTTTAATTAAAGAATTTTAATAAATAATCTAAACTTTTCTTTCTTACCTATACAGAATATAAAAATATAAAATAAGTAAAATTTATACAAAGAAAAAAACATAAATTCATTTTGAATTATTACTTTCTTCTATGTTAAATAGAAGGAAATATTAGATTCGTAAAAATTTTCAACTTCCAGTTTTCAGTGGATTTACGCATTTTGGGGGAACCAGAACACAATTTGACCATTTTTAGAAAATGTCTGTGTGACAAAAATTTTGTGTATCAGCTCTAGCTCAAGAGTTAATGCACAGAATTTCATATAAATTTATACATAGTTACACCTTAACAGAAAAAAAAAAGTATCCATGAACTTTTGGTGCAAATCACTCAACAGGTGGTGCTGCTATACTGTGATTTCTCCTATTTTAAGGAAGACTATATCTCAGCTTCTACTGTGTATAATAAAAAAAAAAAAAAAAAAAACTATGTCACAGGGCTATTATGACAGGGCTACTATGTCACAGGGCTATTATATTATAATAACATTTATAATATTTAACTGCACTTAACTTGATATGCAAGATAAATAATATGAGAGCGAAAGCTGGCTTAATTTTGGTGTATATCGACCAACAGGTGGCGCAGCTGTTCCTCACCTTCTATGATTCTCCACAGGGCTACATCTCAAAATATTTTGATTAAAATCGCACTAAACTCTATATCTAAAATCTTTATTGTGAGAAGCTATGATTAAGTTTCTTCTGTACATGTTAAACAGCATGTAGCATTGTTACATAGAGTGATAAAGAAGAAAGTTTTGTGATGGCCATAAAATACTAGTTTAAAGCTTTTTTTTTTTTGCTTCTTTCTTTTATGTTTTCTTATAAATGTCTCGAAAGAAAGTATTGAATTCATAAAAATTTTCAACTTCTGGTTTTCGATGGATTTACACATTTCAAGAAGTCCAGAACCTGGTTTGATGGTTTGATCAATTAAAAAAAATATCTGTTTGTGTATATGTGACAAAAATTCTGTCCAACTGCACCTCTGAAATTACTGCGTATAATTACATATGAATTTATACGTAGTTGAACCATGACGTAAATCAGTGCCTATCAACTTTTGGTGCATATGGCTCAACAGGTGATGCTACCGTACTGCAATTTATGCAACTTAAAGAAAGGCTATATCTTAGGAACTACTGCACAGAATTTCATAGAAATATATATGTACATGCACCTTGGCATATATTAGTGCTATCGAATTTTGGTTCCAATCATTCAGCAGGTGGTGCTGTTATACAGCGCCTTTTGCAATTTCAGGGAAGGCCATATCTTAGGTTCTATTGCATATAAGTATATGAAACTTTATGTTAGAAGGGCATTATGAGAAATTATGCTGATTCAATCTGGGTGCATGTTGGCCAATAGGTAATGCTTCTATATGGAAATTTCCCTAAAAAACGAGAAGGCTAACCTCAGATTCTATTGTGTATATTTGCACAAAACTTGGTATGGGAGTGAGACAGCCATTATGAAACACTATTGTGATTTATTTTGGGTGTATATCGGTCAACAGGTGGCAATACTACGCTGCAATTTATATCATAAATAGGCTAAGTCTCAACTTATATGACTAAGTGCATAAAACTTGATATGTAAGACAACCATTATGAAAACGAATGTCGACCTTATTTAGGTGTTATCAGTCGATAGGTGGAGCTGCTATTATGATTTTTCACAAGCCTATACCTCAGCATCTGTTTATTAAAATTGCACCAAACTCTATATGCAGAATATTTATTGTGAGAAGCTATGGTTAAACTTTTGTACAACGTAGGCACTGTTATATAGAATGATATAAAAGAAAGTTGTGTGATTGCCACAACATATTAGTTTTCCTATGAAAATAACCCTTCAACTATGATTATATTAGTAAAATATTTTATTTCACTTGTTTGATACTAGTAATGTAAATAATAAGTTTTAGTCTCGTAATTCTGAACAAAACCTATCTTTTTGTGACAATAATTTTCATCACAAGCTGCAAGTATAGGAATGAGTATGTTAGGCTTAAAGATTTTTTCTTCATCGTGATATTCACAAATAAATAAAATATTAAATATGTTTAAGTAAATTATATTTAAAACGTTTTTAAAAGAATAGTATATGAAATCTGTTTATATTTTATTGTTAAAAAAAAAAAAAAGAAAAGAAAAGAAAAGGAAAGGAAAGCACAAAAAACAAAACTAATGCCGGATATCCGACGGATATCCGGTCCGGATATCCGTATCCGGCAGGCACAAGAGCTCCGGATATCCGATATCCGGCAAAATCACTATCCGTTTCATCCCTAGTAATATATATGTAAATTTTCAGCTCAACTGGATACAGAATTTAGACGCTATCGCACTTTTAAAAAATTGAGCCCATAAGCCATTGTTATAAAGAATTTTTTTGTTGTCTCCCTGTAGAAAAACTATAAGTGCTAAATCCTCTAAAATTCATACAGCTCATGTGACTATGACCTACAACAGGTATATAAATTTTTGGTTCGCATTTAGACACTATTGCACCTTAAATAATTTAAGCCATAATGATAATGAATTTTTCTTTGTGTCCCTGTAAAAAAAAAAAAACTATAAATGGTAGTTTCACCAAAATCAATAGGGTTCATGCTATGGTGACTTACACCATATGTACCAACTTTCAACTCATTCGAACAAAGCATTTAGTTAGATGCTAGCGTGTTCACTCACACATGTACACGCATCAGCATAAACATAACAAAAATGAACTCAGGGGACCTCAAAACATATAGATACACCAAAATCTCAAATTCAAATTTTTGTCACGATTACAATACTTTACTTCCATAGTATGTTCGGAAAGTAAAAATCCCAGTGGGAGAAACACCGCAACACAGAAAAACTGCTTGCAAACAGTTTTTGTCTACACTAATAAAAAAATTAGCCGCAATTTTCAGACACTTTTTGTCTGCAGTCATAAAAAATTGTAATTTACGGACATTTTTTGCCCACGAAAATGCACTACTGATGTATGACGTCTTAGACACTCTCTGGTAGGGACTCTAGAGCCCCCATATAGGTGCCTTGATAGAAACATACAAAACAGTGCTTAACAAGGGCAACCTAGGGAGCCTAGATCTCCCTTGATAGGCAGCGTTATGCGCGTATTCTTTTCTCCTGTTACTTGTTACTGAGATTCTACGGGAACATAGAAAAGTGCTAATTTCATTTAAAACTGCTCCAAAACTTTTCATCCATTTCAAAATTCACTTGTAAAAATTTCTGTATCAAAACTGAAACTAATACTTTTATTACTATTATTATTTATACTATATATCTATACTATACTATTATTTATATTGTGTTGTGTCAAACATTCCTATAAACATTTAACTGAATGAGTTCAACTTATTATTTTATAATTGTTTATACTATATTGTTCTGCAGTAAAATTGTACTTGTGTATTGTTGCACGAGATCACCACTGTTGTTAAGCCCCCTCCCCCCCCCCCCAAGACTGTCGCTATCAGCTTTCAGGCTTTTTGAGTGTAAGCCATTTTCACCTCTGATTACACACAAATTTCGCAGGCAGATTATGAAATTTTTAAATCCTGTCGCAAACAGCTACAAAACTTTCTGCCACTGGGATAAAAATCTAACTCGCATTACAACAGCATCACATATATTACATACATTATAATAGCAGTAAATAGCTATTTAAATTTTAAACTTAACCAGGGGTTGATCCAGGCAAAATTTGGGTCCCTTTTGCGGCCCCTTCACAAAGTCCCCATAGTAAAAAGGGACCCTTCACAAAATTCAAATTCATAAAAAGGGACCCTTCACAAAATTTAAATTCATAAAAAGGGACCCTTCACAAAATTCAAAATCCATGAAAAGGGTCCCTTCACAAAATTCAAATTCATAAAATGAGTCCCTTCACAAGATTTTTTTTTTATAAAAATGATCCTTTTATTAAATGTTTTCATGTTTTCAGTATTATTTTTAATTAATGCCTTAATTTGGCTCAACGAAACTATTAACCTGATATTAAACATTACATAAAATGATTGTAAAAACGAAAAATTTTACACAATATTTTACTTTTTCACAAAAATATTTTATATTTCACAAAACTATTTTGTTTTTCACAAAAAAGGGACCCAAAAATTAAAACCTGGATCGACCCCTGACTTAACACTTTAGTCATGATTCCATTAATAAAAAGATTTTATTTAATTTTATCTGGATTTTTCAATAATAAAAGACTTTAATAAATGAAATCACAACTTAAAAATTAAATAGCTTTTTAATGCAATTGTACATTATAGGATGCTACAGTAACAGAAATTAGATTTCTTTCTTTTTTACTTTCCAAATATACTATTAAAAGAAAGTATTGTAATCGTGACAAAAATGTGACTTTGAGATTTTGGTGTATCTATACATTTGAGGTTTTGCCAAGTTCATTTTTGCAATTTTTATAGTGACATGTGTGTGTGAATGAACATGATAGCATCTAAACGCTTTCTTCGAATGAGCTGAAAGTTGGTGCATATGTTGTAGGTCACCCTAGTACAAACCCAATTGATTTTGGTGATCTATATCTAGCCCTTAATACTTTTTTTTTTTTTTTTAACAGGGATTCAAAGAACAGTCCTTTATCATTATGGCCTAGAGGCTCAAATTATTTAAGGTATGATAGTGTCTAAATGCCTCATTCAAATAAACTGAAAATTTATGCACTTATTATAAATCATTGTCACGCAAACTGTATAAATTTTGGAGAGTATAGCACTACAGATTTTTTTACAGGGACACAACGGAAAATTCTTTACATTTATGGCCTATGGGATCAAGTAACTTGGAGTGCAATAATGTCTAAACTAGGGATGAAACGGATAGTGATTTTGCCGGATACCGGATATCGGATATCCGGAGCTCCTTTGCCTGCCGGATACGGATATCCGGACCGGATATCCGTCGGATATCCGGCATTAGTTTTGTTTTTTGTTGTGTTGTATATTTCTTTTCTTTTTCTTTATTTTAAAACAATAAAATATAAACGTATTTCATATACTATTTTTTTAAACACATTTTAAATATAATTTACTTAAGCATATTTATTTAGCATTCTATTTATTTGTGCAATATTGCGATGAAGAATAAAACTTAAGTCTAACATACTCATTCCTACACTTGCAATTTGTCACAAATATATAGGTTTTGTTCAGAGTTATAAAACAAAAACTTATCAATTACACATTTTTTACAGTACTAAAAAATGTGTGTTTGATATGTATTAAAAAAAAAAATGAAACAGAATATTTTACTAATATAATAATAGTTGAAGGGTTGATTATTTTCATAAGAAAATGTATTTATTGTGGCCATCACACACCACTTACTGTTTAAATTGTGCAAAAGTTTAATCATAGCTTCACACAATAAATATTTTGATATGGAGTTTGGTGCAATTTTAATCAATAGATGCTGAGATATAGACTTGTGAAAAAATCATAATAGCAGATCCACGGCTGATATACACCTAAATAAGGCTGACGTCAGTTGAACGGAATTTTAGTCACACACACACAAATTTTTAAAAATTGATCAAAGCAGTTTCTGGACCTCTTAAAATTTGTAAATCCAGCGAATACCAAATGTAGAAAATTTTTATGAATCCAATATTTTCGTTTGAGACATTTATAAGAAAACAAAAGAAAGAAGTAAAAAAATAAATAAAATAAAATAAAAGCTTGAATGGCTTAGTATGTTATGGCCATTACAAAACTTTATATCACTCTACATAACAAAGCTACACACTGTTTAACATGCACAGAAGAAACTTAATAATAGCTTCTCAGAATAAAGATTTTAGATACGGAGTTTAGTGCAATTTTAATCAAAAGATTGTGAGATGTAGCCAAGTGAAGAATCATAGAAGATGAGGAACAACTGCGACATCTGTTGGTCAATATACACCCAAATTAAGCCAGCTTTCGTTCTCTTATTATTTATCTTGCATATCAAGTTAAGTGCAGTTAAGGGCCCTCTTCACTCACCGCCGCCGGAAGCCGAAACTAATGTTATTCAATGGGAAATTTTTCTTTACAAATAACTTATTAACTAATACATATTTTTAAATTCTGTTTTCACATTCTGAAAGTTCCCAGCTGTTAAATTGACGCACCTTTTCTAAAATATTATTTTTTAAATTTTTTATATTTTATTTTGAAGCTACAAAATACGAATTTTCAATATGTGAAATTTTTTCATTTTGCAATTTCGAAATAAAATATTAAAAATTGAAAAATTACATTTTTAAAAAAGGTCCGTCAATTTAACAGTTGGGAATTTTCTGAATGTGAAAACAGAATTTAAAAATATGTATTAGTTAATAAGTTATTTGTAAAGAAAAATTTCCCATTGAATAACATTGGCTCGGGCTTCCGGCGACGGTGAGTGAAGAGGGCCGTTAAATGTTATAGATGTTAAGATTAAGCCTTCCCATTCACAGGGTAAATTGCAGCATAGTATAGCCACTTATCGTCCAATATGCCCCAGAATTGAATCAACATGTTTCATAAAACGGCCCTCTCACATACCAAATTTTGTGTAATTATACGCAAAAATCCAAGATAATTTCTCTATTCACGGGAAAATTGCAGCATAACAGCATCATCTATTGGCCGATATGCACAGAAATTAAATAAACATATTCCATAATAGCCCTGTGACATACTTAGTCTTTTTTTATTATACACAGTAGAAGAGATATAGTCCTCCTTTAAATGGGAGAAATCACAGTATAGCAGCGCCACTTACTGAGTAATTTGCACCAAAAGTCGATGGACACTTTTATTTATTTATTTATTTTTTATTTATTTATTTTTTTTTTTTTTTTGTTAATGCACAACTATGTATAAATTTATATGAAATTCTGTGCATTAACTCTTGAACTAGAGCTGCTACACAAAACTTTTGTCAGACAGACATTTTCTAAAAACGGTCACATTCAAAAATTCTGGTTCACTGAAAATGCATAAATCCACCAAAAACGGGAAATTGTAAATTTTTACGAATAAAATGCTTTCTTCTATTGAATATAGAAGAAAGTAATGACTCGAAACAAATTTATATTTTTGTTTCTTTAAATGCTTTTAACTTATTTTATATTTTTATATTCTTATTTATTAAAATTCTTTAATTAAAAGTAAGTTCAGTATTTCTAATGTACAAAATCATAAACTTTGAGCATTTTTTTATTTATTTTTATTTTTTTATTCTTTAACAATTTGAAAATGAAAATGCAGACTTCCTGAAAATTTAAATATGACTTCTATTTGAAGTAATTTTAATTTTTGGGACTATACCTATGCAGCGCAATGGGAAATTCTAAATTCAGGTATTTTAGCAAGATATTCCATTAAAAGTGCACATTTAAATAAATTGCAGTGCTTATTTTTTTAAATCCAAATCGAATAGGTAGATGACACGTTTAATTGAATAGGAAATGGCACAGACAATGATGCCAGAAGGTCTGCTAGTATAAATATATGGTCACAAAAACAACTTTCTTGTGTAGGGAAAAGTGGATTGTAAATAAACAGGTAGGTTCTAGTCAATAAATGCACGTTATTTGACTCATTCTCGAAACAAACAACTTTTACTTCCAAGACTAAGAATATTACTGAACATTCTCAACTTATTAAACAAAAGTCATGAAAACAGCGTTATATGCACTGCAGATGATGAATATTATTTGTTCAAGAACAACAATGAACAGCTCTTTTTATTGTTATGGGGAAGATTAGGGGGAATGTTATAGATCACTCTGGAAAATCCTAGCTAACTCTGCACAAAATTTAAAAAGGCTTTCTGTATCTCTTAAACCTGAAGCTACTTTTTGCTAAATTTGTTTGCTAAAGTGGCCAAATTCGACTTTTGCAATTTTTTTTTTTTTTACCTTTACAAGCTATAACTGATCTTTAAAAAAAAAAAAAAAAAAGTCACAAATTTTTCATCTGAGGGGCATTTAAGCTTGAATTTTCTTCTCCGGATATCCGTCGGATATCCGGCTTGAAATTACCGGATATCCGTATCCGGACTGCTGATATCCGGTACCCCGCCGGATATTTAAAACTCAGCCGGATAGGCCGGATACCGGATAGTTACCGGATATCCGTTTCATCCCTAGTCTAAACATCTTATTCAAATAAACTGAAAATTTATACACATGTTATAAGGTCACCATCACACAAACTGTAAATATAGATTTAGATGAATCTATAACTTATATTCTTTTTACAAGGACAGAACAAAAAATTCTTTATCATTATGGCCTATGGGCTAAAACTATTTAAAGTGAGACAGCATTTAGATGCCTTACCCAATTGAACTGAAAATTTATATGGATGTTATAGATAGGTCACCATCAAACGAACTGTATAGATTTTGGTGACGAGTACTTATAGATTTTTACAGGTATGCAAGGAAAAATTCTTTATCATTATGGCCTATGAGTTTAAATTATTTAAAGTGCACTATCATCTAAGTGCCTAATTCAAATGAACTGAAAATTTATATACATGTTACAGGTCATCATTGGACAAATTGCATAGATTTTGGTGAATCTAACACTTATAGTTTTTTTTACAGGGACACAATAATTTTTTTTTTTTTTATCATTATGATGGCTTATGGGCTCAAACTTTTTAAAGTATGATAATGTTAAATTAAACAACATGCTATATAGAGTAGAGAGATATACTGAAACACCCTATTATAATTTTTTCTTTGTTTATTTAACATCTTCTCATACTTTACTTTTTCTATACAACCGTTAATTACTAAATGTTTGGAGAGTCAAGTGGAGTCACTTCATATATTTTTCCTTGCATACAATTTCTATAAAAGTTTCACATATTTTGTGAGCATGGTATTAGAATTAATTTGTATGTATAGAAATTAAAATTCAAGAGTGATGAAAAATTTAGTAAGATCCAGGCATTTAATTTTATTCTCTTGGATTTAAAAAAAAAAAAAAAAAAACTAAATAAATCATTTTTTTTTTTTTTTTTTTTACTTTTATTTCCTATTTCTAATATTGAGACAATGAAAGAATTGGATTGTGCTATAGTAAGATAGTAATTTATTTAAACAATAGAATTTATAAGAAATATATATATATATTATATATGTATATATATATATTTAGTAAAACGCATAAATACATTTTAGTTAAATGTACTATTGTACACACAATTTTAAATAAAATGCATGTACAATAAAATATATTGTAATATGTTTCTTCACATATTTTTTCACATTTAAATCTGTTTTATTTCCTTAACTTTCATTTTCAGTTAACTGACTATTTTCAGGTCTAATTAAAATATTTTAAAAGCAATATTTTTTTATAAAACAGAATATTACAGAAAATACCAAAAATAACTTACTGAAAATAATATGGGCCTGTCTCTATGCTACATACAGGAAGTGACTGGGCATTTAGTTTCCGAAGAATTGATTTGGCTTGACTGTGATACTCATAGGTACTACGACTAGTCTGAAATTAATTTACATTTAATAATTCCACATCACAAGTATTCTACATTACATATAATTAACAAAATTTTTAACAAAAAAGATACATAATGTTCTTACGTATTAATTGTATGCCATAAGTTTAGGTTAATAAATATTGCATAAGGTTAACATAGGTTTTAACTAACAGAATAACAGAGGTAGTCATAAGCAAAATACACAACTGTAGTTCTAAAAAAAGTTTTCAAACTAATTTAATTATGTTTGTCTGTTCACTTCAGATCATGATGATGATTAATTATTTGAATATGATTTATATAAAACTACCAAACTGGCATCTAATTTGCTATTTTTTTTTATTTTTTTAATAAAATTTCATAATTAAATATGCATTAAGAACATATACCGAAGAACATTAAAATTTCTTATTATTATATACAAATGTACATAAAAATATTAAATTACACATAGATGGAAATGAAGTGCTGTGCAAAAATAAGGTAGAGAAGGAAAACAGTTGTTAATAAAAATAATTAAAAAATTTGCAAAGAGAATTGTGGACAATTTATCTCAAGCCCAGTTATGGTTGATTAGAAATAGAAATGGCTTTAAAAAAGGGTCCTTTTTTGGGCCGTTGCAGTTGCTATTCAGACCATCGGTGCAATTAGTGTGGAGGCTATTCGGACCGCTTCCTTGTTGCACTGGTCATAATAATGATTTTGCTTGTTTGATCTTGAATTTTATCTGTAATATACAAATTATTTTGCTTGTTTCAACTGTAAATTCAAACTTTTAACATTTTGAAACTGTACAATGCGATTGATCTAAAATCCATGTTTATTTTAACATTGCTGTTAGAAAACATTACAAAATAAGTACAAAAGTCATTTTCAATAAAATCATACAGATATTTGTATAGAAAATTGGGTTTGGTTTGCATCGAATTATATTGGAACGGTTTAATTGTTTAAAAAAAAAAAAGGAAATAAGGAAAAGAAATAAAAAACAAATAACATTTATGTGGTTGAATATTCAGATTTATTTATACATATTCATAAACAAACATATTGCGAAGATTTTTTCAAAGATTGAAAATACTCATTTACTAAGATCTGTTTTTATGTTGCATTTTTTATTTTTATTTTTATTATTCAATTTTCGAAATCTTTATTATTTTAATTTTTGCTTTATAAAAATTATTTTGAGTTATTGCCCTTTTATGAAGAATTTTAGTATCATTTAGAGTACAAAATTTCTGTGAAAATAATTAATCTCTACCCCACTTCCATACTCAAAAAAAAAAAAAAAAGGAAAAAAGGATCATTTTTCATGCACGGGGACGAGACACATTATACTATTTATAAATTTTACTCTTTCATCAGTGCTAACTTATTCTCCTTGGAAAAGATAGTCCGAATATCTTATACACTAATCGCGCCGACGGTCCGATTAGCCACTTCGCCTTTTTTGACTCACATGAGTGAATTAAGAATTAATAAATTAAAAATTTATTGGTTCTTAACAATATATATATAGGGTGTTTCATAAATCTGGATACACCAAAATGACTCGAAAAGAAGACAATATCATTGAACATATTGATTTAAAAAATTTCATGTACTTAAATGAGGTATCATATGTAGGCCTGCTGAAAAAAGGAAATTTGTAGTAACACTCAATAAGGCATAGGCATATTTAAGTGACTGTAATTATATTTTTAAAAAAATGATCAATTTTCTATTACTCAGCTGATGGGAATGATCGTATGAAATAGTTTCGCCAGTGTACAGAAAAGTTCCCAAAGGGATTCATAATAGTTGCAGAATTTTATTACAAAGAAAAATTAAGTTTTAAGTAAATCTAATATTAATTCCCTCTACTATCAGCAGAATATTTTAGAACCAATTTTTGAAGAAGAAATTCCAAAGAACATTGTTAACCTTCATACGGAGAAAGTTTCTAGTCACACGTCTAAATCAACCTTCATTTATTTAGCAAAGAAAGAATCTGAAACAGGAATGAAATGTATCCGATTGGTACTTTCCGTTTGTGGGGCACAAACCAAAAATTGCCAATTCAATATTATCGCCAATTTACATTATTGCTATTTATATTCAAATTGCATTTCGCATTCTTTACTAATAAACCTTTCTCTTGGAAAAAATAGACTGCATCTTCTTCAGTTGTGGGCAAATCCCAAATTTTCATCATTTTTGTAAAACAAAAATTCAGGTAGAAGATGTTAATATATTTTACTTAGAAAACAAAAATGTTCTAATATGTTCTAATGTTAATAATTGGCAATTTTTTTGTTTGCGCAAAGTACCATCCGATTTAATGAAATACCTGCAAAATCACCTGATGCTTCTCCAATGGTCTTTTGCGCTTTTGATTTACCTATTAAAACGAGTCTTAAGAAAATGGCATACAAAAGCATTGAACTTACTTTGGAAAACAGTCCAAGAGGAATGGGGTAAAATTGACAAGACAATACTACGCAAAAGTTTACTTTCATGGAAAATTCAAGCTACAGCTATTGTCAAGAACCATTTACACATAAAACTCAACTACTAAAATCGTTTCCATACAGTGTGAATGACTTTCTGTAAACAATATTTTCTACATATTTATTTAAATTTTAGAACTTTCTTTGAGTTGCATATCAAATGAAGTACATCTGATATGCAACATCAGATTACGCATATCCTGTTACATAAATTAAAACTTCTGAACCTGAAATGTGTCTCAATTTCGAGCAATAGAGCGATACAGCTGAAAATTTGTTTTTTGTCTCATTTGTCACACTATATTTTTACTTCATTAAACGTAAATTATTTTTCTTATGTTAAAGTTTTGTACCATTTATAAGTAAGATATAAATTCATCACACCAACATTCATTGAGATCAGTTTTAAACACAAATGAAATGAAGATTTTAACTATACAGATACCTGCATTAAACTACACTAATGAAGATGAAGTGCTATCAAACCTTATGATAAAGATTCAAAATGCAACACCACAAAAGATCACAGAAAAATGAATCAATAAAAAAATTAATTAACCTTTAAGAATTTCTAAATTTATTAGGCAACATTATCCATCATAATATTTTATGAAAGAATATCATAAAACAGAAACATGGTAAGAGATAAATACATCGAAAAAAATTTTTAAACTTAGAAAAATCAAAATAAAAATTAATTTACAGAATTTGAACATATATTTACTACTTACTTCTTCGTCGTGTTGTACAGATTCAGTCAATATTAAGCCATCGCCTATACGTGCTATCATAGTCAAAACAATCATTTTGAAACTTAAAATGTCCGGTGCTTTTATCACAGAAAAGATATACAATAAATAGATCACAAAAATAATTTTTCCACAGAATACAGTAGAAAAAATTGTTCAATTCTACGTTATGGACATGCGAAATTTGAAGATTAAACTTTATAAGGAAAATTTAATATTCTAATTCTATACAATGATGACCACACAGCTGCTGATGAGATGAGTGATGACGGAAAGAAACGCCACAAATACAGTTAAATGCTACGTAAATAAGCAAAATAAAACTGATTACATGGAGAAGCAGTGACACTCCGATAGCTTGCTTGTGGTTATTTCCATCAAAGAATGATTTCATCGATCCTGTAAGGGGATGAGAGATTCTTTGGTCCATGGAGTCCGGAACTAGCTCGGTCGTACATCCACCGGAATTTACGCCATCTATCGCGTACATTAGAAAACGCTTGCTTGTTAATTTCATTAAAAGTATTTTAGCAGTATATTTTTTAAAGTACTGTAATTTTCTCTATTTCTTTTATTTATTTATTTTTTCAAATTAAAAAAAGATATAAATATATATTATTATTATTTTTTTTTTTTTTTCAAAAAAAAAAAAAAAAAAAATGTATAAATATACATTTTATTTTATTTTATTATTTATTTTTCTTTTTTTTATAAAAAGGTATTACAAAAAAATTCAATTTAAAATTTTTAAAATATTTGTAATAAAAATTACAAATTGTATTAATAACTAACAAACATAATTTAAATTTTTAAAAATGTCCAAAAGGACAAAATTATTTATTCTTTGTTAGGATAAATATAGAAATTCACTTCAAATTTCAGATTTTTAAATTTTCTTTGGACAAATATTTATGCTTGTTTCTCAATATCTATTTAAATACGAGGGTTGCTATTTATATTTCTGGCCTAATAATGAAAAAACAAATATGTAGGATCGAAATTGGTTTTATTGTTTTTCAAAATATTCTCCATGACGATCAATACACTTTTGCATGCGTTTGAACCAATTTTCAAAGCACTTTTTCCAGTCCGATTGAGGTAACTCCAAAACATGCGTTTTGAATGCATCAACCGCTTCTTCGGGGGTCGAAAATCGTTGTCCACGTAATTTATTTTTGATGTGTGGAAATAAGAACAAGTCATTGGGTGCCAAATCAGGGCTGTACGGCGGATGACCCATCAGTTCGATCTTTCGCTCAGTCAGAAATGCATTTGTTTGAGTCGATGTGTGAGAGCTCGCATTGTCATGATGAAGAATGATTCGCCTGTTCTTCTGCTTTTTTCGAATTTCTCCGATGACTTCTGGCAAACAAATGGTCGTGTACCATTCAGAATTGACCGTCCTGCGTTGCTCTAACGCCACTGTTGCCACATGACCGTTAATGCCGAAGAAACAGGCAATCATTTGTTTCAATGTGCTTCTTCCTCGAACAACTTTTGTTGGTTTTGCCTCGCCTTGGAAGACCCATACAGTTGATTGCTGTTTTGTTTCCGGCTCATATGCATAGATCCATGATTCGTCACCTGTGTAGATGTTATACACAGCCTTTGATGTACCTTGAACGTATTTTTCCAACATTTCCTTGCACCAATCGACACGAGCCTTTTTTTGAGCGTTTGTCAGATTATGCGGGATCCAACACGAACAAATTTTTTTTACGCTCAAATGTTCATGCAATATTTTATTGATGCTAGTCATACTAATGTCCAAAGACGCCTCAATCTCACGGTATGTCACATGGCGATCTTGCTTTATCAGTTCACGCACAGCATCGATCTTTTCTGGCACAACAACGGATTTTGGACGACCTGCACGGGATTCGTCCTGGATCGAACATCGACCACGATTAAATTCGTTATACCAATTTTTTACAGTGCTGTAGGATGGCGCTTTATCGCTGTATAAAGAATTAAGTTCATCGAAGCACTCTTGTCTTGACAATCCACGTCGAAAGTTATGAAAAATAATCGCACGAAATTTTCACGATTCAATTCCATTTTTTGAAAGAGAAGAACTTTTCAATTTACTTTCAACAACACAAATAAAGCTATAATGGTAAATCGTCTGCTGAATTTACGTTTAAAAATATCAAATTTTCGATTAAAATCGTCTGCGGTCGCCTAGCAACACTTACTGTTGCCAAGGCCAGAAATATAAATAGCAACCCTCGTATTAAGAAAAGAAAGGAAATGTTAATTATATTTTTGATGTTTTTAACAAAATGCAAAAATAAAATCAACCTTCTTCCGACATTCGCATACGACACTCTCGCTTGAGATTCGCTGTCATCGAGTGCGGACGTTGTTGCTGCGCAGTGCGTTTATCGTTCTGCGCATTTGCCCTGCTGCCGTAAGCCGAGGGCTTGTTACTGATTGTCGCTGGTCGGGGCCTTTTTCAAAGCCAGAATAGTATCTCCGGGCGCAACGGTTGCTTCCCTCGTGAAGTAGACGATCTTTTGATGTTGGATTTCATGGATGTTTCGGGCGACTCCACTAATGTGGAGCTCGTCACCGACCCTGAAAAATTGGATGAGCTTAAGAGCTGCTTATTGAAACTTCGTTCCAAGTTCTGTGAACTAGAGTGTCGTTATGACAAGCTTTGCAGGAAGACTGATCGGACGGAAGAAGAGCAGAGAGAGTTCGATCAAGTCATTTGGAGCAGGAAACTTGAGTATCGTAGAAAAATGGATCATATATGTAAGGTAACTGGTTTTTCTGTTTTCAACGACTCGCCTCCATCCGTGCCTGTCGGTGTTACTCCGGCACAGACTCAGGAGAACTCGTCGCGTGAGGTGGCGCCATCTAGCGCCGCCAACGAACATGAAAATCCTATTCCTCGAGGGAACAAGAGGCCTCCTGAGTCTGAGGTCGAATTAACTGAGACCCAGGATTTCACGGTAGTTAGCAAGCGTAGGGCTAAAAAGAAGGTGAAGATAGGCAACCTTAGGGATCTCCCCACTTCCAATATGGAGGTTGAGTCTAGCCAAATTAGTAAAAAAGTAATTGTTAGGAAAATTCAAATCCCCCCCTTTTTTATTCTGCCACCTTCGGATTGGCAAGCTTTCATTACTGAACTTAAAACTGTAGATGTTGATCTCAAAACTAAAACGTCAGGTAAATTTTTAAAAGTTACTTGCTCCAGTGAAGAGCATTTTAGGACTATTCAGCATAAATTATCGGAATTGAAAGTTCAATTCAAGACCTTCATCTTGAACTCTGAAAAACCGCTTAAGGTAGTCATCAGAGGGCTACCAATTAATACTACAGTTGAGAGGATACAAGAAGCCCTCAAATACACTTACGACTTTGAGGAAACCTCTGTTGTACAGCTCTATAGAGGGCCTGCATCTAAGAAACACTACATGCCACTATTCCAAATTTCTCTTCCTAAGTCCAAAAATTCGGACAATATTTTTAAAATCACGGAGCTTATGGGGATGCAAGTCAGCATCAAAGAGTATCGTGGTAGGAAAGTCCCCACACAGTGCTTCAACTGTCAGGGATTCTTTCACTCCTCTGCGGCCTGCCCCCAAGGTGCGTTAAATGCGCCGAGGATCACAGGTCAAAGGACTGCACGAAGGAATTTGACACGCCCTGCTGTTGTGTGCGCTGTGGAGGGGAGCATCCAGCGAACTTTCGTAGCTGTCCTAAGTTCCCTAAAGCCCTGGTTTTTAAGAACTCGGAAGCAAACGTCGACGTTTTCGACGCCGCGACGCTCCAATCAGAGTCTCCTTGATATGAGCGCTGGCGTTGAAACCGCAGAACAGAGCGTCGTGACGCATGCGCAAATTGAAAACATCGACGCCGAATACGTTGACGTTTGCGTTTCGTGTTCTTAAAAACCAAGGCTTAAGACCGCCCCCCCTAAAAGTAAAAAGAAAAAGAACATTGTTAACAAATCTCCGACTGATAGGGTGGAGAATCGAACTTTCAATTCCAGGAAAGTTGATCCAGCCCAATCTTTTTCGGGCGTTGCTCTAGGACGTAGCGAGGCTGATACCCCTCCCCCTGTCAAAATTAATCCTCAAAATTCGTCGGTCCCTCGCAAGGATGCAAATTCGGCTACCGACTTCATTCATATGCTTTTAGCATTTCAAAATCAATTCGAACCTGATTTGGTCTTTTCAGCATTTACGAATGCTCTTCCGGCACTCTGCACTGCATCCACGGATGTTGACCGGATTCACATTCTGTGGGGTCAAATCCGCAGTATGTCTTAATTGTCTTTACCCTCCCTCATGTAATTTCTTTTTCGGCTACCCATGTTCCCGTCTTCTCGGAGCTTGAATTCTTTCACCATTGGTATCTGGAATGCCAATGGACTTATGGATAAAGCACATGACTTTAGGGACTTTGTTATTCGTAATAATTTAGACTTAATTTTGGTCACTGAGACCCACTTTTCCCAGGGACGCACTGTTCGTATTGCTAACTATGAGATTTACAATGTCGACAGGACTCATAGTCTGCAAGCTTCCGGCGGCACTGCTATTTATGTTAAAAATAGTTTTAATGCTTCTCTCATTAAAATTCCCAATCTAAATTGTACCGAAGCCACGCCTATTGTTCTGGACTTCCCCCTTATTCCAAATTTGTTAATTGCAGCCGTGTATGTTCAAAGTACTAGGCAAAGGAGTAACCTGCTAGAACAAGATCTTACCCGTATCACTAATTCTTTTCCAAATTTTATCCTTGCGGGTGATTTTAATTCTACTCACACGTCTTGGAACTGTCCAAGCTATAATGCTTCTGGCCGTAAGTTAAGAAGGTGGGTGGATCAAAATTTCGCGCAAATTCTAGCGTCCCCCGAACCCACCTTCGTGAGATCTCAAAATATTTTGGATTTTGCTATCACCCGCAATTTTCCGTTTGCCTACAGCATTCAAACGATCAATGATCTAGACTCTGATCACCTACCTGTTGTCTTGAGGTTTGATGTGGGGTCTTACGATCTGGATCTGAGAACGGCTCTGTCCACAAGGTGGAGTCTGTTTGCGGATATTCTTTCGGAACGCGATGTTCCATCTCTTATCCCAGAATCCAAACAGGAAGTAGAGCAAGCGGTAGCCATGCTCGGGGACTCACTCCAAGAGGCCTACACGCAGAGCTCTGAACCTCGCAAAAGATCGTTTGACGACTACAGACTGCCGGATAACATCAGGGAAATGGTCAGGGATCGAAATCATGCTCGCAGGCAATGGCAGGTTCATAGGACCCCTTATTTCAGGAATAAGTTAAACAGGCTTATTCGTAGTACTAGAGCTGCAATTAAGGAATTTAGTAAAACACGTTTCAATAGTTTTGTCGAGTCTCTCTCGACTGAGGACAACACAATTTGGAGGGCCACCTCCCGCATTCGTAGGACACGAACACACATTCCTGCCATTGTTAGCCCTAACGGCATGGCTTATAGTAACACTGAAAAGGCTGAGGCTATTGCCGAAAGTCTTAGAAGTCAGTTTTCACCTCATTCGGACATTGTTAACCCAATTGTCGAGAACATAGTCGACCACAGGGTTCCAAATTTATTACAATCTGATACACAAAACACTCTTCAACCTGCTTTACCCTCTGAGGTTCAGGATTACATTTCGGGCTTGAAACAACACAAGGCACCCGGTGAGGACCTTATCTCAAACAATATGCTAATTAATCTACCTCTCCATTTTATTTTTTATATCACGTTAATCATTAATTGTATGTTAAAGCTTAATATTTTTCCCGATTGTTGGAAGAGAGCTATCGTTGTCCCCTTACCGAAGGGTGGGGGCCAAGATATCCACTCTCCTTCTAGCTATCGACCTATCTCTTTGCTCTCCAGTTTCTCGAAGGTTTATGAGTATGTTCTCGTCCGCCGACTGAATGAATTCCTTGGTCCTTGACTCTCATGACAAGATTATACCCGAGCAATTCGGGTTCAGGACTCGTCATTCAACGCAACAGCAGTTGTGGAGAGTGACTGAATTCATTCACGATGGATACCAAACCAGCGGTGTGACGGGATTATATTTCTCGACGTGCAGAAGGCCTTTGATAAGGTCTGGCGTGCCGGCCTTCTCTTTAAGATGGCTGAGTTAGGTGTTCCTGACCAGCTAATTAAAATCTTTTCTGATTACCTCTCTAACAGGTCCTTCGTGGTAAAAGTGGGAAATTCCCTCTCTAGCCCGAAGCCTGTTCTCAGTTCTGTTCCTCAGGGTTCTCTCGCCGGGCCCCGCCTTTTTAACATTTACATTAACGACACTCCGCGCAAGCCCGACACCAACTTAGCTTTATTTGCTGATGATACTGCTATCATGTACAAACATAAACAACCACACACAGTGTTTGAAAAACTCCAGGATTACCTTCATTCGTATGCTATTTGGCTTAGGAAATGGAAAATTAAAGTTAATAGCTCTAAAAGTGCCGCCATTTTCTTCACTAATAAATCCTATTCCCCCGACGATAACTTTACTCTCAATAATGATCCTATTCCCTGGGAAACTTCTTATAAATACCTAGGAATTCACCTAGATTCAAAATTATTGTGGCATAAGCACATCTCAGAGACTCTGAATAAAGCGCATATTGCCACCGCCCCCCTCCTTCCTCTTTTGGCTTGGAATAGCCGCCTGTCTGTTAAAAATAAATTGTTACTGTACAAGTCCATGATCCGACCCATCTTGACTTACGGGTCCGTGATGTACGGATCTGCCTCAAAGACTGTGCTAGAAAAAATTCAAGTATTCCAAAACAAGCAATTGCGTAGGTTTGTTCAAGCCCATTGCTACGTTCGCAATGTTGTCATTCACAAAGACCTGAAAATTAGGCCAATCTATTCGGAAATTAAGAAACTTGCGTTGAAGTTTCACAGGTCTATCCCAAAAGTTCAGAATCCTGTGTTAAATGCCATAAGAAGGTACGATCCCAGAATCGGGAGGGCCAAAAAACGCCCACTTGCCATCCTCTACAGGGAGGACGGGTTTGTCCCGGTCTCCAAGCGTAGAAGGCGAGATCCTTCAGGTGTTACTTAACACAGAATTCTCACTCAAAATTCTTTTTCCCGTAGATTGAATACTTCCAATTCTTCTACTTTTGGCTATCCCCCTGACAACTGCAACCTACTGTGTCGTTTAACAGTCGCGGATGATCAATCTTCCAGCCAGTTACCTTACGTAAGGCTTTTAATTGTTTGTTTTAAGTTAACTGTAAATAGTGTAAATTTCTCCTTTGTAAATTGTAATTTAATTGTATTAATTGTAAATAATGTAAATATTTTTTTATCTGACGGCCTGACAGTCTTGCTAGGCTAAATTTTTAAAATTTCTCTTAAATTTTTTGTATTATTCTAAATTGTTTAGTATTATGACTGCTTAACAGTCCGGTTAGGCCTATCATTATTATTTAAAAAAAAAAAAATTGTAGGTTTAGTGCTCCTTGCTCTGTTGCCACATGTCACACAGCTTCCAGATCGGCTCTGCTCTGCCTCTCTCTTTCGTCATGCTGCTGATTGCATCAAGTCATCACGCCGGGGTTCTTGGGAACCCACACAGACCTAGTACCGACTCTCTAGATTATGCAAGCCCTCCATCTGTATTTTGTCTTCCTCTGGTGAAGGTAGTTGTTGTTGTTGTTGTTGTTTTGAAGGGAGAGACCCTCAGAGCATGGGGTTTATAGCTGCAAGGCTTTACACCCCTATTAATCCTAAACAAGTTCGATGAAGATATCAATTATGAGGAAACAAACAACTGGTTGCATCGTCAGTAAAGAACGTGTGGATAAGACGACGAAGCCAAAGTCAGAATCTGTCAGACTTGAGAATAAAAGACACCAACTGACGAGCTTGAGTAACTCCGGAGACGGCTAGATCGCATAAATCGCTGAAGGAAGGCGAAGAACCAAGGAGATTGAGATTGCTATACAAATCATGCCGAACTGAGGCGTAGCGGCGACATGCTAGGAGGTAATGGTCGCATGTTTCTGGAACCTGACAGGTTGAGCAGAGAGGAGAGTCACTCATATGAAGCTTGTAGAGGAGAGCCCGGGTGGGGAGGGTTCGAGTCCGCAGGCGGCTGAGGAGGACTTCACTTCTCCTGGGCAGACAAAGTTTACGATGCTCCCAGCTTCTTTTGGTGAGGTGGGGGAAATCCACACTGTATTTCCCTAAGAGCCACTCTTGAACATCATCCCTTTTATGAATGGTGTGAAGGTATCGACAGATGTCCTCTGGGGACACCTTGCTGAACGAGGATTGTGCAGAAACGGTGGATCGAGCAAGCATGTCGGCCATTTCATTCCCATGGATACCCATATGACCGGGCACCCAAACCACCTGAACCTTGTCCAGACGGCTGGCTACCATGGCCAGCTTGCAGTAAACCCAGGTAATCACCACTGGCGAGCGATAGTTGATAGCCTGGAGGCTGGTGATCACAGACTTGCTGTCGGAGAAGATGATAAGCTTGCCCTTAAGAGGGGCATGGTCCAAGGCCAGACCAATCGCAAGAGTTTCAGCAGTAAAGATAGAATTGATATTGTTTACTTGCTTTGAATGTCCACAGCGCAAAGACATGTCCCAAACAGCGATGCCAGTGCAAGAGCTAGTTTTGGAGGCATCAGTAGCCATTTGATGCCACTCGCCATGTAGAGAAGCATATTCCGTGAACGTCTGGTGAACAAGCTCCGGATGGAGAGACCTGCTCTGGAAGTCTAAAATATCGATTAGGAGAGAAATGTTGTCACACAAAGGAAAGGGGGGCTGAATCCAAAACAACAAATCCTGACACCTCAGACCAAGCTGACTAAGAATAACCCTTACGAGGGAACCAGGAGAGCCAGAGTCAAAATTCGAGGGATCCACCAAGGAGTGAATGGGCGAACTCGTACCTAAAGCAAAGTGGCGGATGAAAAAGCGTTCCCTATGGAGGTCTTGAAGGCTAGCCACAGTAAGCGAGTTGGCTTCCCGGCGAAGAACGGGGATAGGTGTCCACCGAGGGAGGCCCGTAGCCACCCTAAGCACAGCATTCAAAAGGGGCTCTAACCTCTTCCTAGTGGAGGGACAAGCAAACGAGTAGACATTACTACCAAAATACAGGGAACTGACAACAGTAGCATACGCTATTCTGAGAAGGTTTTTGGTGCCAACACCCCGAGAAGTATGACTAATGCTCTTCAGAACGTTAAGTTTCTTCAAAGTCTTCTCACGGAGACGAGAGACGTGACTGCCCCACGTTAAACCCCGATCGAACAACAGACCAAGGATACGTAGGGAGACCACCCAGGGAATATCTTCCCCCTGCAACCGAAGATTAGAATCAGGCAGTGGCGCACCCACGGAGGGGGCTTAGGGGGCTCAAGCCCCCTCCAGAACCAGCTGACATGGTAAAAAACTTTAGATACGCATGAAAAAAATATTATTCAAACACTGATATTGTAAGCAAAAATAAAGTTTATAAATTATACATTAAATATTAGGAAATTTTTACATTCAAACACAAAAACAATGAACTAGTTCTTTTGTTTTTTATCTGAAAGATACCCTAGACATTCCATTGCAATTTTTAGGAATCGGCTTCTAAGCCCTAAAGCATATACTGTTATCATGAAATCGAGAGAGTATCTAAAAAGTCAGGCAGAAGAAGCAATCTGATGTGGAAGTAAGCAGGGATGTATTTGTCAGAAAAATGGGATACCAGGCTCATACAATTTTATATTTTAATTCATGAATATTTATAGCATCTTTGTGAAAGTTTGTTTTGTCCTTGGGCAAAATTAACACATTCGCATCGGCAAATGAAAATTCTCGTTTGATATAAAATAAAAATTAGCCCTGCTCTTAAGTCGTTCCTCTAAAACAATATTTTAAATTAAAAATGAAATTTGCATATTCATTAAACTCTTTGTATGCCACTAGCACATACACATGCTAGTGAAATTTCACATGAATTGCTGAAGATAAAACTTTAATCTCACATACGCAAAATTATTTCTCTATAACGATTTAGAGGAATGCCAAAAGGCGTAATTTACTGTTCAAAATAGGAAAATACCCCGATAATAATATATTTTACAGATGCTTCTGAGGATGGGGTCACTTATTATTATTATTTTTTTTAAAATCATGGTAAGTAGAACATATAGTGGGGCCCATGCACAGTTTTCATATTTGCCTCTGATGTCACTGAGATCTAAGCTCCATTTTTGGTTAATGCAATTTTTTCCTGTTATAAAAATTCAAATTTCATAATATACATAAATATTATACTGGAATACAATATCCTGTAATGAACTCAGAAAGGTAACGCTTGAAATATTTGCTAACTGAACAAATTAAAATTCTAAGTAATATATTATATATTAGAATAGAATTAATGTTTTAGGATATTAAGAGGTTCTTTCTGCCCCCTGCTTGCTGTGTTGAAGACTGTGACACCCACGAAGACTACGCGCCCGACTTGTTTCTGTTAACCAAACCTAGAAGCATTACCCCAATACTCCAGATAATTAAATAAAAATAGCCATGTAAAAATTTACACTGAAATTCTGTTATAATTCCTACATATCACAACTGTAACTTTTATTTGGCTATAATTATAATAATTTCTTAATTATTTAAGTATTACTGCATATGCATGTGAAGCAACGCAAAAGAGTATTAAATTTGATCAAATTTTATTTGCAATAGAAATATGGGGGGGGGGGGCATTTTATTTCGGACGCATTTTGTGTTCACTAGCTTGTCATATTGTACACGATATATTTTTTTTTAATCATAGATGAACAGACAACTTTATGTTTACAAGCTCAGTGCCAACCGCAACTGACCGAACTACTGTAACTTACCAGGTTATATACTGATATAAATTCCTTGATTGCACTATTCATCTTAAATTCAATTTCATTCATTCGTTTACTTATTTCAAAAGAAATACTTGAAGCAGATTCTTTACTATATGTATGTGGCGTATATACCCTTAAACCTATTTACAATACTACAGGACCCAAATATTCTTCAGCCCCCTCCAGACAGAAATTCTGGGTGCGCCACTGGAATCAGGCGAGATTTTCCTCCTGGAGAAAACAATCGCAGCACTTTTATGAGGGCTGAGACTCAACTTCCAGTAATTGCACCAGCGGACCAGATTATGAAGGGTATCCTGAATATCATGCATAATGTCTTCGAGGCAGGGGCCAGACGCGTAAAGGAAAGTATCATCCGTGTAAACAGCAGCATTAACCCGAGAACCAATTGCTTCAAAGATATCACTCATATAGAAGGAGAAGAGTAAAGGAGACAGAACAGCCCCTTGCGGGACCCCCACGAAAGACGACACTGGGGCAGACAAAGTTCCCAACCACCTAACCTGGATAGCACGTTGCATGAAGGAATGGCACCATTTCGTGAGATGGCCATCAACGCCCGCTGACAGCATCTTAAAAGCCAGGCCGTCCGGCCATACAGAGTCGTAAGCAGAGGCAATATCCACCGAGACCAAGACACTAAACCACTTCTGCCGCCGAGCTGACGTCAGATCTGCATAGATTTTCGTCAAAGCAGGAGCACAGTCCCTAAAAGGAATAAACCCGTAGTGGTTCACATGGAAAACATCATTCTTGAGCACCCAAGGAATCATCCGCCGAAGAACCATCCGCTCAAAAACCTTCGAGAGAACAGAGGTGAGGGAGATTGGGCGATAGGAAGACGAGGAACTGGAATTCTTGCCCGGCTTCAAGATAGGAATGACAATGGCTTCCTTCCAGGACTTGGGAACTCGATCATCCAACCAGAGATTATTAAAGCAATCGAGAAGTCTGAGCAGACTGCTATTGTCGAGGCACTTGAGAAGTCGGAGGGAAATACCATCATTTCCAGGGGTACGATGGGAAGACTTGTGCAAGGCGTGTTGAAGATCCGAGAGAGCAAAAGGCTTCCTAATGTTGCTATTCACGTTGGCACTGAAGTCCAGCGGGATGTAGCAGTCGATAGGGGGGCGGACAAACGTGTGAGCAAAAGTATTAGCAGCAGCCAACCTACTGTCATTTGAGGTGCTAATGTAGTTATAGGACTCCTGGGGAGGGTTCTTCCGGTTTTGGAGAGCTTTGAGAAGTTTGAAGATATCGCCAGACTTCCCACTCTTTTTACAGACCTCGGACCAGTACATACGTTTAGCGTCCTTGATTTCTTTCTTGAGACGAGCAGCAAATTGCTTGTGTTGCATCCAGTAAGCCGAGCTTAGGTGCTTTCTTGCCAAGCGAAGGAACTTGCGTTTCTGCCCAAGAAGATAACTGCAGCGGCTGTCCCACCAGGGAGTGCCAACACGATCCAAGATCCTAATCCTTCGACTACTAACAGCAACCGACCTTTGACAAATGTTCACCACGTCTTCATAGGACGGAGAGTTACACTCCTGTAACTCCTTGTTAAGCTTAACGGTAGCGGACCCCCAGTCACACCTTAACCTAACACTATGACACGGACGAGAGCCGGGCAGCCTATCGAAAGTAAGTTTGATTGGGCAGTGGTCACTATCAAACGTATCAGAGTGGACCTGGACACAGGTATTCGAAAACAGGTCAGGTGAAACAAGAGAGAGATCAATTAAAGTGGAAGATCCTCCCGGAGAAACATGGGTAGGAACGGAGGTATTAACAAGACAGATATTGTTGTTTATGATCCAGTCGATGACCCTCGAGCCCTGAGGAGAATCCCGACGGCCACCAAAACTCGTATGATAACTGTTGAAATCACCAACTATTACGAAAGAACTATTGCAAAGGTAAAGAACCTGGTTAAACCAGTCATAGTCAAACCTGCCGGGAGGAGAATAAACGTTAAGAATTTGAAGCCTGAAACTAGATGACAGCTTAACTTCAACACCCAGGACCTCGTTGCCATGGGAAGAGCTAGGAAGTGAAAGAAGACGAGAGGAAAATTTGCGATTGACGGCAGTAATGAGACCACCACCGTGTTGAAGGTGCCTATCAGCCCGATAGACAACCTTCCCAGGAAGAGAAAAATCATGTGAAGAGCTCAGGAACGTTTCCTGGAGGCAAATAAAATCTGAACGAGAAAAGAACGAATGGTGGAGCCAAGCAGAGTTTGCTCGGACTCCGCGAATATTCCAGTGGATTAAGGAGACTCCCATTAGAAAAACAAAAATAACGGAAAAGAAAAGAGGCCTCCGGCCAAAAAGTTTTTTATTTTTTATTTTTTTTTTTTTTTACCCAGGCGCTTGACCAAATGACGGTATCTCGCTGGGAGGAGGAGTTCTTATTTGGCTATTATCTGTAGGTGGAACCGAAGTATCCATCAGAGTGGCATTTAGAGTAGGTGAATGCAAGGCGAGTTCTAGTTTTTTCTTTTTTAGTAACCTCTTTGCTTGAGAATCCGAACTGTCTGTTTCTGTAGATGAAGGGGTAACACCGTGAGCTGACGGTCGGAGGGATAAAGCTAGCGTCTGGGTTAGGGATCCCAGCATTTGTTGAAACGTTTGAAGTTGGGAAGCCATAAGTTGTTGCACCAGTTCTATCATAGACGATGTCAGAGCTTTCAAGGAAGCTTCTAGATCCGACTTAGTGACAAGGTCTGGCAGTGGTGGAGTACTAGTTGCAACTTTAGCATAAGTTTGGGTTTTGACTCCCTCAGTCTCAGAAAACTTTCTTCTGGCCTCAGCTATAGTCAAGTGATTAGCGCTGCGGAACTTTTGAATTTTGACTTCACGTAAGTACAACGGGCAAGTTTTGTCAAGAGCTTCGTGCCCCCCTTTACAATTTACGCATCTCAATGACGTCGCGGTACAGACTCCAGAGTGACTCTCGCTACATTTTACACAGACCGGCGACTGTTTACACGACTGTGTACTGTGATTAAATTTGTAACAATTCCGGCATGGCCGTGGGTTGTCCCAAAATAGAGTGATTCTATGATTCTGGTACCATAACTTGACATGACTAGGCAGCTGGGTTCCCAACTTTGTGACTAGCACTGTAGTCAAAGGTATTTGACCGTCGTTACTTTTTTTAATGAACCGTCTAATTTCAAGAGGGATTACTCCCTGCAATTCCAATTCCTCCGCAATGTCCTGGCATGAAATGGTTATGTCTATATTGTGCAAGAGGAACCTCGTGGATATCGTTTCTTTAATATATACGGCTCAACAACAATGTCAAAAAGTGTTTTTGTTTGCAAAAATTTTTGAGCCGCTTCCACTGACTTCGTAATCACTAGAGCTTTACCCTGACGGGTCATTTTTAGCGTTTCTATTACATTCGTTTTTCCGACTATTTTTAAAAATTCAGCTTTCAGTTTCTTGGGGTTGGATGCAGGCAGCGAACCCTCTTTAGCAGCAATTAAAATGGCAATTTCATCCACTCCATCATTTACTGCTGCTTGTAAACAGTCAGGAAGATTATTATTAACATAGAAATTAGGATTCAAAGCCATACCTTGTGAAGTGTCCATGTTTTGAGCCATATCCAGTTCTTGCTGACTTACATTTCCATTATTCGCAATTTTTGCCGTTGGATTTACCGCCAGCTTCAGTAGTTTTAAACAAACTGACCTTTCCGCAAAGGTCAACAAACAAGTTCAGTCCTTATTCGACGATAGAAAAGAAAAAACACTCTTGTAGCACCACGTGTAGGGCGGTTCACACAACTCGTAACACGAATACAAACTTCCTTTAATTAAACTGTCAATAAACAAACTTGTTCACAAACCAATATCTTTGTGAAGAAACTAAAATTACTCTACCCGAGTGTCAAAAACTAAATATAAACTAAATATAAACTTGAAACACTTAGCGATAATGTCACACAGCCGGCACCGCTAGCCACGGAACCACCCACAGTGCACCCGTAAGAAAATTAAAAAAAAATAAATAAATAAAAATAAAAATCCTGGTGAAGGTAAGCGGCTGTCTCGACAGCCGTAGGCACTTCTTAAGAACGTGATGATGATGATGAACCTTTTTCCTGGAAAATCAATTTTTACAGATTTTCTTCTTCTTCTTTTTCTTTTCTTTTTTTTAAGTTACTATATCATTTTTTCTTCAAATTTCTTTCTGGTTCAAAACCTAAATTTTATTTCCTTAAAAATGCGGATTTTTTTCCTGATTTTTGTTAAATTTTGATAAATATAAATTATAAAATTATTTTTACTATGGAAATTAAATATGTAAAGTGTGCGGCTTAAAGCTGATTGTCTACTCATTATGGTACTATAATTAGATGGAATGTTTTTCGTGGTTTTATTTTTTAAGGAGATCCAAGCATGTGTTCACGTGAGTTTCGGAGAAAACCACGGAAAAGTCAGAACAGCTAAGGCAACGAATTGTGATATTGGATCACAATCCGCGTTTGTAATGATCGATAGATGGCGCTCTCTGAACACTGCAGTTGTTAGTAAATATAACAGCCACGTGTAATTATTATTCTTTCTCCGCCATTTCATCATGGAAAGTCGATTGCATAATATGAGGATATGCAGTGGTGTGATAATTTCACCTTAGCCCACCAGAGGGCGAGCATTTCATTACAATCGCGGATAGGGAAATAATAATAATAATAAAGTAAGTAAATAGATACACGCTGGAAATCGCGAATTTATAACCAACTCTGACGAAAATTAAAATTTTGTTAAAAACAAGCGATTATGGGTTTGTCTAAAAATCGCTAAATTTAATAGACGTTTTTAAGGATTATGGTCAATTAACTGTGTTAGGATCCTAGTCCTGGTTAAAATACTTTTCACGGAGATCTAAAGAGATCTAAGCATAAATTCACGCGAATTTCGAAGAAACCACGGAAAACTCATAAAGGCTGAGACGAAGAATTGTGACATTAGATCGCATTAGGGAATACACACACACACACACGCATATATATATATAAATTATGACGTATTGTAAATCGCGAAATTTATAACCAATTTTGACAAAAAATATTATTATTATCTTATACTATTAAGTGAGCAATATGTGTATATTTCACTGATCTCGAAAACGGTAGCTCGGACAGTCACGAGATTTAACACAAAGGTGCCCCCCGAAGGGTCATTGTGCACATCGAAGTCAGATTTTCGAATTTTTGATTAGTTTTTTCTTAATTAATTAAAATGTAAAAATAATAACCTTCTAATTTCTGATAAAAAAGCCATTTAGATTTTAACATTTTATCCATAATTTAATTGTTGCCAATATTTTTTTTCGACAAAATAATAATAATTAAAAAAAAAAAAAAAAAACGTACATTTATTTAAAATGAGGAAAATAAATAAGAAAGATTAGAAAATAAATTAGAAATATTAGTCGCATCGTTACAAATAAGATAGCAAATGAAAGGGAAAACTTTTGTAAATCCGATGCATTAAACAGCTTATCAATCGGATGATTAGTTTTTTTTTAATTAATTAAAATGTGAAAATAATAAGTCATTTAAATTTTAAAATTTTATCCATAATTTAATTGTTGCCAATTTTTTTTTTCGACAAAATAATAATAATTAAAAAAATAAAAATAAAAATAAAATAAAAATAAAAATAACGTACATCTTATACTATTAAGTGAGCAATATGTGTATATTTCACTGATCTCGAAAACGGTAGCTCGGACAGTCACGAGATTTAACACAAAGGTGCCCCCCGAAGGGTCATTGTGCACATCGAAGTCAGATTTTCGAATTTTTGATTAGTTTTTTCTTAATTAATTAAAATGTAAAAATAATAACCTTCTAATTTCTGATAAAAAAGCCATTTAGATTTTAACATTTTATCCATAATTTAATTGTTGCCAATATTTTTTTTCGACAAAATAATAATAATTAAAAAAAAAAAAAAAAAACGTACATTTATTTAAAATGAGGAAAATAAATAAGAAAGATTAGAAAATAAATTAGAAATATTAGTCGCATCGTTACAAATAAGATAGCAAATGAAAGGGAAAATTTTTGTAAATCCGATGCATTAAACAGCTTATCAATCGGATGATTAGTTTTTTTTTAATTAATTAAAATGTGAAAATAATAAGTCATTTAAATTTTAAAATTTTATCCATAATTTAATTGTTGCCAATTTTTTTTTTCGACAAAATAATAATAATTAAAAAAATAAAAATAAAAATAAAATAAAAATAAAAATAACGTACATTTATTTAAAATGAGGAAAATAAATCAGATAGATAAGAAAATAAATTAGAAATATCAGTCGCATCGTTACAAATAAGATAGCAAATGAAAGGGAAAATTTTTGGAAATCCGATGCATTAAACAGCTTATCAATCGGACAATGGGCTCTTCATGGCGATCATGTTACCGCGTCCGGGGTAGCCGACGCGTCTCAATCTGCAGTCCGGGATGAAGACGACAAGTATGCTACGAGGACCCTCAACATTTTTCAACTGAATATTAATGGTACTCAGAAAAAGAAGTGCGAATTGCAGTATCTTTTGAAGGAGAATAATATACACATTGCCTGCTTGCAGGAAACTAAGCTTAACAAAAACCTGAAATTCGAAATTAAAGGGTATAGAACTATTAGAAGAGACAGGGTTGATAGAACAGGTGGCGGACTGGCCTTTCTCGTTAAAAATAATATCAAGTTCAAGGAAGTTGTCATTCCGACAAATGAAGTCCCTTTTTCCAACACTGAGGTTCTAGCTCTAAAAGTATACCTTCCCTATAATACATTCATACTTATCAATGTGTACCACCCTGACAACTCTGATATCAATACACAAATGCTGGATCAAATATGTAAAAACAATCCTGAGCCTGTCGTTCTTTTGGGAGACTTCAATGCAAAGAGTCCCACCTGGGGCTCAACAGTCTTAGATCTAAAAGGTGAACAAATTGAGGACTTGCTTATCGACGTAGGACTTACCATCTTAAATGATACACAGCCAACCTATCTTTCCAGGACAACAGGAACAGCGTCAGCACTTGACCTTACTGCAGTAAGTTACCAATTATCTACCCAATGTAGTTGGAAAGTTTTGAAGAATGCCATTAGTGATCACAGACCAATCATCATAGGTCTTGGTTTACACCTTGAAGCAGAAGATCAAACAAAGAGATCATGGAACTTTCGCAAAGCGAATTGGACCAATTTTACCCTTCTTCTGGACGAACTATGCAAGGGTGCGCCAACTAACATAAACCTAGAGGATAAACTGAAACTGTTGTATCAAAACATTACACTAGCAGCTAAAAGGAATATTCCAAGAGGAAACAGGAAAAAGCAATGGATTCCTTACTGGAAAGACGCTCAGATCGACTCCTTAATAACTGAGAGAGACAACTTAAATGAAATCCTTAAAACAAACAACACTTTAGAAAACAGGAAGAGACTTTCCGAAATTACAGAGAGTGTAGAGGAGAAAATAGCTGAATGCAAGAGACTTAAGTGGACAGAATTCTGTACTTCTCTGGACCCCAAAAAAGATGCTAAACACTGGAAAATCGTCAAAGCCTTGAATTTTGGTCTAAATGACACAAATGCTCAAACTTCAAACATCATTCAGTCTTCAAAAGATATTGCTAACACTAATAAGAAATCAGCAAATCTGTTAGCAGATCATTACTCAGAGATGAGCAAAATCGATTTTCAAGCTGAAGACAAAAATCTCAATAAAACTGTTAGAAGAATACTACTAAAATCCAGAACGTACAAAACCATCGACAACTTCTCCAGACCTGTTGATAAGCAAGAATTGAATACAGCTATTCAACAAATCCCTAGTGGTAAATCACCTGGTAACGATCTAATTTTCGGTGAGATGATTAAAAACTTTGGAGAGATGGCCAGAGACATTTTCCTTGACATAATTAATACATCATGGTCAAAGGGGAAACTACCGAAAGCATGGAAAACTTCTATCATAGCTCCTATTCTTAAACCCGGAAAATCTGCAGAGGAATGCAAAAACTATAGACCTGTTGCACTAACTAGCATCTTATGTAAGGTCATGGAGCGAATTGTACATAACAGATTGTTGAGAGAACTCTTAAAGGGAAAGAAATTAAACTCTTATCAAACGGCCTACAAGAAACAACATTCAACTGAAGACGCACTTTTTTTCCTCTGCCAGTCTATCATCGATAGCCTGCAGACCAAACCACATAAAAAGACTACCGTGGTCTTCCTTGACATGACCTCAGCCTTTGACACTGTTTGGAGAGGGAAACTAATACAGATTGCTCATGAAATGGGTATCCAGGGAAATGCCTTAATTTGGATATCAGACTTCCTCAAAAATAGGAAAATTAAAGTGCGTTTCAACGGTGTCTACTCGAAAGAAAGAAGGACTTGGGGTGGTGTGCCACAGGGATCTGTCCTTAGCCCACTGTTGTTCCTTATCTATGTCAATAATATACACACGCACCTTCACAATGAAACAAAAGTAGCTTGCTATGCCGATGACATTGCCATTTGGCATTCGAACACGAGTCTTGAGCAGTCTGAAAGATCTCTTAATCGCTCCCTGGAAGGAATTTTGGAGTGGTCAAACTCCCGAAAGCTAAAATTTAACCCACAAAAAACATCGTACAGCATCTTCTCAACAGATAGAAAACACAGGCACCTATTCTCTTCAAACTTAATTCTAAACAATCAGCCCTTAACAAAGACTGAAAATCCTATTTATTTGGGACTTACTCTAGATGCTGAACTACGTTTCACTGAACAAATAAAGAAATGTGCCAATAAATCACTCAAAAAATTAAGAATCTTGAAAAGCCTATGCGGTACAAATTGGGGAGCATGCCCCAAAACCTTAAAAACTACCTACACCACTTTGATTCGACCAGTTATGGAATATGCTTCGTCCATCTGGTCTCACGCCTCGACTTCAACACTTAAGAAGATTGATAACATACAGGCAAAAGCCTCAAAGATTATAATTGGTGCTGTCTCTTCCACAGACAACATTAAATCCCAACAGGAATGTGGTCTCCAGTTACTTGATAACAGAAGAAAATGTAGTGTCATCAACTTTACCAACAATATTAGAAGTCGTGAGGAGAAACATGTTAGCAAAAAAACCTTTTTGAAGTGGAACAAAAATACAAGACTCAAACGATCCTCCACCTTACACTATGACCTAATGGTCAGGCAGCAAACTAGACTAGAGCATAACACATATGAAATTCTGCAAGAGCCAATTTTGTCTTCGACTCTTCCGGAAAACACCAAAATTATAACTCACCTTCTGGAACCGTGTTCCAAAAAAGAAGTAACTTCGGCTATTAAAACAAAAGGTGATAAAACCATTGCCTCGTATTCAAGAGAAAATTTTGTCTTTGCCTTCACTGACGGATCCTCAGATGAAACTCTAGACAACGGAGGAGCTGGTGTCAACTTTACTTTCCCAAAGAGTGGAAGCACAAAGCAATTTAAGATCGGAGGAGGCAAAATAGCTTCAAACTACACTTGTGAACTCATTGCCATCCAAAAAGCCCTAGACGAATATATAAATCTCGAAGAAAATGAAAGAGCCAATGGGTTAATCATCTTCAGTGACTGCAGAGCTGCTCTTCAAGCAATTCAAAGGGGTTCTTCAGGGCTAATTATAAATATACACCGTACACTTCGTAAGCTTTTCCATTTGAAGAAACAGTGCACCATGCAGTGGATTCCCGCGCATGTTGGCATTACTGAAAATGAGACGGCTGATGCCTTGGCAAAAGAAGCAAGACAATTAAACACCAGCAGAGTTACTCATGTCACCCTCAGCGATATCAATTCCGTTGCTAAGGCAAAATTCAAGGATAGGAAACTTAAAATCAAACACCAAATCCCTGAAATCAGTACCAACAGAACTCTCACCAGCACACTAACAAGACTCCGGACAGGACACTTTAGGGGGATGAAGATCCATAAAGACGGGACAAGGACTTACTGCCTCTGCAAAAACTGCCCAGACATAGAACTAACCCCCAAACATCTTTTCAACTGTCCTGCTATTCTGGCGCAATTGCAGCAAATAAGTGACAATCCGTGGGCAGACTTATATGAAGACAACTGCCTTCAAATCGCAGATGCTGTATATAGGACCTTTGGTCCCATTTAATTTTTTTTTTTCCTATCCATGACACGACACCAACCAACCAACCAACCAATGGGCTCTTCCCACCTGACGTCAGAGGTCACATGATAGATGAAAAACAAATAGCAGACGAAGTCTTGTTAATCTAGAGCGATTGCTAAAATAACATATTTTCTATTCTTATTTTTGATCAATCGTATTTAATCTGTGTTATTTTTTATACATCATCATTTTTAATCCATTTCATATCATTATTCATCATCTTTCGTTTGCTGTATACATTTACAATCATCATTTAGTTTATACCTGTTATTGATGTTCATGAGGACCATGTTTAAATACTCTGATTTTTGGTACTTAAATCAGTGACAGTGCAATATCGTACTACGTAAATCCATTTAGACCAGTAACTAAGTTAATTAACTTGTTGTAACACCTTTATGCAATTCAATTAAATGAAAACATTTTATAATCCGTAAACATTCCACAAGAACAAGCTATTATTTATTGCTAGATCAGTTAATGTTACAGTTACACTACAATATACAAAAATCGATTCTTATAAGTAAAAATAAATAAACACATAAAATGTTTTTTAAAAATTATTAAATTTACAAATACAATTATTCTACTGTTTACAAATGCACAATATTACTTTTATTTTATTTTATATTAAATATTAAAATTTTTGTTCTTAAGAACAATATTTAATTGAATTCGATTCTCAGAATTCGTTTATTCGTTTTCCTCTATCACGTGATTGAGCAGACGATGCTGGGAAGAGCCCATTAGATTTTTTAAAATTAACTAAAGTATGAATTTTAGGTGGCAACAGCAGAAGATTGTATGGAAACCGTTAGGAGAAAAAAAATGAAAAATCTGCTTCACATTAAGTCACATGATTTTTAAGTGGGATTAAAAATTGCAGTTTTCAAATTCTTTTAAATTTTCTCTCACGAACACAAAAATATAATATACAGCCTGTACCCCACAAGACCAACTTGCATTTCAAATTTCATCAATTATTTTGGTTAATAAACAAAAGTTATTATTATTATTTTTTTTCAAATTAAGTTTTATTCTATCTTCGAAAAGAATTATGTGATCATAGATATAATAATATATATAGATCTATCATCCCCATATTATCGTGCAAAGATTTTTGATGCCGAAAAAAAAGCTTTGGAATCAGCCATTAAGTGGTATTGAAGGAAAAAAGGAAAAAAAGAAGAATGAATTTGAAACTATATCTGGAGCTTTTCATTCACCTTTAGTAAATAAATTATTCATGAATTTTATTTACTAAAACATTCGTGTGTATTCCCGTGTGTATTCACTCGGGGAAAGACTGCCATATTTTGGTAGAATCGCCGTCTTTTCCCGAGTGAAAAGGAATCACTTTTTTCTCCCCAATGATCAATCTATATATTATTACTATATCTATGTATGTGATATGATACATTAATAATTTGGGTTTTAAAAGTTTTTTTAAATAGATTATTTAAACTCTGTGAACCATATTTTTATTTTATTAGCTTCATTAACAGATGCTGCTGGGCGATTTTTTAAATTTTGGTGTTGAAGTATACCGAACGTTTTTAGACAAGAAATTTAATATAGCAACAGCCATTTTAATCTAAGTAGCGCATCGAATATATAAAAACATAAATGATTTATTTTTACACAAAATTTACAGAACAAATGCAGTTTTAAAGATAGGAAATTTATTTCAACAAGCACTATTTTAAACCTAAAAACCATTAAAAATATAAGCAGAATATAAAGGATTCTTATGTATAAACAAAAAAGAGTCTGGTAAAATTATTAGCAAAATAGTCTTCCCCTTTTCATACAAAAAAAAAAAAAAAAAAATCCATCGCTAATATGGCGACAAAAATTCAAAAGCCGCCAGTGGAGCAACATAATAAAGTTGTGCAACACGATAATGTTTACCTATTTATTTATTTTTTTTATATAATAATCATTACTAGTATCGCCCAGTGGTCGAAACTCGACCATTTTTTTTTTTTTTTTTTTTGCAAAGCGAGGCAAAGCAAAGTTATTATTGCCTTGTCCTAAACGGAATGCAATTGCAACACAACTGCGGCAATTGTTTGCCGATATTCAATCTAACTGAATCAGCAGAGTTTTACTTAATATAACTATTTCTCTCTGTAGATGTTAGCCTTTCCTGAAATGAGAGAAAATCGCAACGTGAAAACGCCCATTGTTGTGTGATACAGCCCAGAAGCTAATAGGTACCATGTCAAACCAAGGCCCAACCAGGTATCGAATTCTGTTAAATTAATTCGATTGGTTCATAAAGTACAGTGTTTGAACAAAAAAAAAAAACAAAAAAAAAAGATATTTTTCAAAAATGGTCGAATTGAGTTCGGGAAATTTCAAAACGTGTAACTTTATCGAAAACCGAAAATCTAAAACTTTTCTGAATCTTATATTTTCTACTTATATATGCAGAGGAAAGAATAATAAATCCACTTTTTAAAAAATAAAAATAAGTAGTCAATTTCACTTAATTAAAATGAAAGGAAATCTCAAAACGTGTAAATTCATCGAAAACCGGAGATCAAAAGTTTTTATGTATCTTCTACTTGCTTCTTCTACCCACAAAAGCTAGCAATAAAGACACTTTTTTAAAAAATAAGTAGCCAATTTCAGGTAATTGAAACGTAAAAAAAGCTCAAAACATGTAAATTCAGCAAAAAACGGAAATTCGAATTTTTTCCGTATCGTCTACTTATACATGAAGCAGTTAGTAACAAATCCATTTTCCTTTTATTTAGTATATTAGTGGAATATTTATTGTTTAAATATCACCCTTTGAAATGAAATGTTTATGTTTACATTCAAAACTGGAAGTTTGCCATTTTTTTTTTTCTGGAGTTTTGTGATTTTAAATTAAAATTTTATCAATTTTACAGAAAATAATAACTCAATCAAACACATGTAGACAGTAACTTATATATAACTATACCCAAATATCGAAATTAAAATCGGCAGATAATTTCCGTTATTTTTTAATAATTTTTTTACAAAAAATCCAATGGACAATTAACATAGAAAATCTTTTTCATGGCTCCATGGACAGACAGTGACGTCATTACTTCGGTTGCGTGTAGTGATGCTACATTATACAAATTACTGTGTCTATGGTTTTATTTGAGCTTTATGAAATTGCCAGATTTAACAACTTTCTACTTTTAGGTATTTTTTAATGTAAAGGAATACGTGTATAAAAGGGAAAAATGGGGGAAAATGCATAAAAAATAAATGTATTTTTAAATACCTTCTTGACATCGTAAGAAAATAATATTTGTATTCGCACCTTCCGGCTAACGATACCTTTCGAATGATACCATTTTCAACCCTCTACTCCCATAATTAATATGTTAAAAAGGGACAACAAATTTTACGCTTGCCTATTAATATATAGATGCTAATTTATCATACAAATAAATGAGCCTCTGTGTGTTACTGCACTTGCACGCTGTCGAACAGAAATATTTGAAAAATTCAAATTAATATTTAAATAAATAAATAAAAATATGTTTAATGGAAAATATATATAACCATAAAAAGATTAGTTGTCTAAAATATGGCAGAAATAGCGCTCATAGCATATTGTTACAAGGGATTAAGTCTTATTGTTACAATGGATTAAGTCTAAAATGGTGACAAAAATTCAAAAGCCGCCAAAGAGAACTATATTAAGGCTGTACTATCAGGTTTACAACCCATGAATTATATATAAACACAAAAAATTAATTGTCTCATGCGACAGACGTAGCCGGTCACAGCATATTGTAATATTTGGCGCGAAAATGCTGTCATTTAATGATTGATTGGATAAAAAAAATAAACATATGAATAACGTAAAAGCAAATATTATGTTGTCTAAACCCAGTTACATTTGAGTCCAGTCCGAGTTACATGTGAACAACACGTATAGTGTTGTTCACATGTAACTCGGATTCAAATATAAAAGGGAAACTCCAATTTTTTCGATACTATCTATTTCGAAACTGTTATATAATAAGCACCTAAATGGAAGCTCATTGGCAAAGTATTGTCGCAGGTAATAGGGACAAGCGACCGAGTTGCAGTGGATGACCAAATCGCTGCCGAATGCAGCAGGGACCTGGAGCGAACTTTTGAACAATTTCAGTAATTTATTTTATTTTATTTTTATAAAGATATATAGAAAAGAGTTTCCTTTAAATTTAGTGGCCAGCGAAGCGGGCAAAGCCTGCTAGTTTTTTTTAATAGCGATTATGCGTTCACTCAGAAAATTACTATTAAGTTGATATTTTAAGTGTTTAAAATCGATTGACTGCGCTAGAATCCTATCGCCTGGTTATAATGTCTTTTATTCGTGTTTATGTAAATAGATCAGAGCATCTATTCATGCGAGTTTCGGAGGAAACCACGGAAAACTCAAAATGACTAAAATGACGGATTGCGACATTGAATCGCATTAGTAAAAATATAAATAAATCCGGAATTTAAGAATTTTTATAAAAAATATAATTTATTTTAAGATAGAGATTTAATTGAGCCTAAAAAATCCTTACATTAAGTTAATTTACTGCGTTAGGATCCTAGGCCTGGGTGGAATGCCTCCTGTAGGTGGATTTTCTAATGAAATCTTATCCGTATTTACGCGAGTTTCGCAGAAAACCGCGGAAAATTCACAACGGCTAAGACGAATAGCTGTGACATTGGAGTATTGCGATATAGAAATATATATATATAAATAAGTTGTTACATGTTGTAAATCGCGAATTTACAACGAATTTTGGTAAAAATTAAAATTTTATTGCAAATAGTGATTTTGAATCGAGTCTAAAAATAGCTAAATTAGGTTAATGATTTGTGGGGGCTGCGGTCGATAAACTACATAAAGATCCTAGGCCACGGTGAAACGCCCTCTGTGGGTGAAATTTCTGAAGAAATTTAGTTCGTTTTTACACGAGTTTCGGAGAAAACTACGGAAGACTCAGATCGGCTAAGATGAGGAGTTGTGACATTGGGTTGAGAAAAAAAAATATATAATGATAAATTTTGAGATATCCTAAATTGCGAATTTATAGCCAATTTTGCGAAATAAATAAATAAATAAATAAAAAAGAATATAAATTATGAATTTAGTGTCTAAATTAGGTCGATATATATATATATATATATATTATTATTATTATTTTTTTTTTTTTTGGGGGGGGGGGGAGATATAGTTAAGATTCTCGGCCAGATTTAAATGCCTTTCATGGATGTTTTTCTAAGGTGATCGAAGCATGTTTTCACGCGAGTTTCGAAGAAAACCACAGAAAATTCAGAACAGCTAAGATGACAAATTGTGATATTGGATCGCAGTAGAAATTAAGAAAATAAAAATAATAAATTGTAACGCACTATAATTCGCGAAGTTACAAAAAATTCTGAGAACAGTTAAAATCTCATACAAAACAGCGATTATAGGTTTAGTCTAAAAATCGCCAAATTAGGCTGATGCTTTTAAGAATTACGGCCGATTAACTTCTTATTATCTCAATCTTTAGAAAAACACCCTTACATCAGTGTTTTTCTAAAGATATCTAAATATGTATTAACTCGAATTTTGGAGAAAACCCCGGAAAACTGATAAAGGCTAAGATGATGAATTGTGACATTAGATCGCATTAGGAAAAAAAAAAAAAAAAAAGAAATATATATATATATATTTGTAGTGTATTATAAATCGCGAAATTTACAACCAATTTTGACAAAAATTAAATTTTTAGCTATTATGAGTTCAGTCAAAAAATCTCTATTAAGTTGATGTTTTAATAGTTTAAGGTCCATTGGCTGCTCTGGGATCCTAGGCCTGGTTATAATGCTTTTCATGGGCGTTTTTTTTTTAAGGAGATCCAAGTATGTATTCATGCGATTTTCGGAGAAAACCACGGACAACTCAAAACGGCTAAGACGACGAGCTGTGACATTGGAGTATGTGATACAGAAAAAAATATATAAAAATGTATCAATAAGTTGTTACATATTGTAAATCACGAATTTATAACGAATTTTTGGCAAAAATAAAAATTTTGTTAAAAATAAAGATTGTGAATTGACTCTAAAAATCGCTAAATTTGGTTAATGGTTTGTGGGGGTTGCGGTCGATAAACTACATAAAGGTACAGGGGGCCTGGATCGAATGCCCCCTGAGGGTGGATTTTCTAAACTATCTATTTCGTATTTATGAGAGTTTCGGAGAAAGCTACGGAAAACTCAGAACGGGTAAGATGATGAGTTGTGACATTTGGTTGCAACCAATAAAAATGTATATGATATTAAATTTTCAGATATTGTAAACTGCGAATTAATAGTCAATTTTGACAAATAATAACAATAATAATAATAATAATAATAATAGAAATTGTGAATTCAGTCTAAAAATAGCTAAATTACATAGTTTTTTTTTTTTTTCTTTTTTTTTTTGGGGGGGGGGGCGTCACGGTCGTTTGATATAGTTAAGATTCTCAGCCAGATTTAAATGCTTTTCATGAGCACGTATTCACGCGAGTTTCGAAGAAAATCTCGGAAAACTCAGACCGGCTAAGATAACTAATTGTGGAAAACGAATTGCACTGGAAAATAATAATAATAATAATAAAATAAACAAATTGGGATACATTGTAATCGCGAATTCGTAATGAATTTTAACAAAAAAATTAATTTGGTTAAAAATAGAGATTATGTGTTCAGTCTAAAAATTGTTAAGTTAGATTGATGGATTGGTTTGAGGGGATTACTGTCGTTTGATCATGTCCGGATCCTAGGTCTTTGGTGAATGCCCTCTGTGTGTGTGTGGGGGGGGGGGGATTTTCTGAGGAAAACTAGTTCGTATTTACGTAAGTTTCGGGGAAAACCACGGAAAACTCAAAACAGCTAAGACGACGAGCTGTGACATTGGAGTATTGTGATATAGAAATATATATATATAAATGTATCAATAAGTTGTTGCATATTGTAAATCACGAATTTATAACGAATTTTTGGCAAAAATAAAAATTTTGTTAAAAATAAAGATTGTGAATTGACTCTAAAAATCGCTAAATTTGGTTAATGGTTTGTGGGGGTTGCGGTCGATAAACTACATAAAGGTACAGGGGGCCTGGATCGAATGCCCCCTGAGGGTGGATTTTCTAAACTATCTATTTCGTATTTATGAGAGTTTCGGAGAAAGCTACGGAAAACTCAGAACGGGTAAGATGATGAGTTGTGACATTTGGTTGCAACCAATAAAAATGTATATGATATTAAATTTTCAGATATTGTAAACTGCGAATTTATAGTCAATTTTGACAAATAATAACAATAATAATAATAATAATAATAATAATAGAAATTGTGAATTCAGTCTAAAAATAGCTAAATTACATAGTTTTTTTTTTTTCTTTTTTTTTTTGGGGGGGGGGGCGTCACGGTCGTTTGATATAGTTAAGATTCTCAGCCAGATTTAAATGCTTTTCATGAGCACGTATTCACGCGAGTTTCGAAGAAAATCTCGGAAAACTCAGACCGGCTAAGATAACTAATTGTGGAAAACGAATTGCACTGGAAAATAATAATAATAATAATAAAATAAACAAATTGGAATACATTGTAATCGCGAATTCGTAATGAATTTTAACAAAAAAAATAATTTGGTTAAAAATAGAGATTATGTGTTCAGTCTAAAAATTGTTAAGTTAGATTGATGGATTGGTTTGAGGGGATTACTGTCGTTTGATCATGTCCGGATCCTAGGTCTTTGGTGAATGCCCTCTGTGTGTGTGTGGGGGGGGGATTTTCTGAGGAAAACTAGTTCGTATTTACGTAAGTTTCGGGGAAAACCACGGAAAACTCAAAACAGCTAAGACGACGAGCTGTGACATTGGAGTATTGTGATATAGAAAAATATATATATAAATGTATCAATAAGTTGTTACATATTGTAAATCACGAATTTATAACGAATTTTTGGCAAAAATAAAAATTTTGTTAAAAATAAAGATTGTGAATTGACTCTAAAAATCGCTAAATTTGGTTAATGGTTTGTGGGGGTTGCGGTCGATAAACTACATAAAGGTACAGGGGGCCTGGATCGAATGCCCCCTGAGGGTGGATTTTCTAAACTATCTATTTCGTATTTATGAGAGTTTCGGAGAAAACTACGGAAAACTCAGAACGGGTAAGATGATGAGTTGTGACATTTGGTTGCAATCAATAAAAATGTATATAATACTAAATTTTGAGATATTGTAAACTGCGAATTTATAGTGAATTTTGACAAATAATAATAATAATAATAATAAAAATAGAAATTGTAAATTTAGTTTAAAAATAGCTAAATTACATAGTTTTTTTTTTTTTTTTTGGGGGGGGGGTTACGGTTGTTTGATATAGTTAAGATTCTCGGCCAGATTTAAATGCTTTTCATGGATGTTTTTCTAAAGTTATCGAAACATGTATTCACGCGAGTTTCGGAGAAAATCTCGGAAAACTCAGACCGGCTAAGATAACTAATTGCACTGGAAAATAATAATAATACAATAAACAAATTGGGATATATTGTAATCGCGAATTCGCAAAGAATTTTGACAAAAAAATTAATTTGGTTAAAAGCAGAGATTATGTGTTCAGTCTAAAAATTGCTAAATCAGATTGATGGATTGGTTTGAGTGGATTACTGTCGTTTGATCATGTCAGGATCCTAGGTCTTTGGTGAATGCCCTCTGTGTGTGTGGGGGGGATTTTCTGAGGAAAACTAGTTCGTATTTATGTAAGTTTCGGAGAAAACCACGGAAAACTCAGAACGTCTAAGACGTCGAACATGACCTGGGAATAAACACAGCATCTCTCATCTGTTTCTGCAGCGGAACCTCTCGGCTTCTTGTACGTTAAATTCGGGTGAAAATTTAGAAATTTTAAAGAAAATAATGTTTAATTAAATTAAATTATCCGATGAAATTTTATAATTTTTGAGCTAACATTTCTCTAACTGAAAATCACAAAACTCATAGAAAAATAATATTTAATTAAATTTCAGGTCAAAGAGCTGATTAAACAGCTAGATTTACACTTGTTAATAACATTTCAATGATAATGCTTATCCTGACTTAAATTGCATCACTTTTTTAAATGTACGTCTTAAGATTTGCTAAATGTAAAGTTTTAATTTTCTTTCTTTATATATATGTATCATGCATATTATATATATATTACAAATGAAATAATGAAGCCTTGTTATTCTGACAAACTCAACTTAATAATCTATATATATAAAAGAGCAGAGTCTGTGTGTGTGTGTGTGTGTGTGTGTGTCTGTCCGCTATAGAATCCTAGGCCGTTTCACCGAGCGGGACCAAATTTGGCACGATTAATGCTTACGACCCGAGAAAGACAACGCCGCAAGCGATTTTATAAAATTCGCCCCCCAAGGGGGGAGGGGGGCAAAACGTAATTTCACAAAATCCTTCATATCTCAAACAAAAAAAAACAGATATCCGTAAAATTTTTGCTTTTAAATATAGATAATACAAATGTCTAAAAATCGGTTTCTGGAATTTTTGAAATTCGGTCCCCAAGGGGGCGGGGGGGGGGGGGGGGGGGGCAAAACGTGATTTCACATGCGTAAAACGTGATTTCGCATAATCCTATATATCTCAAACAAAAAAAATAGATATACGTGAAATTTTTGCTCTAAAATATAGCTAATGCAACTATCTAAAAACCAATTTCTGGAATTTTAGAAATTCAGCCCCCAGGTGGGGCAGCAGGGGGGGGAGGGGGGCTAAGGGGCAAAAACAAATAGAAATACAGTTAGGGCGTTCAAAATTGGTACAGATAGGTTTTAAAGGCCTGCAAGTCGAATGGGGATATTTTTGATTGTGTAAAGTTAAGTTATTAGGAGGGGCAAGAAGGGGGGAGGGGATGGGGGGGGCAAAAAAATAAAAATAGTGTCAGATCGTTCAAAATTGGTATGTAGAGGTTTTTGATACTTACAAATCGATTGCGGATATTTTTGAATTTGTAAAATTATTAGGAGGGGCGGGTAGGGGGGTGGGGCAATAAGGGGGGCTATGGGGCAAAAACAAATAGAAATACAGTTAGGCCGTTCAAAATTGGTACAGATAGGTTTAAGAGGCCTGCAAGTCGAATGGGTATATTTTCGATTGTGTAAAGTTATTAGGAGGGGCAAGAAGGGGGGGGGAGGGGAGGAGGGGGGCAAACAAATAAAAGTAGTGTCAGATCGTTCAAAATTGGTACGTAGAGGTTTTCGATACTTGCAAATCGATTGCGGATATTTTTGAATTTGTAAAATTATTAGGAGGGGCGGGTAGGGGGGTGGGGCGGTAAGGGGGGCTATGGGGCAAAAACAAATAGAAATACAGTTAGGCCGTTCAAAATTGGTACAGATAGGTTTAAGAGGCCTGCAAGTCGAATGGGGATATTTTCGATTGTGTAAAGTTATTAGGAGGGGCAAGAAGGGGGAGGGGAGGGGGGGCAAAAAAATAAAAATAGTGTCAGATCGTTCAAAATTGGTACGTAGAGGTTTTCGATACTTGCAAATCGATTGCGGATGATTTTGAATTTGTAAAATTATTAGGAGGGGCGGGTAGGGGGAGTGGGGCGGTAAGGGGGGCTATGGGACAAAAACAAATAGAAATACAGTTAGGCCGTTCAAAATTGGTACAGAGCGGTTTAAGAGGCCTGCAAGTCGAATGGGGATATTTTCGATTGTGTATAGTTATTAGGAGGGGCAAGAAGGGGGGAGGGGAGGGGGGGGGGGGCAAGAAAATAAAAATAGTGTCAGATCGTTCAAAATTGGTACGTAGAGGTTTTCGATACTTGCAAATCGATTGCGGATATTTTTGAATTTGTAAAATTATTAGGAGTGGTGGGAAGGGGGTGGGGCGGTAAGGGGGTGGGGCGGTAAGGGTCTATGGGCAAAAACAAATAGAAATACAGTTAGGCCGTTCAAAATTGGTACAGATAGGTTTTAGAGGCCTGCAAATCGAATGGGGATATTTTCGAAAGTGTAAAGTTATTAGAAGGGACGGGAAGGGGGGGGGACAGAGGGGCAAAAAAAATAGAGTTAGATCATTCAAAATTGGTACATCGAGGTTTTCGATACCTACAAATCGATTGCGGATATTTTTGAATTTTTAAAATTATTGGGAGGGGCGGGAAGGAGGAGGAAGCGGTAGGGCAAAAAAATTAAGATAGAGATAGATCGTTCAAAACTGGTGCATAGAGGTTTTTGATACTTACAAATCGATTGCGGATATTTTCGAATTTGTAAAATTATTAGGGCGCTCATATATATGCATTCGCGCGTGCGCATCACGCACGGGTCTACGCTGCCGAAGGCAGTGGGGACCCGGTGCGACATTTTTCCCGATCAGAGTTTTTTTTTTTTTTCTTTTTCACATGATAAAAATTAATGCAATTTTGAGAATTCACTAATTATAATGATTCATTTAAAAATAGTGACCAGCGAAGCGGGCATAGCCTGCTAGTATTTAATAAAACGTTAAAAAAAAAAAAAGAAAGAAAGAAAGAAAAAAAGAAAAAGAAAAGAAACAGGCTGTTGTTGAAATTTTGTCCTTCATAATTATTAAGAAAAATTTAATTTTAAATATAAATAACTTAAATATTAAATGAAAAACGTATCATGAAGCATATGCACCTTGACAGCAGAAAACAATGCCGGAATTATTGAAAATAGGTCTTTATTTTGTTTATTAGCTATTGCATAACCCGAGTCACATCCAAATACAAAACAGCATCGAGATTTAGACATATTCAACATAAAATAAAACAATAATTAGAAAAATAATGATGCGCGCTCACTGTACTCAGTGTTAACGTGGTACATCAACTACAGTCAGCGCCACTCTGCAGCCAGTTCAGCGCGAGGTCCACTTTTGTAGGAGGAATCCTGTAGAAGAAGTTCCTCCTTTCTACAGCTTCATATATATCCTATATTCACGGATTAAAAGAGTAGGATGTATTACGAATGTTACGGAAAGGTAGTAATTTTCATCTTACAGATAGAGGGCGACCAAATCTCGAAAATACACCAATCAGCACGTCTTTACATTTCTGGCTGTTCGTTCATAGGTCGTTCTCGGAAATCTTGTGATGACTGAAGCCGAAGGGGCGGGCTTTCCCTTTCTTCCGATAAGTTTCAAAGATACTACACCAGGCGGCGATCGAATCGCTTTCCTGGACTCGGCTGAATTAATGCGGAAAAGGAAGCTTCTGTTCTCGCGCTCGCTGCCCTATCTCGTTTTAATTCCTATACTCTTCTTCCGTGCCTATATTAATGTTTATGCCCAGCCGCCATGTTGTGACGCCACGACTTCAGCTGCGTATTGGATTTTTTTGTAAAAAATCTAGAGTGACTCCACTTGACTTTCTGAACATTCAATAATTAACGGTTTTGTAAATAAAGTAATGTAAGAAAAGTTCTTAAATAAACAAAAGAGAGAAAATTATAATATGATGTTTGAGTGTTTTTCTCCATATAGTACACGATGTTTAATTTAACCATAGAAAATTTAACTCTATTGTACTTTGAGCCCATGGATCATAATGATAAAGAATTCTTCGTTGTGTCCCTTTAAAAACCTATAAATGCTAGATTCACCAAAATGCTTATAGTTAGTGAACAGTGACTTTTAATATTAATATAAATTTTCAGCACCATTGAATAAGGCATTTAAACGCTATTGCACTTTAAAATGTGAGCCCATATGCCAGAATGATAAAGAAATTTGCATTTATCCCTGTAAAAAGAACCATAAGTGCTAGATTCTCTAAAATTCACAAAGTTCGTGTGACGGTGACCTATAACATGTACACTCCTTCTCATATTTATAAGGACACTTTATGTTTTGAAATAACTAATGTAAAAATAATTGTGAACAAGATTATACTAAGTACACTTAATATATCTAGTACTCTAAAAACCAAAACTGTTACAATTTTTTTAATATGAAACAAAATTAATAAAATATAGTGCAAAATATTTTTTTTTCCACGTTTTTAGATGTTCATAATTATAGTAACAATCAAGATTTTCTCGTTTTATTTACCTTACTAGCGGATAAAATACAGTTGACATGCAAATTTTTTAACTATTGGACTAGATTAATTCATATATAAGCCTTCATTTTTTCTTGGACGGACATTACTGATAATTCCTCGGAAAAAAAAAAGAACGTTCGTGTAGTGAAGTATGATAAATGTGTTTTTTAAGTGAAGGGATAATTTCAATCCTTCGTATTTCTAATGAAATTAAGATCTAAACTTGCTGAAGGAAATGGGATCAAACGTTGAACTGCTGGTTCGATAGGAGAGAGATCTGGTGCAAAATCAGAGTTTTTTTTTTACAGAGATCGAAGACTCATAATTTCTCTTACTGTTCTACTCAAAATGACTGCTGCTAAATTTGCTCGTAATTTTTAACGAAAGGTTGGGGTCTGCATTTATGCATGTTTAAAATAATTAATAATGTTAAAATGAATTTAAAAAAACCTGTAATAATCAAATAAGCATTTAATGGAGGAAAGAACATATGTGTTAAAGTTGAATAAAGACAATATGCAATGGTAAAATGTTGCATTTTCGAATGAAAAACATTTTATTCTTGATTAATTAAATGGTTTTAACAGTTACTGGCACGATCTAAAGATAGCAAAAGACAGAGCAGATTTTTTAAAGGCAGACATGAATCGGGCATTTTAAAAGGGGATCTGGCACCTTAATATTTTATTGTTTCATTCTTTTTAAGTAATTCTTTTTATAAAATGTTTATAATTGCTAATTCTCTAAATGGAATTAGTTTAAATACATTATACCTTATATGATTTCAAAAATGTCCATGATTATTTATGAGAGTTAAAACGATTTGAACTTTGTTGGAAAGTGTTAATAACAAGGTAAAAATAAATTTCAGCAGCTGTTTCGTTTTACACAGCAGCTACGTTTTTCAGCAGCTGTTTCGTTTTTTTTTTTTTTTTTTTTTTTTTTGCTATAATAATGTAATATAACAATATAATTAATAATATTTATATTCAGAACAAAAAATCGCCAATAACGCGATAAATGCCAAAAAAGGTAACCTTTTTCAACAGTAACGTGGTTTCATCTTTGAACCTTTTCTTATATTCCCTTAATAATGAAATGTTCTGTCCACTCTTATAATAGGTCTATGGTCTACAGACAAACAAACACACAGACGGAACCCATATTCTTTTTGTGTCTCAACAGGGAGGCCTCCACTGACGTTTCAGCAATAAATTAAAGATCATTCTGTCCAGATTTCTAGTGTGATTCCACACTAAAAAGGAATTAGAATGTGTTTTCATTCTTGAATCCTTTCCTTCACATAAAAATCGCGTTTGAATTCTATAAAAGAAATTGAGAGATATGAAAATGTCATTCTGATTATAGAACGTTAAAAATTTGGGAAAATATTATTTTAAAAGTTCAAAATATATATATAGATATATACCTAGTGTTATCAAAAAGTGTAGCAAATTCCTTTAATAACGAACATCGTTAGCGTCTGTCTCGGAAACTTTCTTTTCCAAATTCATAAGCTGTTGAAGATTTCCTTGAAAATTATTGCAAAACAGTTATAACTTACGTTAAAATGCATACAGTAAAAGTAAGAGTGGGTTTGTACTAACTTGAGAAAACCTCTAAAATTTATTTTATTATTGTTACTGACATTTTAAGGTTACATATTTCACTTTCAGATGATTTGGTGTATCTCCACGATTCATCTGTAACAATATTTGTGTTTTAATATTTTTACAAACCAGTTTGTGTATTAATTGTGTGCAAATAATTTTTAGTTCCCCATCATACTATAGGTGTAGGGAATTTAGGTATTTTTTTTTTAAACTTTTTTACACGTTTTCAGGTGTGAGGAATCCGAAAATATCAAAATGGGTATGGTGTCCGTCTGTAGAGTGTCTGCTAGTTTGCTAGTCTGTGTACACGATATCTCGCAGAGAGGTTGGATCAGTTTTAAAATGTTATTTATGACACTGGGCCCTATTTATTTTTAAGATTCTAATTTAAAAATTTCAGAAGTTATTCGAAATTTTTTACGATTTTCTTAACATGGGAGAATAGGGCAAAATTTCACTTAAACGTGCATGAAAAGAAATATTTTTATCGTAAAGATGTAAGAATAGCTTTTAAATATCAGGTTTGATGCCCGGATGAACATCATTAACTATGAACATGCTACTTTGAAAATTTCACAAATTATTCGAAATTTGCGAATTTCTTAACATGGCAGAATACGGCAAAATTTTGCATAAACGTCAGTTTTGAGGGATATTTTCATCGTAAAGATGTTAGACTACTTTTAAAATATTATATAAGTTGATCACATAAACATCCTTGATTATGATTATGAATTTTCTAACAAAAAATTTCGTAAGTCATTGGAAATTTACGATTTACTTAACATGACAGAATAGGGCAAAATTGAGCATAAACGTCCATTTTGAGGATCATAAATATATCAGACAACTTCAAAATAACATTTATGATTCTTGTTTGAATATCATTGACTACAAATATTCTAATACGAAAAGTTATTCGAAATTTAAGATTTTATCAACATAGCAAAATGGGGCGATATTCCATATAAATATGCATTTTGGAGATTGTTGCATTGGAAATAGCAGCATGAAAACTAAACTATGAAATCTACCCCAATAAAATAAATTAATAGATTAGAATAAGGTAAATATGTCGAACTGAACCGTGGGTAGCCTATTAGGCAGGGATTTCATTCTGTCACCGTGTCAAGCATTTGGTCAAATTCATTTCTCTTTACATGAATATAATACATGTCTTGTACTTAATATTTCTTGTACTAGAAATTTATGAGAATATACACATGGTGGGGAACTGGGCAATCCACCTATGCTAACTAGTTCTTTTCTGTATTGTTAAAAAACGTGTTGTAACATGTGTAAGAATTGTGACAATAAAAATTTACGTTGAATATTTTAGCGTTGCTCATATTAATTATTTTTCACCTTCAGATCCTTTAGTTTTTCTTTAAAATTTGTTTAATAAAATACATAAACATACATAATAATACAGTTATAAAAATACTTTTTTTTATAATTATTTAATATATATGTACGTATGTATATTTATGTAACAATATCTTTAAGGGCTGATACAATAGATTATTGTGTTTTTTAATTCAGTTCGTTATTATAATTCGAACTCATAATTATTTCTATCAAAGTTTTGAAAGCTATTAATCATTTTTAAATTGATATATTGCATAACAATTCTTGCATTTTCAGTGAAGATTGCTGCCTAATAGTGATTAAAAAAAAAAAAAAAAAAGTTGTAGTTATTTAATTCTATTTTTACTACGAGAAATGTTTCAATTTAGTTGTAAATTATTCTTTACACACACATTTATACAGAAGCCCATCTGAGTTGCCATGCTCTATTTTTTCCCCCCATGTTCTTTTATAAAATTAATATGTTGTAAACATAAAGTGAGACGTGAATTAATTCTCCACAGGCCCATCTTATCCATAGGGCTAATTGTGCTGCAGCCCAAGGGTGCCAGATGTAAAAGAAAGCCTTTCACAATTGTTCCTATATAGTTCCTTTACAGGGACATTTTTATGAACATTTTAGTCCATAAGCCACAATGAAAAATTGTTTTTCATTGTGCTTATGCACTTAAAATATTTAGTGCAACAGCGTCTAATCACCATATCCGAATGAGCTAAAAATTGGTAGGTATATTATAGGTCACTGTCGTAGGACCTGTGTATAATTTGATGAATGTATGACTTTACAGGGACACAGTGGAAAATTATTTATCATTATGGTGTATGGACTCGTAATATTTGTAGTATGCTATCATATAAACTCTACATTCTGTTAAGATAAAATTAGATAGGTTATACTCCCAGGAATTATATAAACTATTATGAGTATAGAACTTAGAATATTTTTCGAAATATGAAATAGAATTCTTATATGTTGCGGTCTATGGACTCAAAATTATTGAATTTCATTTGAATAATGTTAAATTGCTTAAAGTATCTTAAAAAAAAAAAAAAAAAATCTATGTTATATTGTATAAAAAATAAATTTCACGCTAGATAAACAAACAGGAAAAGTCTTAAACATATAGAACGCCAAAGGTAATAATGAGTGAAAAATGAAGACAGAGGTTTTGGTAGCATCGGACGTACTGTTATCAGTGCACCCATGACTGTATACTCATTCATATTCATACACTGATGACGATACGCTCAATGCTACCGAAACACACTGAGAAAAGAAATATACCGCTTTCCTCTAGAATGAATAAGTGGCCATTTTCTAAATCCCTTAACTAGAAATATAGATTTCCGAGCTATGCGCATAAGGCACGCCAATAAACTGAATAGACGAAATGATCGAGAATTTCTAGTGTACACATTTCTAGATGGTGAAACAATATTCTGAATACTCTAAATATTCTGAATCATTTATATTGCGAGAAATTCTCGCTTGGTTTTCTAGAATTTGGTAATAACCAAGATTATAGTTGCAGAAACCCGCCTCTTGTAGTCTCATTTATTTGCAGAGATTTTGCCCTCGAGAATATAGGCAAACGCTCTAGAATTCTAATAAGGGTTTCTAGAACTCGCTTTCCAAGGGGACTAGAATTTATAAGGATGACATGGAACTATTTTTTCTAGAGCTACAATTTAGATTCTAGATGTCAGTTACAGAAATTTTTCTCAGTGCAACCATCTACATTTTTCTGTCATTATCGCTTTTGGTACTCTATAATGTCGAAGACTTTTCCTAAGTTTGCTTATTTTATATTGCTTTGCTAATAAATAATCATTGTCGCAAATGATATGTGCATTAGTTATAGTTCTTTTACATTAAAATGTGAAATAATTTGCACATTTAACGACATATGGGGACTAGTTATATGAACAATTCTTTAAAAGAGAATACAAATTATCTATATTTTAGAATTTTGTTACAGAATGTTCGTTACTGAACATTGCTTGCTTAAAATTTATACACCTGATAAAAGGATGCACAAAAAAATCGGATAGATTATCGTTGATTGTACAAATATTTTAATTTAGAGAAGAGAAATATCGAAACATCCTATTTAATTTTTTACTTTTCATTATTGACTGAACTATCCGATAATTAAAATTTGTTTTAATGCCTAATAACTACTAAATAGTCAGAAAGTCGAGTGGAGCAACTATTATTTCCCTAATTATTTTGTAACAGAATGGACAAACTAAAACTATCATATTAAAATTGAAAAAAAAAAATATCTGTAAAACGTATATCTGTTATTTATTATTATTATTATATCATGAGAAAAAAAAAAAAAAAAAAAAAAAAAATATATATATATATATATATTAGAGAGCTATTTTGTGCTCAAAATAACTCTCTGACACTCGGTCATGGATTCACTGCTACTTTGACCTGGTTCTCCCAATTCGGCTTCTATTCATCACAGAGCTTCGAAATTTCGAGAATTTAAACTACCAATTTTTGCCAAATTTGCTTGCCAAGAATCCAAATCCGTCATCAAGACTCCAAGTTGTCACCAAGGTCAACCTTATTGAAAGTGAACGGACTGCCCCTTTATTTTCACTTTGACTGTAAATCTACTTTCGTTGCAATAGCACAATTGATGCAGGAAAAAAGGTTTAATCTGTTGCAAGATACATATTTGGCATTTATATAATTTTTCAACTCTGCAATTTTGCAAAATATGTTGAAAACAGTTATTCTCCATTCTTCATATAAACATAAAGCAACATAAATTGAATAATTTAAACATTCAGATAATACTCGACTGTTTTAAACTTTATAATGAATGAATTTTCTGGAAATGCAGGAAAAGATAGCCATTAACAATGTGATAGATATATTTTTGTTATTGATTACATTTTCATTTTTTATTCACCGTTACTCCGTCCAGGCAGTGTAAATTAAATTACATCAATATTTTAGTAATAAAAGGAGACATATAACACAGAACATGAGTAAATTTTATACTTAAAAAATTTGAAGAAAACAAATGAAAAAGTTTATCTGTTTTATCAATTCCTTAATCGCAAAATTATATAATCAAGATGGTTCAAAAAATCATGTCCAAATGCACGTGTGGGTGTCATTTCATGAAGAGTAAGAATTTCACAGTACCTGGGGGTCAGAAAGCGATCGTCACAGTGAAATTGCATTGTGGCCGTCACGCAAAGAAAAGATAACAAACAGTGTCAAAAAGACCTTTATTTTACATAAAACGTAATCGAAGTTCAAAATACAAATGAAAAATGTTCCAGATCTAAGAAGCAGGGCCCGACTTAGACTACCTCGATCCCCGGGGCAAGCTTATTCTGGGGGGGGGGGGGCTTGCAGTGGCATAAGAGGTCTTTAGGTTGCAAAATTTCTGCTTATGCCTGTTGGAGGGGCCCAGGGCAACTGCCCAGCATGCCCTGGCGTTAATCAGGGTCTGCTAAGAAATACTCAAAAGGTGGCCCATAAGCCGCGAAGCATGCTTCACATCGTCACTCGTGTCAGAGCTTATCGCCCTTTAGCGGGATATAATAATCGCGTTTCCAACCTCCAGTTCCTATGTAATTCTGTATTCTCCTCATGGCGTGACTTAACCACATGTGCCATTTGGATGTGGCCCCCCTAGCCCCCCCCCCCTTAAATCCGCTACTGGAATAAATTTAATACTTTAAGCATTCTGGCAGACAGGTTCAAATAAATTGATGAAATGTTACAGTTAATAAATTTGTAAATAATTATACAAGAAAGTTATCTTGTTCATTAAAAATACTTTAATATACTCAACGACAGTTTTATAAATTAATTTTCTGAGATTTCTAATTCATTATTTCCGATGTAAAAATTTATTTTTTCAAATAAAAATCAATATTTGAATTTGAATTTTAAATTTTAATGACTATTTAAATTTGTATTAAATTATTTATTTAACTTAAAAGAAATAAATTAAAAATTAAATTATATTTAAATTTTAAGTTAAATTCTAATAAATTCTATTCTAATTTTTTTTTCTAAGGAAAGCTGAACTTTTCAGTCCAGAGAGTTTAAATCTGTTAAGACGGCCCTGGTTCTTTATCATTTTCTTTCTAAAATTGGGTAGTTTATGGTCTGTTTGTATCACAGTTGGCAATACAAATAAAATTTAGGCCACATACTATGGTCGCGAGCAGGGCCCGACTTAGACTACCTGGAGCCCCGGGGCAAACCTATTCTGGGGGGCCCCCTTGCAGTGGCATAAGAGGTCTTTAGGTTGCAAAATTTCTGCATTCGCCTGTAAGGGGGCCCCTTCCAAAAGGGGGGCCCAGGGCATTTGCCCCGTATGCCCTGCCGTAAGTCAGGGCCTGGTCGCGAGTAGTGCAAATGCTTTCCATAGAACTGTAATTTTGTTCTTTTTTAAGTAGGCCTTTTTATTCTTTTATAATGGTAAAAACATTTTTAACAAACAAAGCCTATTTCGACATATGTTGGCCTTAACTGCTATGGAAATTCATACCTGTTTTTTCGATTTGTTAATGATTTTTAGTTAAAATTGCAAATTTTCAAACATACAATGTCATTCCTGTAGTTCGTATTTTATTTAAATTCGCAGATAGGAGAGGAGAGGAGAACTTGTTTAGTGCTGCCATCTGATAAACTTCATCTGAAGTAAAAGTTACATATCATAAACTATTTCCATCAATAAAAATAAAAATAAATAAATTACCTTTGATTCAAATATTTATAAATATTATTCAATTTTGTTCAATTAAATAAAAAATTTAAAAGTTACCAGATCAGAAGCTGATTTTTTAGGTACAATTTTTATATAAATGTGATTTTTAGAATTATTATTATTATTCTTATAATTTTATAACCAAAACAGCAACAATGTATTATTTATAAAAATAATACAGAGAGATATAAAATAGGAATTTTTAAAAATGATATAAATTTTATTTATTCATTATTTCTAATAATAACAGTGGTAATAAAGTTAATCTTCCATACTTTAATTTCTTGTATTGAACGCATCACAAAAAAATCTTAATTTAAGAGCTGCTAATATCGTTTATTAATATCTCATTCTAAGAAAACAAAATTGGGCTCTTTTTTGTACTAGAACTGGAGGGAAAAAAAGTGTGTTGTGTTGTGGCCAGAAATGGGCGGTATATTATAGTTAGTGGTACATAATGAAGTGTAATCAAAATCAATATAATTTGTATATTGCATATTACATATTTTGCAATATTTTAAAAAGCATTTGTACATTGTATCGTATATACATTTTTCTAGTATATTGTATACCATACAAATTTAATGCATAATATACATTTTGTCGCAAATTCGTAATTTCTATTTAAAGGAGGGGGGGGATTCTCATCCCAATTTTAGAACAGGAATCTTGGATGGACACTCGATTCAATTCATTCTTTTCTTTTCTTAAGGTCTACACGCTTATGTATGTTTATGCATATACCATTAGCCCTACAAACATAAAATATTTGTGGACAATGTAGAGTCGTCTATTTAAAAGAAAAAAAAAAAAAAAAAAAAAAAGAGTGACTGCTGATAACAGTGAAAGAGGCAGTAACACTGCACTTTATGATGTTTATTCAAATATTTTTACTTATTACTTAGTATGAAACGTACTTTCATGATACTGAAAAGACAAATATAAAACACAAACCATAGTGTTCTTTCCTTCCTTTCCTCTTGCAATAAAAATTGGTCGTACAATGTCTCGTACATTATTTGAAAAATTACTTTTCCTGAAAATATTCAGCATATCTGTATGAATTTAAAATAACAATACCACATTACATTGCATGTATTTCTTTTTTTACCTTCTCTTACCCATAAGGTAGAGAAAGTATTGTTTTTGGGTCAAATTTTCGAAACTGAGTTTTTGTTATATTTACATGTATTGAGGTGCCCCGAATCCAAAAAAAAATTTTTTTTTTTTTTTTTTTTTTTTTTTTTTTTTAGCGGCAAGTCTATGTGTGTGTCTGAATATGTGTCTATCTGTTATAAGCATATCTCAAGAACAAATAGTAGCAGAAAGTCCAAACTTGGTATTCTAAATGTGCATCATACAGGTATGCTACACTAAGCTTTTCTTTGAGATGAAGCAAATGGTTCGTGTGCAGGGACGCCCAAGAGAATTCAAATACATTACGGCTATGGGGGAAATTGCAGGTAAGTAGAGTTTAACATCTATAGACTGCACTAAACCAAATGAAATGAATATATATATTTTTATAAGGGTAAAAAAAAACATGTATCATGAAGAATATGGTAGGGAAATCATTCACTGTTAGTTTACAGGGCAACACAAAAAAAAAATATATATATATATATATATTATAGTGCGACAATAATTGAAAATGGATGGAAGTATATTTCAGGTTGTGCCGTGTGTTATTACTATAGGATTATATTTACATGCAACATGTGGTCTGTACATAATCTTCAAAAGATATAGAGGGCTTCAAATATTTAAGCGATAACATTCTTTTTTATTGTTAGTGGAAGTGCTTTACTAATATTTTACCATGTCCAGGAAAACTGCTCAGGAATTGAAATGAATTCCTCATAGACATATGGTAAATAATGTATGTTTTTAAGCTAAATATTCATCACTTGTTTTTTGTATATTTACACGTTTTGGGGCTCCCAGATTACCAATGTCAAGTTTTTAACGTTTGACCTTTGTCTGTGTTTGTTAGAATAAATTAAAAACAAATAATTCCAGACGATCTAAATGTTGTATTTTGAAGATAATGTGTTTGTTGCTAGAAAAATTTGATCAAAATTGATAAGTTTCAAGGAATGTTGGCGTGAAAGTTGTCTCAATAATTTTAAATGAACTTTTGAATTTAATAACAGATTCGAATTTTATATAAATGTAGGTACAGTAACGAAACGGGCGATTGAGGGGGGAGGTAACCCCCCTCACACAGAATTACTTATCAAATAAAGCTGTTCTGAAGCCTAATTTGAATTGTTTAAACATAGGTGTGCATAACAGTACTCGTTATCTTGCCCCTTAATCTCCAATCTGTATTTATAGTACTAAGTTTCAGGGTAAGAGAAAGTCGTGTAAAGGACACACCTAATTATTATTATTATTATTATTATTATTATTATTTTTCAATAGTCCAGTCTGGCGATAAAATAATTCAATAATTTAAATGTATGATTTACAATATACACTCATGTTTGTGAAAATTTCAACACCATGAAAGAATTGTCAGAAATTAATGGAATTTAATCCACATATTACTGATAGTGGTACAAATAAACGATCAAATCTACAAGAAAAAAAAAAAAAAGAAAAAAAAAAAAAAAAAAAAGAACGTCTGAAATCAGTGCTTTTTGTGTCCGCCACGTTGAGCAATGACAGCCTCTATACGTCATGGCATTGAATCATATACTGGTTCTGAATGTAATCCTGGGTAATGGTATTCCAGATGGCTTTGACTTGACGCCAAAGTTCAATCTTACTGTGAGCCTCACTAGTTGTACGAGCGAGCCGCTGATCAATGAAATCCTAGACATGCTCGATGGGCGACATATTCGGGAAATAAGCAGGCCATAGAAGAAGCGAAACCTGTTGTGCACTGAAGAAGGCTTGTGCAGTCTGAGAAACATGTGCACGGGCATTATCCTGCTGAAATACAGCACCTAGAATGAGTTGAATATGGGAAGGACCTCTGGCTTCAAAATTTCCGTTATGTAGCGATCACTGTTGAGGTTGCCCGCAATGTGCACTAGATTGGATCGACAATTATACCCAATAGCTCCCCCACACCATGATGCTAGGCGTTTGTGCAGTATGACGCTGGATAACATACTGTGGAAGCAGACGCCCCCCCCCCCCGGAACGTCTGACGCGTACTCTTCCATCATGATACTCCAGATTGTAGCGAGATTCATCGGAGAAAACAATTTGTTGCCACTGGGCACGCCACGTGCTGTTTTGCTGAGCCCATTGAAGTCGGAGGCGTCTGTGATTCAGCGAGAAGGGAATCCTGCGTAGAGGAACCCTTGCACGCAGTTCATGCTGCAGCAAACGGCGACGAACCGTGCAGCTAGACAAGAAAACACCTGTATCCGTGCTCCAACGTTTTGCTAACGCACGAGAGGACGCTGTACGGTCCGTCACAGCACAGCCATGCGGATGAGGTGTCTGCCATCTCGTTCCGTTTTTCTATTGCGTGCCCCACTGTTTTCGGCTTGTTTGGTTCTCCTCTGTACATTTCTTCCAAACACGCATCACTTTTGTGGCATTACACTGCGTGCGGGCTGCGATTTCTCGATACGAAAATCCACCCTCTCGCATACCAACGATGCGGCCACGTACGATCTCCGTTAGTTGTTGGTATGGCACCCTCCGCTTTTGACGAGGCATATTGACCACCCATGAAACGTTTACCGCAGACAGAGGACGATAAACAGATTTAAACGCGCCTTTACAGTCCTTTATATACCTAGAACGAGCGATTGATAAGGAGTCGGTTCTCGTTCCACGCATGCGCAATCACTTTGTAATTCTAATTATTTGCATGCCTTACCCCACTTTACATTTCCTGTAAGTTTGGTTCAATTTGCATAATCGCTTCATGTTGTTGCAATTTTCACAAACATGAGTATACATAGAAATTAGAAAATATTTTATATGTTTACAGTCGAGCCTCGTTAACGTAAATTTCAAGGGGAATAAAAAAGTTGTTTGTGTTAGCAGTAGTTCACACTATCAGTAACTGATCTTCATATTTAATCTTCATTTTGACGGGGATTCTGAAAACAGTTCATGTTAAAAGTAATTCACGTTAAGGAGGTTCGATTGTATTTAGTGTAAGTGTAACATAGGTGAATTTAAAAGTTCAAAGACGAAATCAAACACATAATTTATTTCAAATTTAGATTGTTAAAAATCTATTCCTAATATAAGGTAGTGAAGAATTCCAATTAAATATTATAGATTTACACTCTTAGGAAAGAAGAAATTAATTTCTCTTTAACAGTTTTCGAATCAGCAAAAATGACAGCATATTTATTTTAAAAAGGATAGCAAAATTTTAACATCTGTGATTTATTAGATTTTTTTGCCAATTGGCAGATAAAGAAATATAAAACTATGGTAGTAGAAACGATTTTATTATTATTATAATTATTTAAAAAAAAAAAAATCTAATATTTTTATCTGTTAAAAATATACATTTTATCTATTTTAATTACGCGTCATCATTAGTAATCAAATAATCAAGAAATTATTATTTATTTTATTAACCGACTTCAAAAAGGAGAAGGTGCTCAATTCAAGCCGTATGTTGTTGTTTTTTGTTTGTTTGTTTGTTTGTTTGTTAACTCATAACTTCTTAACTTCTATTGATACTTTTTGTTTTATTGAAAAGGTCTTGGTCTTAAATAGGTCCCATTTTAATATTGTAATATCGTTACAAAATACAGAGTGCCCACAAAAGTCAATTCCAACTCTGTTAACCCCTTAACTGCCCCGGGCGTATACAGACGCTTTTCTAAAGTACGTTCTTTTACATTGTACTGCTACCAATGAAACAACTGACACGGTTTGACAATGCAATAGAATAAACTTGAAAGTGAACTAGACAGTGTTTTTGAAAGATTTACTCATTTCAGAGTTGAAAGTTGCCTCAGGGAAAAAAGCCTCTTAGGTGTCCAAAAATTTTTCCCTACTTGACTATAACTGTTAAAAATTATTCGTTAAAAATAATTCTCATTTATACGAAATTTAGTTCTATACCCCCCATGTTAAAATTTTTGAAAATGTGGAATGGCAACGCCAACGTTACCTGTTAAACAGTTTTCACCCAAAGTGTCAAGGTGCATCATAAGTGTCAAGGTGTCTCATTTAGGTCAAGGTGCAAGTACATAAAAATTTATATGAATTTCTGTGCCGTAGTGCCGTCTAAGATATAGTTGGAACAAAATTTTGTAACACACACAGACCAACATTTTCTAAAAATAGTCAAATCGTGTTATGGGCTTCTGAAAAACGTGTAAATCCATCCAAACCGGAAGTCGAAAACTTTTACGAATCCAGCATTTTCTTCTATTAAATATAGAAGAAAATAAAAAAACTGCAAACACGAAATGCAAATCATGAGAACTCGAGTCTAAAATAAAAACATCATTGCAGTAGGGTATAGGATTTTGACTCTACTGTACTGTACCCTACTGCAATGATAATTTTTACTTGGCTATGGTATCATCTACATTTGTCTGACTGCCAAAGATTTACAGTTTATTGTTCTTTGATAAGTAATATAAAAAATAATAATAATAATACATGTGGAAGGTTGTTTATCAGGTTTTCGTATAGATTTTTTACTTTCTCTCATCCATGTAGGGTATAAAAAGCTTTGGGTTGGGGCTGTGATATATTCGGTATCAGGTTCAGAAGGCTTCATTTGAATTGCAACTTTTGCAACTTTTGTTAAAATTCAAACTCATTATTTTAGTGAAACTAAAAAAAAAAATACTCTAGTGAAAAAAAACATAACAAAGTTTTAATAATAAGACGAAATGGTACATAACCATACTATTTAACCTCCTGTTCATACAGGATAATTGTAAAAACATGCATCACATATATATGTGATTCCTAGCATGTGTAAAAATTACAGAGAAGTTCAGGAAAACGACTTCTCTCTACACAGTGCATAATCCAAGTCTCCAGAGTTATCTCTGATTTTTCAGTCCTTCAAAATTTTGATGAGATGCAAAGGGGGGGGGGGACTATTTTTCCACAAGATGACAACAAATCAGAAAGTTTTTGGTCACGTGAGATACATAAGTTCACACCTAGTTTAATAGTTCATTAGTGTTTGCTCGGCGTCAAAATGTCTGGGTACAACCTTCGCCTGGAAGCGCAAGGCGGCATTATCAAAGTCGAGCGTGAAATTGCGGCGACTTTGCATCTGAGAGTGTGAAAGGATGACGGAATGTCCGTTTTCATGATTTCGCAGACAGAGAGGCACCTCGGACCTCACACTGGCAGTCGAGTACAAAAGAAGAAAACCTTGACGATGTCACAGGGCCGAGTTTTAGAAACTGCAGCTTTGGATATTTTTGAACGTTTTAAGATTCCATGAATCCAAAAAAACAAGCTTTTTTTTTTCGGTTGGTCTATATGTTTGTATCTGTTATTACCATGCCTCAAAAATAAATACTAGCAGGAAATTCGAATTCGGTGTTATAAGTGTGTATCTTATGGTGATAGTATTTGAAATTTTTTGTTAAAATGGTACGAAGAGCTCGTGTATCGAGACATCCAAAAGATATCAAATATGAATATATATTTTTTTATATTGAGAAAAGCATGTTTCGCAAAGAAGATGGTAAAAAAAGCGTTTATTATTCGTCTATTCAGGGCTGCCACAGGCGTTCTTTTTTTTTTTTTTTTTTGTCCGCCTATTTTCATAACACAAAAGCGTAAATGTGTTATAATTTTATTTTTTGAAAATAGTGGTACGAAAGGAATAAATAAATAAATAAAACACTAGTATGTTGTGGCCACCACAAGACTTTCTTTTATATTTTCCTATACAAATTCACTAAAGGCAAATAATTTATTAAAACTATTATTTATTAAAATTATCTAACATGATGAATGCAAAGGATTTTCATCTCAGAGAAAACTGACACTAAATATCCAAAGAAAGACAGTTTTGTTGTCTATAAATAACATCTTAAAAAAATGTGTTTTTTAATGGTTATTTCACATATCAAGTTTCGTACAGTTATATGCCATACAGGTTAAGATATAGCATTCCAGTTATCGAGAAAATTTCCAGTTTAGCAGCGCCATCTATTGGCCTATAAGCATCCAACTTGAATTAACATAATGCTCATAATGGCCTTCTCATATATCAAGTTGTGTTTGATTATAAGCAATAGAACATTACCTTAATTTGCAGAAATCACTGTGTAGCAGCGCCACCTGTTGATCAGTTGACAACAAAAGTTGACAGGTACTACTTTATGTCAAGGTGCATCTACACATTAATTTATCTGCAGTTCTGTGCAATATTTCCTGAGATATAGATTCCCCTTAAATTTCGGAAATCGCTGTATAGCAGCGCCACCTGTTGGCCCATAAGCATTCAAATTGAATCAGCATAATGTCTTAAAATGACCTTCTTACATATCTAGTTTTGTTTGATTATACGCAACAGAACCTGATATATACCCTCCCCTTAAATTGCGGAAATCGCTGTGTAGCAGCGCCACCTGTTGAGCAGTTGACACCAAAAGTTGATAGGCACTGATTTAGGTCAAGGTGTATTTATATATATAAATTTATATACAATTCTGAGCAGTAGTTCCGGAGATACAGTTGCTACAAAATTTTTGTTTCAGACTCACACAGACAGACAGACCGACAGACAGACATTTTCTAAAAAGGGTCAAATCGTGTTCTAGACCTCTCAAAACGTGTAAATCTGTCGAAAACAGGAAGTCAATAATTTTTACGAATCCAATACTTTCTTCTATTGAATATAGAAGAAAGTAAAAAGAACCGAACTCTGATACAGTGAAGTAAGGAATTATAAGTTTCAAAGTTACAATTACTTAATTAAGCTAAAAACACTGTTTTTATTTAAAAACTTGCTGTCGTACCTATTTTACGCATATTACAACAGAAATTAAAGGGGGGACTCAGATTAAAATCAGTACACACAGATAAGTAGTGTAAATTAAAACCGATATATATACATACACACACACACACACACAAATATATATAAAAATAATTAATAAGGAGTATTAATAAATTTTAATAATTAGCTGTTTGTATTTAACAGCATAGTAAGCTGTAAACATCAAAGAATAAATATTTTTAATATTGTTTTGAATTGAAGGTCATTTGGACTTTTTTTAAACAAACAGGTATGTAAAAACTAAAATTTAAACTTTGAATCAACTGCAAAACAGAAAAATTCGATTAATTATACCGTCAACGATAAGTAAGGGAAATCTGGAAATGAATTAAGGATAACATAAACATAATAATGATAATCTGGTGTGTCACTCACACGACTTTCTCTTATCCCGCTTTTTAATACTATTGAGATAGATTGAAGGTGAAGAGGTCAGATAACAAGTAGTGTATATGGACATACCTTAAAATTTTTTTAAATAAATTCAGGAACAGTTTTATTTGAGATGTAATTCTGTTGAGAGTTACCAGTTACCATGCCCTCAATCTCTGTTTAAATATTGTATTACTTATTAAAAAAAAAAAAAAAATCCGACGCTGTTAATAAATTTAAAAGTTTATTCCAAGTCATTCAGACAACATTTATTCGCAGTGCTCATTGAAAGTTACAATTTTCAAGTGGTATTCTCATGTAAACTTCAAATTACCAAATTTTAATTTCCTGTCACTATTTGTCACTATTTGTGTTTAAGCTATGTTGATAACAGACATACATATAGTTTCACCGGTAAATGTTTGATTTTCGTATTCATGGGAAGATGGGACCTCAAAACGCGATATCATTAAAAAAGCCAGAGCTCAAAATTATATTTTAAAACATACTTTGTTTACCGCATGAGAATTTTTTCATTGCTGAACAGTTTCCGTCGATATGTCAAAATGTAGGAAAGCGTTTCCACCAATTACACTCTACAGACAAAAAGAAAAAAAGAAAAAGAAAAGAAAAAGAAGAAAAGAAAATTAAATAAGGGCAAACACTTCCATTAAAAGGTTAAGATAGGTTATACATACATATACATATATATATATATATATATATATACACATATATATAGTTAAATAAAAAAAAAAAAAATCTTGAATTAAAAATTTTTTGTTCTTGCATCAAATTTTCGAAATTGAGTTTTAGTTATAATTACTAGTTTTAAGATGCCATAAGTTTGAAAATCAGGTTTTTGACGGATGGTTTGTGTGTATTTATTATTATTATTCTTTTTAGATTAAATAATGAAATAAATATTTAAAATATACACATTAGTCTGAACATATTTAAAATATTAAGTACTACTTTTAAAGAAATCAAATAATAACAAGCTCTTTCTTTTAAAGCTAGCTTTATTACTAAAATAATAATAATAATAATTAATTGGTTTTTTTAAATTGCTATTTTCATATTTACATTATCACCTGAAAACGAAACTAATAATAAACTGAAAATAAGTCTCTGAAGGTGTTGTAGTAAAGCATGTTTGTGTACTATAGATCTGTTTAATATATTTGATTTGCTTTAAATTTAAACTATTTAGATATTAAAAATTTACTTTTATTTTATATAATAATTATTTTATATTTTACACCAGAGAAACATATTTTATAGTAACAGATTTATAACTATATAATTTTGCTTTTTTCTTTTTTCTTTCTTTTTTCTTTCTTTCTTTCTTTTTTTTTTTTCTTGCCTCTCAGCTCTATAAAATAAAGTAAAAATAAAATGGTAATTTGTTAACATATTTACTTATAATAAAATATTGTTAAAAAATGGTGACAAAACAATACAAAACACAAGAATGAAAAAGCATGCAGTATGCATTGATTAATAACACTTTCAAACTGTACGTATCGAATAACTTTTGATATTCTTTGCCTAGGTTATCACACAACAGACAGAAGGACTAAAAATATACAGATAGACTAATTGATTTTAAAATTACTCTTAGGCATTTTGGAAAGTGTTAAAAAATCTTAACGAAAAAAAAAAAAAAAAAAAAAAAAAAAAATGAAGCCGTTAGCTAAAAATTACAGCTTTTAATCGCTCTGAATATTTTAGTGTATCCCTGTAAATCTGAAAATTAATCATATCATATTCCATGCAAAACATTATTTTAGAATATTAACAATACATATCAATGTTTTTATGGTTCTTTAAGTATAATTTTTAAAAGATTCTGTCCTAAAACTTAATGCATTGGCCTTTTTTTTTTTTGGTAGTGTTGTCCCTGTAAACAAACGAGTTGTACAGAACCTATTAATGTAATATTAATGTATTATTTAGGGAACATTCCATAGTGAACTTGATTGTATCATGTTTTAAAAATTCTCAAAATATTTACCGACGCTAAGAGCCGTTGACAAACAGATAGAAAGGTAGACAATCGGACAGACAGATACATAAATTGAATTCCCACTAAAATTATAAGAAAGTGTTAAAACGATTAATGTAAATGAAAGTGCAATTTCAGCAAATTTTTATTAATAGCTCTTAATATAACTGAATATTATTGTGTGGCCCTGTAAATCTAATGCTAATCATACTAACGAACCTGCGAACATACTAAACCTAACTAATCATACGAACCTGGACCCAATGCAATGCAGGAAGCAAAAAGCGCTGCCGCAGGCAGCGGTGACTTAAACACACTTTTACAGATATTTCAATGTCATTTTCTTTTACGGAACATATTGTGCAAGGAAATTATTGTAATCATGACAAAAATTCGACTCAGATTTCGGTGTATCTATACGTTTTGAGGTTCCCAGAGTTCATTTTTTAGTTTTTCTTTATAAAATGATGTAAAAAATTCTGGTGTGAAACAACCACACGTTTTCCATTACCCGCTATTACACATATTATACAAGCTGAGATATAGTCTTCCCTTAAATTGCAGAAATTGCTGTATATAAGCCTCTCCTAGTTGAGACACTCACACCAAAAGTTGATAGGCACTAATTTATATCAAAGTGCATCTACATATAAATTTATATACAATTCGGTGCATTACATCTTGAGGTACAGTCGTCACAAAATTTTTTAACTCACCGATATAAACAGACATTTTCAAAAAATGTTCAAATCGTGTTCTGGATCTCTCTGAACATATAAATCCATCAAAACTAGAAGTCGAAAATTTTTACGAATCCAATAATTTCTTCTGTGGAATATAAAAATTAAAAAAAAAAAAAAAAGAAAGAAAGAAAGGGAGGGGGGGACGTAGATGCAATGCAATTTTTTTTTTTTTTTTCTGTTGTAGGGGAGAGTCGGGAGGGATGGGACATTGGGAAAGATGGGACACCTAAAATTAATCTTAAAATAAATATAATTTTTAATTTCTGACACTTCCACCAGTTGAAGTAACTACAGCCCCATATTTGTTGCTATGTATCATTTTAGTTGGAAAATTTCTGTAAGTTTATGTAACGAAAAAACTATTTTATAGAACCTAAAGTAAATAATTGTTTAATTTTCAAGGCAAGTTTTCAACGTCATTCACTGATGTTAGCATAATTACTTTTCCTATTTTATATACCAAATATAAAACTTTTATAAATTAATAGCTAAATTAAATCTAAAAGTAGCTTGTGTCTAATAATATATATATATTTTTTAATAATGAAAAGGGGGGGGGGTGGAACAGAGCAGTTCAGGGAGGGGTGGGACACGTAAGAAAAGGAAAAAGAATGAAGATTCTGATAATCCTTACAGAGAATATCAAGAGGCACATGATTGAATAATAGAAAGAGAAAATGTACGAAACAAATTCAAAATCATGAAAAATAATTGGTGTCGCACTCACACGAGTTTTGTTTACCCTTTTATATTTTAAAAATACTTTATTTACCATATAGTATCTATGAGAATTAATTTTCGTTCCTGGGCAGTTTTCCTGGACATGGTAAAATATACAAAAGAAATTACATTCACCAATTACAGTTAGAATTTCTTGGTGATATTTGCTTTTGATGAATATATGAACTAAAAAACAATACTTTCTCTGCTAGAAGTAAAAAAAAAGATGAACTAATCGAGCATTTGAAAATTTTTATTTACGTGGTACATTATACTCTAATGGTGGATAAAATAGATGTTACTAGTAATTAATTAACCTTACATATATAGTGACCCACTTTTTTCCTCATGTTTTATAGTATGTCTGTATATTATGTACTTATTTTAACTTTATAAACATGCCCCATCCGTCCCTCATATAAGGGAGGGGCGGGACATTTTTATGACTATGTTAATTGGCTTATAAAATTAATATTTTAATAATTACCATCAAATTTATATTTTTAAAAGGTGTTAAAATGTTTCAATTTGTTTCTCTGAAACTTACAGTGTTGTACCAGTAAAAGTAAATTTGTAAAAAATATTTTTGTAAAAAATATTTTTGTTAAAACTGTCCCATCCCTCCTTACTCTCCCCTTCTGGTTTTAGTGGGTAAAAATCTACAAATAATAATAATAATAATAATAATAATAATAAAAAAATAATAAATAAAAAAATAAATCCTTAACGCTTTTTTCAAAAAATTGTTAAGAATTTTTATTTATTTATTTATTTTTATTATTATGAGAAATACATTTCTCATTATATCTTTGAACGTCAAACAAATTATTTATTACACGCTATGTTTTCAAGTTGAAGTATAATTTTAAATGGACCTGATTAATTTAACCATATTAATAAAACCGCAATAGTAATAATAATAATAATACATAAATAAATGAATTTTTAAAAGTCAGGAGAAGAACTTTAAAAAGTGAAATCAATTAAAAGTGAATCAATCTTTTTTCTCTTTTTATTGTTATTTTATAATTAACTTTGGAAGCGATATTTCCCAAAAGTATTCGTGTTTGAACTATGTGTTTATTAAATGTAGGAAATTGTGTATTTGCCCGTAAAACTGAACTCACAGACTTTCGTGAATACGTGAATTTCTACACATCTGCAATATTATCTTTCATTTGGTCAGTCCCCTGAGATATTTTTTGTATTTTTCTTTCCCTGACATGACACCCCGCGGGGAAACTACAATTTGTCATTCTGCCATCCCCGCCCACAGCAGAATATTTACGACTGAATCCAGAGGGCGCTGTCGGGACATTCGAGTTAGAAACCCTGGATAATCTCAGAGATACGACAGGTACTTAGTACGCATGCTCAGTGGACAAACGCTTGTCCAGATTCCCTCTTGCTACAGTAACCTTTTACAATGCTTGGCGCTGATCGCGCATTTTGGTGATTTATCGGTGTAAGTTTTTAAAGATATTCTCTAAAGTAAAGCAAAAAATTTTTTCTTTGCAATCAAACTAAGATACATTATGCTTTACGTTACATTCGTTTTATTATTATTATAATTATTATTTAAATTTAGATTACATTTCTATATTCATAGAAATAATTTACACAATCTTATCATACAGCATATCAAAAATTCTGAATTTTAATAATCTTTAGTTTTTAATAATATACTATGCAACTGTAGTCTAAAAATATATATTTATACAAACTGATAATAAAAAATAATAATAATAATAAAATTATTTTTATTTATTTAAAAAATAATTTATTTTATCAAATTTGTCCTTGTAGTTACTGGTAAGAAAGTTCATCGATATTAAGATTAATTTGTAAAAATTTGATGATTTAACAGTTAACTTGATTTGATATATTCATTTGAGAGATGACCGTTTAGCTTTATGATTAATTTTATTTATTGCAATAACTTACAAATACATACATTCTCAGCACATTAAATGTTTAAAAATTGTTTTAGTTGGTTTATAAAAGGTTTTTCAGGGGGTCAAATGTTTTTGAGACTGTAAAATTAATTTTGCTCTCAAAGCTGGTAGACGGGAGATATCAGGTTCGATACCAGGTAGCGCTCATCGGGCTAACTTTTCGAAATTATCTGCAGGTTTTCTCCGAAACAAGCGTAAATATGGGCTAGAACACCTTAAAAAGACCACCCCTTACTTAAGTTATTCAACCCATACCTCGGCCTTTCTTTTGTAGACAACTGGCACATTAACACCAACATGTTTTTCTTAAAATAATTCAGTTTAGGAAAATTGAATTAGTTTAATGCTTAAAAACATACCAATATTTTATAGTTAAATGCATAATCATTGATAATATTAATATTTGTAAAAATATTTATTAACTTTAAAAGTTTTATACATCCTTATTGTTCATGTCAAAAGTTTATTTTTTTTCAAATGTAATACAAATATACATATATATATATATATATATATATTTTTTTTTTTTTCGTTTTTTGTACCTTTGAATAAAGTATGATAAAAAAAAAAGAGAGAGAGAGAGAGAGAGAGAGAGAGAGAGAAAATAACGTATGTGATAAAAAGAAATATGACACTAAAAAATAAATAAATTAATTAATTAATTAATTAATTAATAAACAAATAAAGAAAATAAAGAAATTAGCACTTATAATTTTACAACATAAAATTCTAACATATGTTGATCTCATAAAGAATGGTTGATTGGTTGTATGGCTTAAGACTGATTGACTACTCTAGGGGCCTAGGCGTACAGGAGAAATGCCCTCCGTGAGGGGGGGGGTTCTAAGTGAATCTAGTTCGTATTTACGCGAGTTTTAGAGAGAACTACGGAAAACTCCGAACGGCTAGATCGATGAACGCGTTTTTTGGTCGAACCCGGCACTTCCCATCTACCAACTTTGACCGCAGTTCCGCTTGGCCACCATAGAGGTATTTACTTCTATTAATGCCTTGATTTCTCCATAAAAAATAAATAAATAAAATAAAATAGATAAACAAATAAAAAAATTTTATGTTCTTAAATTAATAAATAATAGAACAATAAGCATTTTAATACTTTTAACCTTATTCTTTTCCCCCTCATATTCCGTATTTTTGAATAAATATAAGAAAAATATAAGGCGCCTATTGAGTGAAAGCTTTATGCATTAAATGAATGTACTAGCCTTTATTTATATACTCCTGAAGAAAAAAAAAAAAAAAAACTAAATAATTAAAAGGCCTTTTTATTTATTAGTTATGTATTTTTAACACTAAAATTTCCAAAAATATGCTTTACTCTATTAATTGTATTTATATCTAAATGTTTGTTATATTAATCAAAATATTTTTTAATAAGATCAGGTAAAACAAAAATAAATAGATAAATAAATAAAATAATAATAAGTGTATATTAGTTAATGTTAACTTACATAATTTATTTTCAAAATTGTTCTAAAAAGAAGGGGGAAAACACCGAACGCCGCACGTTAAAAGTGCGATTTTTTCCGAAAGAGGTTGGCTGTGTAATTATTGAAGTTATCGCCAAATACGAAACTGTTTTAAGAAAAGTACTTATTTAGAAAAGAATTGACGAAAATCAATGAAAATTTTTATTTCTATTAATAGGAAAAACACTTAGGGACATGAAAATTTGCTTCAAAAATTTTTAATTACATTTAATTAATATGAATTATAAGCATTTTTGAAAGTCACAATTTCTCCCTGCCTTATGTCTATGGTAGCGATGCGCGAAATCGCCTCGGGCGGTCAAAGGGAGCTTTCCACCAATCAAAAAGTATGAACACCTTGTCGTATCTCTCAGTAAAGGGTCGCTAATTCGAGTTAAAAGCAAATGAATATTTCCCCTTAAGGTTGTACTCGAAAATTGCTGGAAGAGTATCTTAAATTGTATTTTTTTTTTTTTTTTTTTTCATATTTTGCTAAATTTAAGTTCACAGTGTCAGTACGTATGTATGTAATTTATGGAAATATATCGGGTCAGCCTAAATGAAGTGAAAACATTATTTTTTATTGAATGTGATTAACTAAATTTAACCAGGTACAGGAAAACTACTTAGGAATGATTTAAGTACTATTTAGGATAATTACTTTCTTGTACCTATAGAATAGACAGCTGGAGTTCATTTTTTCAACGCTAATTTTTTAATATATTATTGCGTTTTGAGGTGCCCAGAATACGAAAAGAAATCTTTTATCGGTTGATGTATGTCTTTGATGCATGTATGTATGTCTTTTATCAGCATAATGAGAATAAAAAAAAAATCATAGCTGGAGATTCAAATTTTGAAGATCACATGAGGGTGTTTTTGAAAAGTTTGACTAAAATTGGTAAGTTTCATGGAGTGGTGTGTGTGTGAATGTGAAAGTCGCTTGAAAAATACATCCAAACACGAGATTGAGGGAGATGGTTGCTCTCTCTCAACACACACACACACACACAAAGTAAAATAAAGCTGTTTCTAAAGCTACTTTAAATTGATTTTAAAGTACATATTCATAGGCAGTACTTATTATCTGACACTTTGATCTCTAATCTGACTAACGTATTTCAATGCAGGGTAAGAGAAAGTTATATGAGTGCCGCGTGAGATTAACCTATACTAGAGCCCCTAAATAAAATAATAGGCTGGCGCATCACCGCCATTTTTTTGCCTTCGAAGAGGACAGCATTCCCGCTTGGCGTCCTTATCGCTTCCCTAATGATTTTAAGAAATCTTGATCTGAAGCTAATCCGGTAAAATAAGAGCAATAAGCAACAATAACATTTCTAAAAAACATTTCTTTCACAGTACATTCTCAGGATGTCATTTTATTCTGATGATATCCTATGGATGTACTGGGGTAAGATGTGTTGTTAGGGCGGTTTCTGTTTCTTTTTCAAAATGTCGCCAAAACTCAAATACACAGTAATAGAAGGTCCGTGAACAATTTATATTCACTTCTTGAATGATTATAGCAGTTTATCGCTAAACAAACTTTCATATCATAGTTTACTTAGCTAAAATTATGAAATATAATAAAACAGGTTACTCTAAAGTAACGTAAGACGATTAAAAAAAATGTTTGTCGTTTGTTTATCAAAGAAACGCGCTGGGTACATGTGGCAAACCTAAGGCAACAAAATGCCTGATGCGCCAACTCGTATATATAGGAGCCTTAATCTATACGCTTTGTGACAAAACGTAATAAACAAAAACTGTATTTTTAAAAAAAACTATTCTAAAATTCCTATACGAATCCAGATCTGGATGTTTTGGAAAACGTTCTATATAAAATAAGTACAGGAAAAGATTGCGATGAAGATGAAAACTAAAAACGATCACTATATAACTTTTATATAAAATTAAACTTTAACATTAAAGTAAAAACTTAAATGTAAAACCAAGAAATTGACTTGCGAGTGTCAGAGTGCAATTTATACTACAACGTTTCTTAGGTGAGAAGTTTCGTTTAAACAAATGAAAAAAAAAATATTAGTTCCAAATTTTGCTCATAGATGGCCGATGTACCTTAAAAAATGCAAGAAAAAACATAAAAAATGCAAGGTAAGCCATTCAATATCATTCCTTACAAATATGAGTCGTGAATAGGTAATAGGTTCTCGCGTTTTTCATTTCGTTATTTGAAATAGTATTGGATGGGCAAACAGAAAATTTTTTGTCCTCTACGTCGACATTTTATTTGTTGGGGAGCTACGCTTAGTTCGCCATAATAAACAACGTTATCAGTCCAACAGTAACTAACGTATTAAATCTGTATACGATGATTCATCTCTAACCATTGGGTAACTTCAATGAGAAGTATATTACTAAAAAGGAAGCAGTGGATTTCGTTCTGGCCCTCCCCCCCTTCTTACATCAAAAGATATCTTAAAACACGATTAAATAAAGAATGGTAGCTATACTGGGATATCTCTCCCAAAGGTAGATTTACTTTTAACCTCCTCCCAAAAGTGTCAAATGATAACTTTGACCTTTCCCCAGCTATAACAGCCTTCTTAACGGGTTATGGCCCATTCAGATCACATCTTTACAAGTTTCATTGCTCGCGCACTCCACAATGTGAGTGCGGGGCTGAGGGTAATGCAAATCATTCCTTTTTTTCATGCCCACTAACTCATGATTGGCGTATCCTTAACCCACCTAATAAACCTAACGACTGGCTTTTTAATGTCGTTACGCGGCTTCCCCTACGTCAGAAACTAACCAGAATCTATAACTTCTTAATGCATCTTTCCAATTTGACCAACTAATTTTTCAATGTTCCAAGGCAGTTACCAACTTTTCTCTTGGAGGTCCATATAATTTTTCAACACAAGCCTTTCCATGCGAGGGAGCAAGGCTCCGTTCTTTTTATATTCTTGTTACCTTATCGCCCTCTGTCGTGTGAAAACTCCGGTTTGGCGACCTCTGTAATTTTTTTTTTCTGTTTATGTAATAAACAACGGAGGGGGTTTAATCTTTAGACACGGGCTTTTTTGAATCTCCACAGTACCATCGGAGCCCCTCTCTAAAGGTTAAAATCGCTCAAAATCGCTGCATAGTGGTGAGCGGCCACCTTCCGTCTTAGAATCTTAGAATGAGAATTATAATTTTATTACTCGTTTAACACCAGTAATAAAACATTCGCGAGAAAGTATAAAAATAGCAAATAATAAAAACAAAAGTGTAACTACCAACATACGTGATAATGGTTTGCATACGGTCGGGCCATCCATCCAGCGAATAGCCATTTATAACCGTTGGTCGACAATAAGCTCAACAAAAATAGCAGTTTTTTTAATATTGGTCCATATGAATTTTGCTTATAGGGATTATTTTGGTAAATTCCCAGCATTATTTCGATAGGAGCGCTTTTTATAATCCGAATAACATCCAAACGGTAATCCAATTGAATACAGATGTTCGTACTGTCACTGATATTGGAAGTGACTGGATTACATGCGTTATTCGTATCTTCAGTCATTGTTGCCAACTGTAGAAATTTGTCCCTACATGTAGAAACCTTTAGCAATTTTCTTCAGAATGTAGGGACGGATTTTGAATTTGAAAGCAATCTTCCGGGTATTTTTTTAAGACTTTTTATAGAATTTTGCATAAGTTTTGTTACTTTTTCCGCTTTTTTCAGGATAATTTATTAATGTAGGGATTTTTATCGTCAGTGTAGGAATATTTTGAGCTATCCGTAAGGACATGGCAAAATTAGAGTTGCCGACACTATCTTCAGTACTTCAATGACAGCCGCAAAGGAAGCACACGCTTTGTCCTTCACATAATCCCACACGAAAAAATCAAGATGCGTTGCATCTGAATATCGAGGTGGTCGTAGAAAAACTACAAGAAACCCTTTATTAACCCAACAGGACGAGAAGCATCATCTATGGAAAATTTTTTGATCTACATTTTTTATTTGCTGACGCCAAACTTTTCACCGTAAAACCCAGTTAGAATGAAGCACTAGAGTTAGTGAACAGGGGTACAGAATAAGGTCATTGTGCCTAAATGCGACGTGATTTTTGGTAAGTTTATCGCATTTAGGAAACTTATGACATTTTAGTAAACAAATAATTATGAAAAGAAAGAAAAAATGGTTGAATATTATACTCATAGTTCTAAACTAGTGTTTTGAGTCATTTTTTTTCAAGAAATTAAAAAAATATCAGTAATTTATGAAAATATATACCAGCGTCGCATTTAGGAAATTTTTGTCGCATTTAAGGTACTATATCCTAAATGCGATGTTCAAACTCCCTAAATGCGATAATGCCTTTAATGCATGGGAGTTACTTTAATGTTATTAACACTTTCCAAAGAAGGTTGAAAACTGTTATTAACACATTCCAACAAGGTTGAAAAGTGTTTATGACTTCGGTTTGTCTGTCTGTCTGTCCGTCTGTCTGTCTGTCCGTCCGTCTGTCTGTCCGCGCTCTAACTCCCGTAAACATTTATGGAATTTCTTGAAACTGATATATGTTATTCAAGATTACTATTGGACGTTCCCTATTGAAAATGGAGTTCATACCTCTACTAGTTTGTGTACAGGGACACCCGAAAGTATTTCAAAGCATTATGTTCTATGAGAGGTATTTTTACAAACCATATTTTCTTACCTTTACTGTAGACATATCTTAATGAAATTGCAATATGTTATTAAAGTTTACTATAGGATGTTTTCTGTATAAAAAGGAGGAAATATCACCATCGGTTTATGTACAGGTACACTCAAAAGTATTCCAAAGCATCGCGTTCTATGAGAGATATTTCTATAAATAAAATTTTAATAACTTTACTTTCCACGAAGTTTTTGGAAATTTAAATATGGTATTTATATGCACAAAAGAATGCTTTGCACAGAATATAGTATGATTAGCATTAGATTTACAGGGTGGCACAAAAATATCCAGTTACATTAACAGCTATTAAAAAAAATGGCTAGAATTGTACTTTCGTTTACGTTAAGCGTTTTTAACACATTCTAACATTTTTTAAGGGTGAATATGATACCTCTACTGGTTTGTGTACAGGGACACCCGAAAGTATTTCAAAGCATTGTGTTCTATGAGAGGTATTTCTATAAAACATATTTTCATACCTTTATTGTAGACATATTTCAATGAAATTGAAATATGTTATTCAACATCACTATCGGGCGTTCCCTATTGAAAATGGAGTTTATACCTCTACTGGTTTGTGCACAGGACACCCAAAAGCATTCGAAAGCATTGTGTTCTATGAGAGGTATTTCTATAAACCATATTTTCATACCTTTACTGTACACGTATCTTAATGAAATTGAAATATGTTATTCAAATTCCCTATTGGATGTTTCCTGTATAAAATGGAGGAAATACCACCACCGATTTATATAGAGGAACACTCAAAAGTATTCCAAAGCATTGCGTTCTATTAGAGATATTTCTATAAATCAAATTTTAATAACTTTACTTCCCACGAAGTTTTTGGAAATTTAAATATGGTATTTGTATGCACAAAAGAATGCTTTGCACAGAATATAGCATGATTAACATTAGATTTACAGGGTGGCACAAAAATATCCAGTTACATTAAGAGCTATTTAAAAAAAATGGCTAGAATTGTACTTTCGTTTACGTTAAGCGTTTTAACACATTCTAACATTTTTTAAGGGTGAATATAATTTCAGTTTTGTGTATCTGCCTGTCCGCCTGTTTGTCTGCCTGTCTGTCTGTGCGAGCTCTAAATCTCATAAATATTTATGGAATTTCTTCAAAGTGATATATGTTATTTAAGTTCACTATCGGATGTTCCCTATTTAAAATGGAGTTTATACCTATACTGGTTTGTGTACACGGACACCCGGAAGCATTTCAAAGCATTGTGTTCTATAAGAGTTATTTCTATTGGTTTTACTGTAGACATATCTCAATTAAATTGAAATATGTTATTCAAGTTCACTACTGGATGTTTCCTGTATAAAATGGCGGAAATACCACCACCGATTTATGTACAGGGACAGTTAAAAGTATTCCAAAGCATTGCGTTCTATGAGAGATATTTCTATAAATCAAATTTTAATAACCTTACTTTCCACGAAGTTTTAGGAAATTGAAATATGTTTTTTATATGCAGAAAAAAATGCTTTGCATAGAATACAGCATGATTAGCATTAGGTTTACAGGGTGGCACAAAAATATCCATTTATATTAAGAGCTACTGATAAAACAATTCTAGAATTGCACTTTCGTTTACATTAAGCGTTTTTAACACTTTCTAACATTTTTAAGTGTGAATATGATTTCAGTTTGTGTATCTGTCCATCTGTCTGTCCGTCTGTCTGCCCGCGCTCTAACTCCTGTAAATATTTATGGAATTTCTCGAAACTGATATATTTTATTGATGTTCACTATCGGATGTTCCATGTTGAAAATGGAGTGAATATCTCTTCTGGTTTGTGTACAGGGACACCCAAAAGCATTCAAAAGCATTGTGTTTTATGAGTGTTATTTTTATAAACATTATCCCTATAGAATGTTCCCCATTCAAAACGACATTAAAAGGTCCTGTACAACTAGTTTGTTTACAGGGACAACAACAACAAAAAAAAAAAAAAAAAATGCCAATGCATTACGGTTTAGGACAGAATTTTTTGAAAGTTAAGTATTTCTACTGCAAAAATCATAAAAATATTGAAATGTATTCTTAATATTCTAAAATAATGTTTTGTATAGTATGTGGTATGATTAACTTTCTGATTTAAAGGGCTACACTAAAATATTCAGAGAGATCAAAAGCTGTAATTATAATTTAATGGCTGCATTTTATTTTGCGTTAAGCCTTTTTAACTATTTCCAAAATGCCTAAGAGTAATTTAAAAATCAATTAGTCTATCTGTATATTTTTCAGTCTTTCTGTCTGTTGTGTGATAACGTTGTAAAGTTTGCGTTGACGCAAACTCCATCTTAACTTAATTAGATCACTAAATGGATAAGTAAGAGAACACAAGACTTGAATTAACAATAACTAAAGTTTATTTGAACATATTAATGGGGAGGGTGGCCTAGCAATTAAACTAGCTCAGTCAGTGTATTACTCAATCAAAATATATATATCAACAATTAAATTAGATTATCTTAAATATCTCACCCCAGCAAGCAATTGAAGGTGTAGCGACGGTTGCACTCGTAACTCCACTGCTGCGACTTCACTTTCGATCAGAGGATTCCCTACAGATCGAAATTCACTTTCACGAGCGCTAGCAAATACTCGTACTAACACTCATCATGACTTATTCCTCACTCCTCTAAATTTCTACTGCTCAATATTCGCCAAAATAAGACTTTCAACAATCCACTATAATACTCCAATATCCACACTATAATATGCTCCGACATCCACTATAATATCCTCCAACATCCACTATAATATCCTCCAACATCCACTCCCATCTACTAAAACCATCGCCATTTTATACTTCTTCCTACATCCTCCTCTCTCTTCATTTCAATCCGTCCTTTTAAAATCACTTCTAATTTATCTGACATTCAAAATCTAAGTCTTTCATTGCAGCACCCTGCCGACACAAAGCTAACTCGACCTCAACTTTCGCCGAGTCACTGGCGACGAAGCGATTTTAACCGTCCCCACTTTCTACTTTGCTGGATCCAGCTTAATTAAAACAACTGTGGTGACGTTCTGACGTCTCAACCTCACAACGTAGGCAAAGAATATTAAAAGTTATTCGATAAAACAATTACGTACAGTTGGAAGGTGTTACTAATCAATGAGTACTGCATGATTTTTCTTTCTTGTTTAAGTCTTAACGTGTTTTCAATTTCTGTATCTATGTGCCCGAATCTCCATTTGTCTATCTGTCCGTGTACCATACTTAGCGTCCGGAAATATTTTCTGAATTTTTAAAAAAATATATATGTTGTTCATATTCACTATTGAATGTTCCCAAATAAAAAGGGCATTAATAGGTACTGTACAACATGTTTATGTACAAGAACGCGCAAAAATGCCAATGCGTTGCATTTTAGGACATACATTTTTATAATTTACATTTAAAGAACTTTCATACTGTACTTTCAACTGTAAAATCATAAAGAAATTGGCATTTATTGTTAATTTGCTAAAATAATGTTTTGTATAAAATATGATTTTGTTAACCTTCAAATTTACAGGGCTACACTGAAATTTTCAGATAGATTAATGGCTGGAATTACAATCGAAGGGCGACGGTTTCTTTTGTGTTAAGCATTTTTAACACTTTCAAACAATGTTTAAGAATGATTAGGAATTCAATTAGTCTGCCTGTATGCCTTTCAGAACTACTGTTTGTTTGTTGTGTGATAACGTAGGTACAGAACTTTCAAAGTTATAAGATACAACAATTACCTGCAGTTGGAAAGTGTTAATAATCATTGCGTAATGCATGATTTTTCGTTCTTTTTTTATAGTTTATAAAATACTTAATAACGCATAACTATTTCAAGATAAAATGTTGTGTAACTCTATGTGCAAATCTGCCTTTAACAGTGTGTGTAACTCTTCCTTTATATTAACAGTGTGTGGAACTTTGTGTCTAAATCTGCTGTTTGTTAACAGTGTGTAACTCTTCTTTTTTTTAACAGTGTGTGTGTAATTCTGTGTGTATTGCTGAACTTTTCTAACAGTGTACGTAACGCTATGTGAAATTGTCACTGTGTGTGCAACCCTGTATGCAATTAACAGTGTGTGTGTAGCTCTTCTTTCTTATTAACAGTGTGTGTAACTCCATGTGTAATTTTGTTTTTTATTAACAGTTTTTTATTAACATTGTGTGTGTAACACTGTGTGTATCGCTAATTTTTAGCAAAAAACGTGTGTGATTTTACTTATGTGTAACTAAGAGTGTGCGTAACCCTGTACGTAATTAAATGTGTGTGTGCAACTCTGCCTTCTTATTAACTCTGTGTGTGTAACTCTGTGTGTAACTCTTTATTAACAGCGCCTTTTTATTAACAGTGCATGTAACTCTGTGTATAATCCTGCCTTTTTATTAGCAGTGCGTGTAATTCAATGTTCATTTTTTTTTTTTTTTTTTTTTTTTTTTTTTTGAACAATGTGTGTAACTTTGCATGTATCACTGATTTTTTGCTGTGTATAATTCCGCCTTTTTATTAACAGTGTGTGTAACTCCGTATGTAAATCTCTTTTTTTTTTGACAATGTGTGTAACGCTGTGTGTAACGCTGTGTGTACCGCTAATTTTTTGCTAACAGTGTGTGTGTAACTCTGCATTTTTATTAACAGTTTCTGTGTAATTGTGTGTGTAACTTTGCCTTTTTATAACAGAGTGTGTAATTCCGTGTTTAACTCTTCTTTTTTGAGTAGTGTATGTGTAACTCTGATTCCATGAATATTTACGGGAGATAGAGCACGGACAGACAGACAAACCTAAGTCATTAACACTTTTCAACTTGATTGGAAAGTGTTAAAAACATTTAGAAAGTGATAAAAACGCTTATTGTAAACGAAAATGCAATTCAAGCAATTTTCCAACAATACCTCTTAATGTATCTGAATATTTTTGTGTGGCCCTGTAAATATAATGCTAATAATATTGTATTTTATGGAAGGCATTCTTTTGTGCATATGAATAATATATATATATATATATATATATATATATATATATATTTACGACTTGTGCAAAGTAAAATCATTAAAATTTGGTGCTTAGAAATACCTTCCATAGAACGCAATGCTTTTAAATACTTTCGGATGTCCCTGTATACAAACCAGTGATGGTATTTACTTCAATTTACATGGGGAATATCCGGCAGTGGACTTAAATGATATATTTCAATTTCATTAAAATTTGTTTAAAGTAAACGTATCAAAATACGGTTTATAGAAATATCTATCATGGAACACCGTGCTTTGGAAAATTTTGGGTGTCCCTGTAGACAAATCAGAAGAGGAATTCCCTCCATTTTCAATAGGGAACATCCGATAGTAAACTTGAATACGATATATCAGCTTCAAGAAATTCCATGAAAATTTACAGGAGTTCGACCGCGGACAGACAGACAAACCGAAGTCATTGACACTTTTCAACCTGGCTGGAAAGTGATTAAAAAAGAACGAAAAATCATGCAGTACGCACTGGTTATTAATACTCTCCAATTGTACGTGCTTCTTGTATCGTATAACTTTCAATATTCTTTGCCTGCATTATCAAACAAAGGAGAGAAGCACAGAAAAATATACAGATTGACTAATTCAATTTAAAACCGCTCTCAGACATCGTTGAAGAACGTTAAAACGGCTTAATGCAAAAGAAAATCCAGCCGTCAGATTATAATTGATTCCTTAATGTATTTGAATATTTTAGTGTAGTCCTGTAAATCTGAAAGTTGATTATATCATATTCTATACAAAACATTATTTTAGAATATTAAAATACATTTCAAGTTATTTATAATTTTTACAGTAGAGAGTTATTTAGATGTGATTTATAAAAATGTCTGTCCTAAAACGCAAAGCATTGGAAGTTCCCTGTACACAAACACATTGTGTAGGACATATTAATGGCATTTTAAATAGGAAACATTCCATAGTGAACTTTAATAACATATATCAATATTTCAAAATTCTGAAAATATTTAAGAACTCTTGGGACGAGAGCCAGATAGAAAGACAGACAATCGGACAGAAAGATAACCAAATTAAAATCATTTTCGCGCTTAAAAATTGTTAGAGAGTGTTAAAAATGCTTATTGTAAAAGAAAATGCAATTACAGCAAATTTTCATTAATAGCTCATAATGTAACTTAATATTTTTATGTGGCCCTGTAAGATTAATACTAATCATACTGTATTTATAAAAAGCATTCCTTTTTGCATATGAATAACATTTTTCAATTTCATTAAGATTTCTGCAAAGTAAAGTTATTAAAATTTGGTTTGCAGAAATACCTCTCATACAACGCAGTACTTGTAAGTCTCCCTGTACACAAAACAGTGGTAATATTTTCTCCATTTCACATAGGAAAAATCCGATAGCGAACTTGAATAACATATTTCAATTTCATTAAGATTTGTGTAAAGTAACGGTATTAAAATATGGTTTATAGAAATGCCTCTCATAGAAAAAAAAATAGTTTGCAGTACTTTCCGATGCCCCTGTACACAAACCAGTAGAGGTATTCACTCCATTTTTAATAGGAGACATCCGATAGTGAACTTAAAAAACATATATTAGTTTCAAGATATTCCATAAATATTTACCGGAGTTAGAGCGCCGAAAGACAGAGAGATGGGCAGACAAACAGATACACAGATACACAAATTGAAATTATATTCACACTTAAAAATTGTTAGAAAATGTTAAAAACTCTTAATGTAAACGAAAGTGCAATTCCAGCAAACTTTTCTTAATAGCTCTTTATGTATCTGAATATTTTTTTGTTGCTCTGTAAAACTAATACTAAATATACTATATTATATAGAAAGCAGTCTTTTGTGCATATGAATAACACATTTCAGTTTCATTCAGCTTTGTGGAAAGCAAAGTTATCAAAATTTGGTTTATAGAAATACTTCTCATATAACGCAATGCTTTGGTATGCTTTCAAGTGTCTCTGTGCCCAAACCAGTGGTGGTATTTACTCCATTTAATATATAAAACATCCGATAGTGAACTTGAATGGCATTTCTCAATTTCATTAAGGTTTGTGTACAGTAAAGGTATTAAAATATGGTTTATAGAAATATCTCTCATAGAACACAATGCTTTGTAAAAGGTTTGGGTGCCTCTGTACACAAACCAGTAGAGATATTAACTCCTTTTACAATAGGGAACATCCGATAGTGAACTTAAATAACATATATCAGTTTCAAGAAATTACATAAATATTTACTGGAGCTAGAGCGCGGACAGACGAACAGACAGATACTTAAATTGAAATTATATTCACAGATGAAAATTGTTAGACAATGTTAAAAACGCTTAATGTAAACGAAATTGAAATTATAGCAAATTTTTATGAACAGCTGTTAATGTAACTGAATATTTTTGTGTGGCCCTGTAAATCTAATGCTAATCATGCTATATTCTATGCAAAGCATTCTTTTGTGCATATGAATAACATATTTCAATTTCATTAAACTTTGTGGAAAGTAAAGTTATTAAAATTTGGTTTATAGAAATACCCCTCATAGAACGCAATGCTTTGGAGTACTTTCGAGTGTCCCTGTGTGCAAACTAGTGATGGTATTTATTCCATTTTACATATGAAACATCCGATAGTGAACTTGAATAACATTATTCAATTTCACTAAGATTTGTATACAGTTAAGGTATTAAATATGGTTTACAGCAATACCTCTCATAGAATACAGTAATTTGGAATACTTTCGGCTGTTCTTACAGGAATAAGAGCGCGGGCAGACAGACAGACAGACGGACAGAGGGACAGACAAGTCTAAGTCACTTTTAAACCTTGTTGGAAAGTGTTAAAAAGGAAAAAATGCTTAAACTTCCCTTAATATATCAACTATAAAATTCGCCGCATTTAAGGGATAAAATTTGTCGCATTTAGGAAAATGGTGTAAACAGACCCTTAAATGCGATAAAAATTTTAAACCCCTCTTTTTAAAAAAATGTAGTACTTTTTTTTATTTTCTTCTGGTAGGTATGAAGGGTATTCAAGCACATGACGTAACAGTGGTTATTTGATATTGAAAGATGAAAGGATAAAATTACAGTTACTATTTGAAAATATTTTATCGCAATTAGGAAAAGACGTCGGAAAGCCATAATGGACAATGTTTACTGCAAAAGAAAATTCTACTAGAAAAAATCTTTAAAATTTAATGAAAAGTTTCGCGAACCGTTCTTGAAATGTGTATGTTCCATTATGATTTATAAGTTTGTGATTTAAGCATTTAGATTTTCAGTAGAAGAACTTTGTCGCATTTATGGGTTATCGCATTTAGGCACAATGACCTTATGTCCAATCCAGTAATCTAGGATCGGGGGAAATTTTAGCCATCTGGAGAAGTTTTGCAGAAAAACATACAATTGATATAAATTTTAACAAGAAATTACAAAGCTAAAATATATTTTTTGCCATGTTTTTATTAACTTCGATTCTTGTTTGTTTTTCCGGTACAAAACTTGCAATCAATTTTTAACTAACTTCTCTACTAGCTAGACATTTGAAACTTTCAGAATAGCTCAGAACCCGGTGACAACACAATACTTCGAAGCCCGATTTTCGAAATTTTGACTAAATTTTCTTTTAATTAATTAAAATATGAAAATAATAACCTCCTAATAGCTATAAAAATAGCCATTAAAATATTAGCTATAATTTAATTGTTGCCAAAACAAATTTACGAGCTCATTTTCTTTCGGCCTAAAAATAAATACATTTAATTCAACGTGAAGGTTAAAAATTTGTAAAAAGTTAAATGATGCATCTCACAAAAATGGACGTCATTATCACTTTAAAAATTTTATACACATTGATAAAGTGCTAGTGTAGTTCTATAGCTATGATTCAACAGAAAATTTAAAAACATGGTATAAAATTTTTTTTTTATCTTATAATTCTTTTTTTATTGTTAAAATCGTTCCCCCAATTTGAGGAAATTTTCATATGATTTCAGGAAAATATTGGGAGTAAAAACATTTTCTGTTTGGACCCTTGGTGAAGTACTTTCATATCGAAATTACTTGATTTTAAATTGATGTTTAAAACGTATGAAAGACATTTCACCCCTCCCCTTGCACTATAAAAAGTTAATATTTGTTGAACAAATTTTGAATAATTTTTTTTTTTTTTATTTATTTAGCGACATTTTGGAATAGAGGCCTGAGAATATTTTTTGTTCAACTGGCCAAAATCTAGATCCTTTAAGCGGTCAGATGCATCTCTCGTTAAATGCTGCATTATATATGTTGATAATCGCAGACGTTCTTTCTTTGTTTTACAATACAGAATTGTACGGGAAAATGTCTCGAAAAAACATCCGATTTCTTCCGGCATGTTCTCCATTCTTTCCCTGTAAAAAAAAAAAAAAAAAAAAAAAAGATTTAAATAATTTGTAGTTGAACAATGGCAGAAACACATAAGGAAGAAGATAATTAACTTTTAGTTCAATCAAAACGGATTTAAAAGAATGGTATATTACACATCTTATTTTACAAATAATAATTGCCAACTGAAACAGATATTGCATGTCAAAAGTGAAAGCTTACCATTAATCAAAATTAAATCCATTTTTAAATGTTTTTTTTTTCTTTCTTTCTTTCCAAACTTATAGTATTTACTAGTATTTATGATCCAACTTTGCAAAACCTATGTATTTTTACTCTTTGTTACTTCATGTAAGAAAAATTTTTACCATGTTTTTATTAACTCGCTTTCTTGTTTGTTTGTTTGTTTGTCCAGTACAAATCTTGTAATCGATTTTTAACTAACCTCCCGACTAGCTACTCATTTGAAACTTTTAGAATAGCTCAGAACACGATGACAGTGCATTATTTTAATACATTTATTCAATTAATAAATGTTTTCTTTTAATTAATTTATAAAATGTGAAAATAAAAACCTCATAATAGCTTTAAAATTAGCCATTTAAGTTTTATTTGTAATTTAATTGTTGCCAAAAAAATTACGAGTTCTTTTTTTTTTTTTTTTTTTTTTTTGATAGAAAATAAACGCATTTACTTAAACATGAGCAATAAAAAATTGTAAAAAATTAAATTATACATCTCACAAAAATGGACGCCATTATCACTTTAAAAATTTTATACACATTGACAAAGTACTAATATAGTTCTATAGCTATAACTTCCTGACTAGCTAAACATTTGAAACTTTTAGAATAGCTCAGAACAAGATGACAATGCATTATTTTAATACTTTTATTCAATTAATAAATGTTCGAAAATTTCTTATAATTGCTCTCTTTATTACGCACTGGATCATTTTCTTTCAAGTGGATGGGATAATTCATCAAAAATTTTTAAAAAGTATTTTTCCTTTCTTCTATATGTAATATAGAGAAAGTATTGGATTCGTAAAAATTTTCGACCTCGAGTTTTTGATGAATTTACACGTTTTGAGAGCTGTAGAACACGATTTGACCATTTTTAGAAAATGTCTGTCTGTCTGTCTGTCTGTCTCTGTGTGTGTGTGTGTGTGTGTGTGTGTGTGTGTGTGTGTGTGTGTGTGTGACAAAATTTTGTGGCAACTGTATCTCAAGAACTACTGCACAGAATTTCATACAAATTGGTATGTAGTTGCACCTTGACATAAATTAGTGCCTATCAACTTTTGGTAAAAATTGTCTTACAGGTTGCGTTGCCATCCCGCTTTTTCTAAATTTTTAACATGGTGATATAGGACAAAATTTTGTATAAATGTGCATAAAGAGAATTAATTTTTAGTAATCATTATGAAATTTACAAGAATTATTTATAATAGAGATAGTCAACTGGAAAAAAAATTTTGTATGCGTAGAAGCCTCGCCACCCGCCCCTGGGGGGGAAGTCCCCCCTCGAGAGGAGTAAATTTTCAAGATGGGTATCTTTCGAAAGGTCTCATCAATACCTTTAAAACGAATGGTTGAACTATAAATCTGTGATAATTTAAAACAAAGTTATCGATTTTTTTTACTTTTAACAAAAAAAAAAAAAAAAAAAAACTTAGAAAAAAATCTTTTTTTTTTTTTTTTTTTTTTTTTTTTTAACGAAATTTAACCAGACTTGGTATTTAGTTGGCCCCTGACGTAAACTGTGGCTGATTACACTTGGGGATCAATCGCTCAACAGGTGGCGCTGTGATCGTATTTTGTCTAAATTTTTAACATGGCAGTATAGGAAAAATTTCATATAAATGTACATAATGAGAGTTATTCTTAACCTGTGATTGTGAAATTAATATGAATTATTGATAATAGTAGTAGTTAATTAGGAAAAAAATTTGGGGCATCGCGTCCCCCCCCCAGGGGGAAGTACCCCCGCCCCCCGGGGGGGGATGTAAATTTTCAAGATCGGTATCTTTCGAAAGGTCTCGTCAATACCTTTAAAACGAATGGTTGAACTATAAATATGTGGTAATTTAAAACAAAGTTATCGATTTTTTTACTTTTAACGAAAAAAAATTTTTTTTTTTTTTTTTTAATATTGTTACTGCGAGAATTTGTATAGGAAAATATAGAAGAAAGTCTTGTGGTGGCCACAACATACTAGTTTAGTACATAAAATTGTCAAGTTTATAGGATTCAACAGAAAGTTTAAAAACATGGTATATAAAAAGTTCTTTTTATTTTATAATTATTTAGTTTCAATACCTCTGAGTATTGAGCCTGAATTTTAATAAATACATTTACTTATAATTAACCAAAAATTCTCTTTCATTTTACTCTTCATTTTTTATTTCAGCACTAGAAATTGTAATCAGTTAGTTACATTGTTACTAGCTGTAAGTCAACCAGAATATTTAATTAAATATGACGGAGTCTCCCCCCTCCTCCCCGAATTTTGAGGATAAAATAAATAAATCACCTTAAATTGTAACACTTTAGCATTTTTTATGCATTAAATACCCGAAAGAACTTATTTCAGCTTATTTATTATACATAATAATAAATTATTATTATAAAACATTAATAACTTTATAACCGGTGTCCTCAAATGTGTTCGAATTTCTTGTGAACGAAGCAAGTTTTCGAGGACTGTCCTAAGGACTCGACGTCAACCTGGTTTTCAGACAAAAATTTACAGAAAACAAACTATTTCGACCGTTTTGACGAAAATATATACACGTGGGCATACATCTAAACACATACTTGTACATACACATGCACACACATGCATGTGCACACTCACATGCATAATATGTAATGTATGCATACATGTGTGCATATATGTGTGCACGAATACGTACACACAGGAGTAAGCACACAATCGCGTACGTGCAGACATATGCACGTATCCTCTTACACACAAACGCAAAAATGCACCACCAAAACCCTACGCGTCGTCTGAAAATAATCGCTATCAGCTTTTGCCCTGTCTTCCTATTTTTTAACTTAATTAGAAAAACTGAAATTTTCGGTCTTTAATTCTTATGAATTTTATTTCTTATGAAGTCGAGTGGAGTCACTTCAGATTTTTTTAATAAACTGCCCCAAAAAATACAAATGGAAAGTTGTTTAAAAAAAAAATGGAGGAAAGGGAATTAAAAAAAAAAAAAAAAAAAAAATGTGGCACTTTTATTTCCAAAATAAATCTTTCTTTCACGTAATATCCATCACCAGGCGAACAGACGATCAAAACAGCGCCGAAATTTACGACACTTTTCAAACTTTTTACGAAATATCCGCAAAGAGATAGTTACTGGTAATGCTAGTTGCTAAAGAGCTTGCAGGGGTGACTCGTGAATGTTTTGGAAGGATTTCTTCTATGATTTAGTTCCTGCTCTTAAGATGCTCCGTTGATGAATGTTGCGGCGAGAAAAAGCTGTATTTTAAAGTTCATGGAACGCTCGCTTCAATCTGTCGACCTCAAGTTATTCATCAACTTGAATAAACATCTTCCATTGAGCCCACCCAGCTTCTTCTTTGTTGTGTTTTCTGTTTTCTTCAGTCATAATTGGCTTATTTTGACTTCATTCCATTTTAAATAAGTACACTGTAAAAAGAAAAGAAAAGTAATTAAAATACGGAAATGCATTAGTAAACGGCACTGTTTTAGTTTTTCTAGGGATTTTTTTTACGTTTAACTCGCTAGTAGTCGCTATAGACAGCGTCACCTGGTACAAATTGCGCGCCTTTTATTCAACTGTCACCAATAATTTTAAGAAGTGATATAATCGACGTTTCTTAGATTTTAGTCGCCTTTTAATCAAATGCCACTTCTAAAAATTTTTAGTGGCTATTGAATAGAAAAAATCTGGCAACACTGAAGGATGGGCGGCAAATCGACCAACTAGCGACTACTAACGGGTTATTCTAGAAAATCTTCTGTAACATTCAATAACCATTGGCCAAGAGGTTCTGCTCTCGAAGTTGATAGACCGAAAAGGCCGGTTCCGGTCCCAGGTCACGGTTCTAGGTCTCGCTGGTCGACCTAGTCACTTGCAGTTTTCTGTGATCCCCCCTCGACACTCGCGTAAATACGAACTAGGATTCCTAAAAAGATCCCCACGGACGGCATTCCACTCTGACTTAAGACCCAAGTGAAGTCTTTCGGCTTTAATATCAACAGTGCAAAATTAAAAATATGTTGTTAAACACACACACATATATATCGCTTTGCTTAAAACATTCAATCAAAACCTCCGAAGACGTATTGTATGTTGTATGTCTACAATTTAAGGATTCTCAATAATATTCTTCTTCTTTTTCTTTTTTTTTTCAAAGTTTTCCTATTCTCCTTGTGATACATAATTTCTTCTTGTGCAATGTTTGAAAAGGTATTCAGAATGTATCTATCTATTTATCTATCTATATCTATCTAAGTATCTATTTATCTATCGATATCTATCTATATATATATTACCATGTTTTTATTAACTTCTATTCTTGTTTGTTTGTCCGGTACAAATCTTGCAATCGAATTTTATCTAACTTCCCTACTAGCTAGACATTTGAAACTTTCACAGTAGCTCAGAACCCGGTGACAACACAATACTTCGAAGTCCGATTTTCGAAGTTTCGAATAGTTTTCTCTTAATTAATTAAAATATGAAAATAATAACCTCCTAATAGCGTTAAAATAGCCATTAAAATATTAGCCATAATTTAATTGCTGCCAAAAAAAAAAAAAAAAAATTACGAGTTCGTTTTTTTTCGACATAAAATAAATACATATATTTAAACGTGAACGTTATAAAATTATAAAAAGTTAAATTATGCATCTCACAAAAATTGACGTCATTATCACTTTAAAAATTTTATGCACATTGATAAGAGCTCTATGATTCATCAGAAAATTTAAAACATGGTACATAAAAAGTTTTTTTTTTATCTTATAATTATATACTAGCAGGCTTTGCCCGCTTCGCTGGCCACTAAATTTAAAGGAAACTCTTTTCTATATAGCTTTATAAAAATAAAATAAAATAAATTACTGAAATTGTTCAAAAGTTCGCTCCAGGTCCCTGCTGCATTCGGCAGCGATTTGGTCATCCACTGCAACTCGGTCGCTTGTCCCTATTACCTGCGACAATAGTTTGCCAATGAGCTTCCATTTAGGTGCTTATTATATAACAGTTTCGAAATAGATAGTATCGAAAAAATTGGAGTTTCCCTTTTATATTTGAATCCGAGTTACATGTGAACAACACTATACGTGTTGTTCACATGTAACTCGGACTGGACTCAAATGTAACTGGGTTTAGACAACATAATATTTGCTTTTACGTTATTCGTATGTTTATTTTGTTTATCCAATCAATCATTAAATGACAGCAATTTCACGCCAAATATTACAATATGCTGTGACCGGCTACGTCTGTCGCATGAGACAATTAATTTTTTGTGTTTATATATAATTCATGGGTTGTAAACCTGATAGTACAGCCTTAATATAGTTCTCTTTGGCGGCTTTTGAATTTTTGTCACCATTTTAGACTTAATCCATTGTAACAATAAGACTTAATACCTTGTAACAATATGCTATGAGCGCTATTTCTGCCATATTTTAGACAACTAATCTTTTTATGGTTATATATATTTTCCATTAAACATATTTTTATTTATTTATTTAAATATTAATTTGAATTTTTTTAAATATTTCTGTTCGACAGCGTGCAAGTGCAGTAACACACAGAGGCTCATTTATTTGTATGATAAATTAGCATAATGATTATTATATAAAAAAATAAATAAATAGGTAAACATTATCGTGTTGCACAACTTTATTATGTTGCTCCACTGGCGGCTTTTGAATTTTTGTCGCCATATTAGCGATGGATTTTTTTTTTTTTTGTATGAAAAGGGGAAGACTATTTTGCTAATAATTTTACCAGACTCTTTTTTGTTTATACATAAGAATCCTTTATATTCTGCTTATATTTTTAATGGATTTTAGGTTTAAAATAGTGCTTGTTGAAATGAATTTCCTATCTTTAAAACTGCATTTGTTCTGTAAATTTTGTGTAAAAATAAATCATTTATGTTTTTATATATTCGATGCGCTACTTAGATTAAAATGGCTGTTGCTATATTAAATTTCTTGTCTAAAAACGTTCGGTATACTTCAACACCAAAATTTAAAAAATCGCCCAGTAGGATCTGTTAATGAAGCTGATAAAATAAAAATATGGTTCATAGAGTTTAAATAATCTATTTAAAAAAACTTTTAAAACCCAAATTATTAATGTATCGCATCACATACATAGATATAGTAATAATATATAGATTGATCATTGGGGAGAAAAAAGTGATTCCTTTTATATATAGATTGATCATTGGGGAGAAAAAAGTGATTCCTTTTCACTCGGGAAAAGACGGCGATTCTACCAAAATATGGCAGTCTTTCCCCGAGTGAATACACACGGGAATACACACGAATGTTTTAGTAAATAAAATTCATGAATAATTTATTTACTAAAGGTGAATGAAAAGCTCCAGATATAGTTTCAAATTCATTCTTCTTTTTTTCCTTTTTTCCTTCAATACCACTTAATGGCTGATTCCAAAGCTTTTTTTTCGGCATCAAAAATCTTTGCACGATAATATAGGGATGATAGATCTATATATATTATTATATCTATGATCACATAATTCTTTTCGAAGATAGAATAAAACTTAATTTGAAAAAAAATAATAATAATAACTTTTGTTTATTAACCAAAATAATTGATGAAATTTGAAATGCAAGTTAGTCTTGTGGGGTACAGGCTGTATATTATATTTTTGTGTTCGTGAGAGAAAATTTAAAATAATTTGAAAACTGCAATTTTTAATCCCACTTAAAAATCATGTGACTTAATGTGAAGCAGATTTTTCATTTTTTTTCTCCTAACGGTTTCCATACAATCTTCTGCTGTTGCCACCTAAAATTCATACTTTAGTTAATTTTAAAAAACCTAATTGTCCGATTGATAAGCTGTTTAATGCATCGGATTTCCAAAAATTTTCCCTTTCATTTGCTATCTTATTTGTAACGATGCGACTGATATTTCTAATTTATTTTCTTATCATTCTGATTTATTTTCCTCATTTTAAATAAATGTACGTTATTTTTTATTTATTTATTTATTTTTTTTTTAAATTATTATTATTTTGTCGAAAAAAAAATTGGCAACAATTAAATTATGGATAAAATTTTAAAATTTAAATGACTTATTATTTTCACATTTTAATTAATTAAGAAAAACTAATCATCCGATTGATAAGCTGTTTAATGCATCGGATTTACAAAAATTTTCCCTTTCATTTGCTATCTTATTTGTAACGATGCGACTAATATTTCTAATTTATTTTCTAATCTTTCTTATTTATTTTCCTCATTTTAAATAAATGTACGTTTTTTTTTTTTTTTTTTTTTTAATTATTATTATTTTGTCGAAAAAAAATATTGGCAACAATTAAATTATGGATAAAATGTTAAAATCTAAATGGCTTTTTTATCAGAAATTAGAATGTTATTATTTTTACATTTTAATTAATTAAGAAAAAACTAATCAAAAATTCGCAAATCTGACTTCGATGTGCACAATGACCCTTCGGGGGGCACCTTTGTGTTAAATCTCGTGACTGTCCGAGCTACCGTTTTCGAGATCAGTGAAATATACACATATTGCTCACTTAATAGTATACGATATATATACACTATTCCGTGAAAATATTTACAAAAAATCGAATAAATTAAAGTGTTTATAAATCACCTTCATGGTATTTCATTTAATAGTTAATAATGATACAGCTCTGTTAGTACATTATATACTTTAATTTTCACATTGTATCGGATAAATATCTCTTATTATAAAAGCGAATGTTAAGTAACTTGTGATAGAATTACAACTCAAGTTTCGAGGAGTAAATCCTAATAACCGATCGCTTTTTGATCACACATCAACTGGGAAATCAAACCATGTAACTGTTTAGATTACAGTAATTATTCAGGATTACAAACATGCTACTCTCTACATTCAAACTTAACATTTATAACTTAGAACTACTTATATTATACGATTACGGATAAAAGATAACGATATTCCGTGAAATTTCTGACACTAGTCGGCATCGGCACTAGTGGATTCTGCTCGCAGTTCCCCATCCTAACATGTGGTCTCATACATTTCTAATACAGTCGAACCTCGTTAACGTGAATAACTTTTAACATGAACTGTTTCCACAATCCCTGTCAAAATGAAGGTTAGTGATGAAGATTAGTTCTGTCATTGTGTCAAGCGTTTGGTCAAATTAATTTCTCTTAACATGAATATAATATGTCTCGCACTAGAAATTTATGAGAACATATATATGAAGAGGAACTGAGCAGAGTCCACCTATGCCAACTAGTTTTATTCTCTTTTTTGTAACAATTAATTTTTAGCGATGACAAAGGGTGAGTTCAGATCAATTAGGCATAGACAAGATATCTATGTCTACATAAGATTTTGGAATTTTTCGTAAGCGAAAGAAAGTATTCCATAATTGAGGTGCAAACATTCAAACCGTGTTTTTTCCAAAAATACAAAAAAGGAGTTAGTGTTATTTCTTTAAACTTAACATTAAAATAGCGTGTCTATATGTCTTCCTAGGTATGTCTACATATTTTATTAGTATCTAGAAATACATACAAGCAAACGATAATTAGGTTTTAAGTATAGTTATTTTTTAATTAGTTTTGTGTTGTCTGAGAAATTGTGTCAGAAGGAGAAAACACAGTTTGAATGTTTTCTCCTGAATTTTGATTCATAAAGTTGTTCATGAAAAATTTTGCCTATTTAATAGACTGGTGTTCAAAATTTAAGCAATAACGTGTTTTTTCGTTTTCTTCTTTTGCGCATAATTTTTAAACAAATAAACATAGGAACATAAAATTTAGATGGCATGCTCGTTATCATACCATTAATCGAATTTAATATAATTTTAGCATGAGTAATAATTTTTAAACTAATTCTTCTTCTTCTTTTTTTTTTTTTTTTTTTTTCCAAAAGTATGCTTTGGAAAAAAGAAAACATTTAAAAATTTTTAGAAAAGAAAACTTAATGAAAAGTGGTGTTAAGCATGCATGACAGATAGATACAGACGCACATGCCTTCAAATGTTACTCTAAATCTCAATTTTTCTTTCTGTATTAACTTTTCTTTTACAGACTTTAAAAAAAATTAACAGATTTTTTTTAAAAAAGAAAATTTTATAACAAGAAAAGAGAAAATTTTATAACAGACTTTAAAAAATATATATATATATATATAATTAATAATTTGTAAACTATGAGCATCACCAGAATAATAAAAATGCCAATAAATAGTTTTATAATGAACATCTTATCAAATTTTCATGTTTGTATGTATATTTTTAAAAAAGTTATTCACATGCGAAGAGAAGAAGAAACAGAAAAGTGAATACAGGTAAAAAGGTCCGGTTTTAATTTAACACATGGATGCATGTGCATCTTCACCTACCTGTAATGCATCCTTATAACCCTTTTTCATTCAGTTTTCTTTTCTAAAATTGTTGAAATTTTTCCTTCTTTCCAAAGTTTATTTTCGAGAAAAAATGATTATTTCTTAGCTTAAATTTATTACTTATGTTAAAGTTATGTAAAATTCGGTTAATGATATGATAACGAACAGGCCGTCCAAATTTTATGTTCATACCTTTATTTGTTTAAAAATTATGCGCAAAAGAAGAAAACGAGAAAACAGGTTGTTTCTTAAATTTTGAACACCGGTGTATTTTATGATTTATTTTTACAATACATTTATGAATACGCTGATGAAGTTTTTAGCAACTGAACTATATACATTCAATATGATCTAATTTTTAATACCTGTTAAAAGTATTTTGATTTTTACGCTGATGCCTGAATATAAGTAGATGCCGGGCTCGAACCCAGATCGCGCTCGTCTGCCTGAGTTTCCTGTACTTTTCTCCGAAACTGGTATAAATACAAGCTAGGTTACCCAGCGTTTGTAGGTCTTTGAATTTCTTTGAATTTTACTACTACTAATTATGCATAGCAATTTTTGTTATAATAAAAGTTATAAATTTAAAAATATTATCGTTCAAAAATACTGATGTAGGAGTCCTAGAAAAAAGGTAGGTCAGTACAAACTCTGGGTTCTCTTAAAAAGACTTCCCACTGAGGGCATCCCACCCAGGCCTAAAACGTAAGCATTACAGAGGTCGACATGTAAAATTATGATTTTATAATTTTGGCTGATCTTTATGTTTTCTGGTGTGCTGAAACCGGAAAAGCAGCCCATCTTTCTCAATCACGTATAGATTTTTGTCAATACAGGGTGCCTGCCTATACAATTTCTTCCATTACTCTTCCACCAATATAATTATATAGTAAGTTTTATAGTATGTTTCCATGATTAATTAATCATAGATGCCTATAGTTGTAATTGTGAAGCACTAGTGCGACTTAAAACCATATAAACCAACCTATTGTTATGATGGTATATGTAAGAAATCGTGTCGGTAAGCACACTGTATTGATAAAAATCTGTACGTGATAGAGAAAAATGGGCTGCATTTTCGGTTTCAGCATATCATAAAACATGAAGCTCAGCTGAAATCATCAAATCAGATTTTGTCAACTTCATTTTTATTTCAATTTCTCCTTTATATGTTAAATACGCCTAAGAAAAATAAATTACTCATTTTTATTCGTTATTTGACAGTAGAAACAGAAGATAAACTTAAAAAAAAAAAAAAAAAGATTATAAATAATCCCTGCTTTTTATGAAAAGACATAGTCTAACGAGCATTCACCCCACGAACCAACTATCGTCTACTCGCTCACTCAGCTCTCATACAGAGTGCATCGCTTCTGGCTCAAACAAAATATTTACCCCGCTGCACTTTGTAAAAAGACAGTGTTGTGTTTTTTATTTTGCTTTATATTTTCTCTTCGCATCTTTTTTGGAGTAATGGCAAATTTTTCATCACAGTTTCATTCATTCGCTTAACGGCGCCAGCGCTGTGTTCACCCACGAATGATCTTTTTTTAATCACTTTTGGTCGTGTTTTTGAGAGTTCTACCTCTCTCCCCCCTTTCACTTTTAGCGTGGGTGGAGTTGCGAACATCTCTCGCCCGGCCTACATAAAGTCGCTAACTCGGCCCTTACAAGGCTCCATCCGTAAACCACTGCCGCAACAAATTGCCGTTTGATGTAAATAAGGCGGAATATACCTGGAGCACGTGCTGAGTTTTAATTCGTAGCGTAACAGCAGAAGTGTTTGAAGTAATCCTATAGTCGAGAGGTAAGTTGTTTCATAGATGTTATGAATGATGGCCTCATTTCGCAACAGTTTTTGTATGTATGTATTCATGGGTTGGGGCTATAATGCTCAAATTTTAATAATGATATCATTTTATTATTATAATTATAATTATTATTTTATTGTTTATTTTATTCGCACGATGGCATTGTATCTAGCGATGAAGTGTCATGAACGGCCCTCTTCACTTACCATCGCCGGAAGCCCGAGCCAATGTTATTCTATGGGGAAATTTTCTTTACAAATAACTTATTAACTAATACATATTTTAAAATTCTGTTTTCATATTCAGAAAATTCCCAACTGTTCAATGGACTGACCTTTTTAATAAATGTATTTTTTTAATTTTTAATATTTTATTTTGAAATTGCAAAATGAAAAAATTTCACTTATTGAAAATTCGTATTTTGCAGCTTCAAAATAAAATATAAAAATTTAAAAAAATATTTTTTTTTAAAAAAAGATCCGTCAATTTAACAGCTAGGAATTTTCAGAATGTGAAAACAGAATTTAAAAATTTAGTTAATAAGTTATTTGTAAAGAAAAAATTCCCATAGAATAACTTTAGCTTCGGCTTCTGGCGGCGGTGAGTGAAGAGGGCCCTTAAGGATTGGGTGATTGAATTATACAGATTATGAAATTTTGAATGGCTCTCATCAGCATTCTAATATCTAATATAATGTCTGTGCTCCATTCTGAAATAAATGGGTTTATGTTTATTAAAACTGAAATAAAAACAAAATAATTACTTATCTGAAGCATTAATTATTATTATTTTATTATTATTATTATTATTAAATACTAATTAACAAACATAATTTATAAAAACCATTAAAAATTCTGTTAAACACAGAATTTAGTTTAGTACGGAGAACTATTAATTTCAATCTGTAAAATTAATTTATTTTTTATCTCAGTTTTTGACCGAAAAGCTGCCGCCCCGTACTTTTTAAAATGACTGAAATGACTCAAAATGAAGTATTGCCAGGCCCTGACTTACGGCAGGGCATACGGGGCAAATGCCCTGGGCCCCCCTTCTAGAAGGGGCCCCCCTACAGGCGTATGCAGAAATTCTGCAACCTAAAGAGCTCTTATGGCACTGCAAGGGGGCCCCCCAGAATAGGCTTGCCCCGGGGCTCCAGGTAGTCTAAGTCGGGCCCTGAATTGCCACCGCAATTTCATACTTTAGTTAATTAAAAAAAAATTAATGGTCGTGTCGAAATGCTGTTTGCACCCCCTGGATTCAGAAAAATTGCCCTTTTCATTGGGTACCGAAGTTGTAATGATAGGACTGATATTTCTAATTGATTTTGGTGTTACACAAAACTGGTCTACAAAAACTCCAAATTGAAACTAATACTCCTCCGTCCTAATAATTATGAACTTGAAGATTATATTTTTTTTAGTTTTTTTGTAGTTTAAAGTTTTTGTTATATTTACATGTTCTGAGGTCTCCTGAATACGAAAATCATGTTTTTAGCAAATGGTCTGTGTGTCTGTGTGTATGTCTGTGTGTGTGTCTGTTATCAGCATATCTCAAAAACAAATTATGACAGAAAGTTCAAACTTGGTATTATAAATGTGTATCATATAAGGATGCTACAGTAAGCTTTTCGTTAAGATCAAGCAAATGGTTCGTGTACAGGGACACTCAAAAGTATTCTAATACATTACGTCTATGGGAGAAATTGCAGGTAAGTAGAGTTTAACATCTATAGACTGCACCAAACCAAATGAAACGAATATATATTTTTTGTAATAGAGATAGTCAACAGGGGAAAAAAATTGTGCATTTAGGAGCCTCGCCTCCCCCCTGGGGGGGGAAGTTCCCCCTCGAGGGGAGTAAATTTTCATGATGGGTATCTTTCAAAAGAGCTCGCCAATACCTTTAAAACGAACGGTTGAACCATCGATCTGCGATAATTTAAAATAAAGTTATCAATTTTTTTTTTTTTTTTACTTTTAACGAAAACAAACTTAGAAAAAAAATCGTATTTTTTTTTTTTTTAATATTGAGAATAAAATGGACTTTTTTTGGATATTTGGTGTTATACTACTTCTCTAATATGGAAATCGTCTACATTATCATAAAAGATAATTTTTTTAAATAATAATTTTAATAAATTATTTTTTAAAAACAGAATTATTTTTTAATAACCGAATTAAATTGTATATAAATGTAGGTGCATTAATGAAACGGGGGGTTGGGGGGGGGAGCGGTAGCCCCCCTCACACACAAGTAATTATCATATAAAACTCTCCCGAAGCCTAATTTGAATTGTTTGACACAGGTTTACATAACAGTACTCGTTATCTTACCTCTTAATCTTCATCCTGTATTTATAGTACTATATTTCAGGGTAAGAGCACGTCGTGTGAGTGACACACCAGTATATTATTTTTTTTTTCTTTTCTTTTCTTATCAAGTTTTAATAAAGCATTGAGGTACCCTGTGGTTGATTATTTTAACATTTCTAATGATAAATGCAAATTTTATTCTATAGAAAATATTATTATCATATTGTTATACATGTATATATATATATATATATGTATTTATAATTGAATTTTACTGAATTATACAGACATATAGGAAATATTCATATGTGTTAATGCGTGCCCACAGTTGAATGTTAAACAATAAGGAAAACGCTTTACAAGTCCCAGAAATCATACGTCGTAAATGTAAAATCAGAATAAAAGAGAGAGTGGGAGATTTTGCATTGCTTAACTTTATGCGAATTTTCTTTTAGTGTAGTCAAGAATAAGGTTCCTAATAATATTAATTGTAAAATAAAATTAATAACATTAATTTTATGCATTTTAAAACTCGGATTTACATACGAATATATTTTTATTATTTTTCAATAAGTTTACTAGTATTTTCAAAGCATTATGCACTCAAATATTAAAAAATATAATTTTATTAAAAATAAGATTAAAGCATTTTTTCTTTTGGTTAAAGAATTTAGAAATAATTTTTAATTAAATAATCTGGTGCGACACTCACACGACTTTCTATTTACCTTGCATTTCGATACTACGAAGACAGATTGCAGATTAGAGGGTAGTATAACAACTATTAAATATAAACCTACGTTAAAAAGAATCCAAACTTGGTTTAAGAATTTTTATTTGGAAAATAATTCTGTGTGAGGGCGGTGGCCATAGTCTCCTTCATGCTCCTGTTTGAATAGACTACCTGCATTTATATAGAATTCAAGGCTAATATTAAATTTAGAATTTTTTTCCAAATTATTCGGGCAATTTTCACCGCATCACTCCTTGAAATTTATCAGTCTTGATCAAATTTTTCGTGTAAAAATCTCATACAAACTTCAAAATACAACATTTGAATTCCATGAAATTATTCATTAAGCTGATAAAAATAGATATAAAGAAAAACCCTTAAAAATTTAACTTTGCCATTCCAAGAACTTTAAAATATGTAATTATACAAAATATAAGCAGTGGAAATTTAACTTAAAAAATACTTTAGTTACTGCATGGGTATGAGAAATTATTTTTCATTCCTGAGCAGTTTTTCCTGCAGTTTCTAAATAGAGCCCAGCTTTATTCTATTAGATTGTTTCGGAAAATAATTTCGTTTTTTCCTTTGAAAATGAAAGAAGATTTTTTTATATTGTATAAATATTTTATTGAATTATATATTCTCCACTTTGGTCGGTTTCTGAGCGATCTCACGAGTTGTTATTTGGCAGTTTTCACAAATCAATACTTTATTTTGTCTTCATTAGCATAAACTGGTTTTCCGGAACGTAATGCATCTTCAACGTCAAAATGGCCGGAACAAAATTTGGTAAACCAGTTTTGACACTGGCGTTCTTTAAATAGATTTTCTGTGTACTTTCATCGTTTACTTTTTTCCTTGTTTGAACAGTATTTTCACCTTTTTGATAGCAAAAACAAAATAACCCGAAAATGTCGCTTAAAAATAAATCTATAACTTTGTTTTAAATTATCACAGATCTATAGTTCAACCATTCGTTTTAAAGGTATTGACGTGTTCTTTCGAAAGACACCTATATTTAAAATTTACTCCCCCCGGGGGTGCACTTCCTCCCCAGGTGGGAAGCGATGCTCCCACATGCACAAAATTTTTTTCCTAGTTAACTACTACTATTATAAATAATTCATATTAATTTTACAATCCCGCGTTTAAAATAACTCTCATTATGTACATTTATACGAAATTTTGTCCTATACTGCGATGATAAAAATTTAGAAAAAATGCAATCACAGTGCCACCTGTTGAGCAATTGTTCCACAAATCTAATCAGCACCAGTTTATGTCAGGGTTCAACAAAATAGCAAGTTTGGTAAAATTTGTTTCATTGGTTCGCGAGTTACAGCGTCTACAAAATTTGTGATACACACACATACAGAGACAGACAGACAGGTATTTTCTAAAAACAGCCAAATCGTGTTCAGGACATACCAAAACGTGTTAATCCATCGAAAACTGGAGAGTCACGAATCAAATACTTTCTCTATATATACATATATATAGAAGAAAGTAAAAATACGAAGGTTTCATTTTGTGGCTATATTACGCAAAATATCACAAACTGACCCTACCTTGCAATTGAAATATTATTTTCAATGAAAAATTGAAATAAGATTTGAATAAATGAAAACATGCAATAAGAAAAACTGAGCTTCACGGAAAATAAAATCATCAAACACATGTGCATAACATTACTTCACATAGATGGTAAGAAATATTTAAGCAAGAAGCTGAGTTGAATCTTTCAAATTAACCTATAGGAACTAATTTAATTAATTTCACTTACTTTAAAAACTTAATAAACTAAATTTTAGTTACTTAAGTGAATAAAATTTAGCATAATGAATATTTATTAAATAGTATAGATCACATATTTAAAATATAGTCTATATCAAAAATACATATTCTATATTCGTCGAAAAACAACTTCACGATCTGGGGATTCTAAAAGAGACTGCAATACCGGGCACAATTGAAAATAAAATCAAGATCAAATTTGCGAAATATTCCACACACTTTATTAAACACAATTATAATTAATTCAAAAGCAATATGCTAATTAGTTAATAATTTTTTTTAAACACTTTTCAACAGGATTGAAAAGTGTTAATGACTTCGGTTTGTCTGTCCGTCGTCTGTCTGTCCGCACTCCAACTCCTATAAATAATCATGGAATTTTTTTAACTGAAATATGTTATTCAATTTCACTATCGGATGTTCCCGATTGAAAATGGAGTGAATACCTTAATAGGTTTGTGTACAGGGACACCCGAAAGTATTCTAAAGCATTGTGTTCTACGAGAGGTATTTCGATGAACCAAATTTTAATAACTTCACTTTGGACAAACTTTAATGAAATTGAAATATGTTATACATATGCACAATAGAATGCTTTCTATAGAATATAGTATAATTAGCATTATATTTACAGGGCCACACAAAAATATTCAGTTGCATTAAGGACTATTATTGGAAATTTGCTGGAATTGCATTTCCGTTTACATTAACACTTTCTAACAATTTTTAAGTGTGAATATACGTTCAATTTGTGTATCTGTCTGTCCAGCTGTTTGCATTTTAGGACAGACATTTTTATAAATCACATTTAAATAACTCTCTACTGTAAAAATTATGCAAAAATTGGCATTTATTGTTAATATGCTAAGATAATGCTTTGTACAGAATATGATATGGTTAACCTTCAGATTTACAGGACTACACTAAAATATTCAGATACAGTATGGCCTGCAATTTGAATCTAAGGGTTGCATTTTCTTTTGTGTTGAACATTTCTAACATTTTTCAACAATGTTTGAGAGGGATTAGGAATTAAATTAGTCTGTCTGTATGCCTTTCAGTACTTCTGCCTGTTCGATGTGTGATAACCTATGAAAAGAATACGATACAAGTACTTACATTTGGAAAGTTTTAATAATTAATGCGTACCGCATGATATTTCGTTCTTGTTATTATATTACAACAATTATAGATAATTTATTATCTTCGTAATTTATCTTAATTAAACTATGATTAGAAACATTTAAGATAAATTTTAGGTAAGAAAAATATCTGGAGTGACTCCACCCGACTTTCCGAACTTTAAGAAATTCATGGTTGTATAAATAAAATAAAATAAAAGAAGTCATTAAATAAACAAAAGAGAAAATTATTATAGGGTATATAAGTATTTTTCTCTTATCTCTTATAGGGTATATAAGTATGTTGTTTAAATTAACGCTATTGCTCTCCAAATAATTTAAGCCCATAGATCATAATGATAAAAAAATTTCGTTGTGTCCCTGTAAAAGTATATAAATGCTAGGCTCATTAAAACCTATACAGTTCGTGCGCCGTTGATCTATAACAATTATGTAAATTTTCCGCTCAATCAAATGAGGCGTTTGAGCGCATTTGATACCCATTTGATCAAAATTATTTGAGCCCATAAGACACAATGATTAAGAATTTTTCTTTATGTCCCTGTAAAAAGACTATAAGTGCTAGATTCTCCAAAATTCATGCAGCTCGTGTGAAGGCGATTTATAACATGCACATAAATTTTCAGCTCAATCGGATATAGCGTTTAGATGTTATCGCACTTTTATGAAATTGAGCCCATAGGGAGAAAGAATTTTTCGTTGCGTCCCTGTAAAAAAAAAAAAAAAAAAAAAAAAAAAGATACGTGCTAGATTCACCAAAATCTATGTAGTTCGTGCAATGATGACCTATAACATGCATATAAATTTTCAGCTCAATCGGATATAGCGTTTAGATGTTATCGCACTTTTATGAAATTGAGCCCATAGGGAGAAAGAATTTTTCGTTGCGTCCCTGTAAAAAAAAAAAAAAAAAAGATACGTGCTAGATTCACCAAAATCTATGTAGTTCGTGCAATGATGACCTATAACATGCATATAAATTTTCAGCTCAATCGGATATAGCGTTTAGATGTTATCGCACTTTTATGAAATTGAGCCCATAGGGAGAAAGAATTTTTCGTTGCGTCCCTGTAAAAAAAAAAAAAAAAAAAGATACGTGCTAGATTCACCAAAATCTATGTAGTTCGTGCAATGATGACCTATAACATGCATATAAATTTTCAGCTCAATCGGATATAGCGTTTAGATGTTATCGCACTTTTATGAAATTGAGCCCATAGGGAGAAAGAATTTTTCGTTGCGTCCCTGTAAAAAAAAAAAAAAAAAAGATACGTGCTAGATTCACCAAAATCTATGTAGTTCGTGCAATGATGACCTATAACATGCATATAAATTTTCAGCTCAATCGGATATAGCGTTTAGATGTTATCGCACTTTTATGAAATTGAGCCCATAGGGAGAAAGAATTTTTCGTTGCGTCCCTGTAAAAAAAAAAAAAAAAAAAAGATACGTGCTAGATTCACCAAAATCTATGTAGTTCGTGCAATGATGACCTATAACATGCATATAAATTTTCAGCTCAATCGGATATAGCGTTTAGATGTTATCGCACTTTTATGAAATTGAGCCCATAGGGAGAAAGAATTTTTCGTTGCGTCCCTGTAAAAAAAAAAAAAAAAAGATACGTGCTAGATTCACCAAAATCTATGTAGTTCGTGCAATGATGACCTATAACATGCATATAAATTTTCAGCTCAATCGGATATAGCGTTTAGATGTTATCGCACTTTTATGAAATTGAGCCCATAGGGAGAAAGAATTTTTCGTTGCGTCCCTGTAAAAAAAAAAAAAAAAAAGATACGTGCTAGATTCACCAAAATCTATGTAGTTCGTGCAATGATGACCTATAACATGCATATAAATTTTCAGCTCAATCGGATATAGCGTTTAGATGTTATCGCACTTTTATGAAATTGAGCCCATAGGGAGAAAGAATTTTTCGTTGCGTCCCTGTAAAAAAAAAAAAAAAAAAAAAAGATACGTGCTAGATTCACCAAAATCTATGTAGTTCGTGCAATGATGACCTATAACATGCATATAAATTTTCAGCTCAATCGGATATAGCGTTTAGATGTTATCGCACTTTTATGAAATTGAGCCCATAGGGAGAAAGAATTTTTCGTTGCGTCCCTGTAAAAAAAAAAAAAAAAAGATACGTGCTAGATTCACCAAAATCTATGTAGTTCGTGCAATGATGACCTATAACATGCATATAAATTTTCAGCTCAATCGGATATAGCGTTTAGATGTTATCGCACTTTTATGAAATTGAGCCCATAGGGAGAAAGAATTTTTCGTTGCGTCCCTGTAAAAAAAAAAAAAAACAGATACGTGCTAGATTCACCAAAATCTATGTAGTTCGTGCAATGATGACCTATAACATGCATATAAATTTTCAGCTCAATCGGATATAGCGTTTAGATGTTATCGCACTTTTATGAAATTGAGCCCATAGGGAGAAAGAATTTTTCGTTGCGTCCCTGTAAAAAAAAAAAAAAAAAAGATACGTGCTAGATTCACCAAAATCTATGTAGTTCGTGCAATGATGACCTATAACATGCATATAAATTTTCAGCTCAATCGGATATAGCGTTTAGATGTTATCGCACTTTTATGAAATTGAGCCCATAGGGAGAAAGAATTTTTCGTTGCGTCCCTGTAAAAAAAAAAAAAAAAAGATACGTGCTAGATTCACCAAAATCTATGTAGTTCGTGCAATGATGACCTATAACATGCATATAAATTTTCAGCTCAATCGGATATAGCGTTTAGATGTTATCGCACTTTTATGAAATTGAGCCCATAGGGAGAAAGAATTTTTCGTTGCGTCCCTGTAAAAAAAAAAAAAAAAAAGATACGTGCTAGATTCACCAAAATCTATGTAGTTCGTGCAATGATGACCTATAACATGCATATAAATTTTCAGCTCAATCGAATAATGCATTTAGACGCTATTGTACTTTAAAAAATCTGGAGTGACCCCACTCGACTTTCCTAACATTAAGCAATTAACGGTCGTATAAATAAACTAAAGTAACAGAAACCGTTAAATAAGCAAAAGAGAAAATTATAATAGGGTGTATGAGTAATTTTCTTCATATAGTATGTTCTTTAATTTTCAACACTATTGCCCTTCATATCCCATTTGAGCCCATATATCTTAATAAAAATCTATAAGTGCTAGACTCATCGAAATCTGTAAAGTTCGTGCGATGGTTACCTGTAACATACATATAAATTTTCAGATCAATCGGATGAGGCACCTGATTGACATGTTTTAAAATGTCCTGAAGGGGGGCAAAAATTCTGAAATCGAGTTACACCGTTCAAAATAGGTATAAATAGGTTTTGGGGGCCTACGAGTCGAATGAGGATATTTTCAAAAGTGTAAAATTATTAAGGGGGGCATGAAGGGGGGAAAAAGTTAGAAATTGAGTTAGACCGTTCAAAATTTGTACATATAGGTTTTGGCGGCCTACGAGTCGAATGAAGTTATTGTCGAAAGTGTAAAATTATTAGGAGGGCAAGAAGGAGGGCAGGGTGGGCAAAAAATTTGAAATTGAGTTAGACCGTTAAAAATTGGTATGTATAGGTTTTGGGGGAGTGAAATTGAAGAGTACATATTGCAAATCTCTGTCGCCAGAGGGTTGCGGATTTGCCACGATCAGAATTTTCAAAGGTCCTTTACATGGTGAGCGAACAGGCTATTTCAAATCAGGAAACGTAAAGCGGCGCCTTAGTCGCTACTGAGCGAAAATTTGATACAGTTAAAATTTTCAAAGCTATTTGCTGTATGAGCGAGGAAGCTGTTGGAAGTTCTAAAACGGGGCGCCACCGAGCTGGACTTTGCTAAAGTCAGAATTTTGAAAGATCGTAACACGGTGAGTGAACAGGCTGTCTCAGATATTGAAACGGGAAGAGGGCGCCGCAGACGCTACCGAGCGGGAATTTACTGCGATTAAATATTTGGTGTATATAGGTTTATGAGGATTACAAATCGAATGAAGATATTTTCGAAAATGTAAAATTATTAGGAAGGACAGGAAGGGTGGTGAAGGAATACATGCGCTGCGCGCGCACGGGTCTACGCTGCCGAAGGCAGAGGGGATCGACACAGTTTGAATTTTTACCCGATCAGAAATGATTTTTTTTTTTTTTTTTATTCCCAGTGGGGACCCGGTGCGACATTTTTCCCGATCAGAATTTCTTTCTTTCTTTCTTTTTCTTTTTTTTTTTCCCCACATGATAAAAATTAATGCAATTTTGAGAATTCATTAATTATAGTGATTCATTTAAAAATAGTGGCCAGCTAAGCGGGCGTAGCCTGCTAGTGAATAAATAAATATCAATTCTAAAAAGCTGTCTATATCGTTTACAAATGCCTGCATAAATTATTAAAGGCTCAGAAAAATAAACGTGAATGTATATTTTTAAACGATCTTAAATCTGACAGATAGAGCGCGTAAAATGCTTCCGGTTTCAGAATATGCCTGACAGAATGTCTGCACTCTTGTAACATCACGTTATTGCAATGACTATTACGTCATTGACACATATATAAAAAATTATGACTTTCACTCTAACTAAAACTCACGAGACAGCGAGAATGACAGCGAAAACTGAAAGTAAGGGATGTAAAGCTGTTTGTTTATCTGACTAAAATCTGATAAAAGTACCTTTACAATGTATAATTCATTTTCGCGAGTTATGACTCGAGTTATTTGTTATGACATTACAAAAAAAATATCTTATCTACTTTGTCCAAACAAATAGGTTTCTTTCTGAATAAGACGTTTTCAAGACAAATATTAAGTTTTAATCGTTTTCAATTCATTTTGTTTTGACGGTTTGAAAATTCGTTTCGTCCGGCCGCATTGAATATATAAATTCAAACAGTAAATTCTTTAAATAAAAAAATATTAAAATATGAATATATATATATATATATATAAATATAAAGTTGTTTGTATGTAATTTATTAATTAGTAATTTTCAACCAGAAGTTGTTTACGTTACTACTCCAATATGCTTCTGTTGACAGCTAACAGGGCGTCTATACTGTTAGAAGGGTCAAATCGTATTTTACAATAAATTTTTATAAACTTTTATAATTAATAATCTAATTAAACTTTTAAAAAATTAAGCTATATTAAATTTAAAAAAATTATATTAAAAAGAAATAAACCTGTAAATAAAAAAAGTTTAAATAAAAAAAATTAAACTTTTTTATAATTAACTTTTACAATGTTGAAAGAAGATATCAATTTATAAATTTTCATGAATTTTGCCGTGAACCACAAAACATCTCTATACAGGCAACATGCGGTCCGTGGATCGCAGGTTGACCACTTCTGTTTTACAAGATACTTTATCCTGCAAAATATATTTTATGAAAGTTCCTCAGTGCAAAAAAATAGTTCCAGCTGAAACACAACCTCATTTTTAGAGACAAGGCAATCATTGATCCAACCTCCTTATGAATTTGGAGAATAAAATATGCTATTTTAAAAATAGAATTTTCTCTGTAAAAAGTTTCTTTTATATACTTATATAATATATGCATAATACGACGTTAAAAACATACGATGGAGAAATATTCGACATAATTTCAATAGTTTTAGTAAATCTAAAGCTTTTTCTTTAAACTTACGTTAAAATTTCCTAACTAAAGTTCTGTTGTGCCAATTTCCATCTGAAAAATTTACAAATATTTTTAAATCTTATACAGAAAACGCATAAATGGCCCTTTTGGTATCAAATCGTACTATAAAAATATGTAAATTACATTTTACAAATAAAATTATACTTGATATGTGTAAGAGATAAGTGTAGCATTTTATGGAAATAAGTCCAGTCACATACACCTAACCAGAAAATTATAAAAAAATTCTCAAAGCTTAACTATGGCCATCTTTGGGTCACCTACCTTATTATTCAATATAGTTATTATTAGGATTATTTTGAAAGCATCTTAAAAAGTCTCAAAATGTTTTTTTTTTTTTTTTCCTTTCTAAGAACTGGATATTTTTAATCACGATATTATTTCATAAATTATTATAAAAATGTTCAAATTTTTATACATAGTACAGTATTTTTGAAGGAATAATGAGAAGAGAAGATAATATGTTTATCTGAGCACTAAAAAAAGAATTACTTCAGTTAATAAATATCAATTTATGTTTTTCTTTCTTTCAATTTTTGAAGCTTTTACAAATGCACTGCCATTGGAAACTCTCCAACTATGTTGAAACAAATATTTTTTTTATGACTTTTAGAAATGAATTATTTATAATCTCTTGGAAATAGGGTAGGAAACAGTAATATATATATATATATATTTCCAGTTGTAATTATTTATAAGATTTAACAAGCTATTTTTTTTAGCAATATTTGTAACATTTTATGTATTCAGGAGGGGGTTTTTTAATGATCCGTTTTCTATTAGCATACTTCATTTCTTCAAATCTTCCTTGGTATGTGAAAAGATTTGTTTTCTTTCGGTTAGGAGAAAAAAAAAGTATTCTGTAATATTTTTGGATGACGTTTTAAGTCAACAGGCCTTTTTTACTTCCATTACCCTACTACCGTAGGTAATGGAAGTATTGTATTCGGTCTGAAAATTCGATATCGGGTTTTCACCTGATTTACACGTTTTAAGGTCCCCTGAGTCCAAAAAAGTGGTTTTTGGCAATTGGTCAGTGTGTATGTATGTATGTGTGTGTGTATGTGGAGAATCTTCTGGCTATTATAGCTCAGAAACTAATAAAGATAGAGCTACGAAACTTTAGAATTGAAATACGTCTGGTCTACAGATGAAATTTCCAAATTTTGGTGAAAATTGAAAAACCGGAAGTGGGACATCGGAAACCGGAAGTGGGACCGTAAGTCCGTATCTCAAAAACGGCTCTAACGATTTTCTTCAAACTTGCTATATAAACACTCTATTAGATGCCCTTTCGAATGATATAGTTGGTTGGTTCAGGAAAATTGATAGGCGTCCCTTTTAAATAGCTCAATTTCAGGCCTCGCAAAGGCGTTCCTTTAAAAACGGTTGTACGGATTTTTTTCAAACTCGCCATTTTAACTCACTTTTAAATATGCTTTTGTATGTAATTATTGTTTTCCTGTCAATAATTGATTTTAACCGGAAGTGGAACATCGGAAACCGGAAGTGGGACCGTAAGTCCGTATCTCAAAAACGGCTCTAACGATTTTCTTCAAATTTTCTATATAAACACTCTATTAGATGTCCTTTCGAATGATATAATTGGTTAGTTCAGAAAAATTGATAGGCGTCCTGTATAAATAGCTCAATTTCAGGTCTCCCAAGGGCGTTCCTTTAAAAACAGCTGTACGGATTTTTTTCAAACTCGCCATATTAACTCACTTTTAAATATCCTTTTGTATGTAATTATTGTTTTCCGGTCAATAATTGATTTTTTTTTTTTTTTTAAGTTGGTATCTCAAAAACGGCTCTAACGATTTTCTCTTTAGTTCACTTTTATGTTTTCTGATCGCATTATCTCTCAAAAATGCATATAATATGTGTAATAGTGGGTAATGGAAGTCGTGTGGTTGTTTCACACCAGATTTTTTTTATGTATTTCTTTGCAATTTGGGAACATTCTCATATATTCACAAATATATACACTGTTATATTCATAAATTAATAATATTTAAAGAAAAAAAAATTTCTAATAGTGTTTTGTAATAATTGTATGTAACAGTAGCTTACTATCATCCTATGTTTACATGTAATTTATGATATGAGTTAAATGTTAACTTTCAATTGCAATGCAGAATTTAAAAGAAAAAAAAAAAAAAATGAAATATCACTTAAAGAGTTTTGAATTAGAAAGTATGATTTCAGGTTTGAGTTATTTCAATATATTCCTCAAAATAATAGTACATGAAAGATCTTTAATAAAATCTCAGAATTTTACAAGTAATAGATAAGATCTTATATTTTTCGTTCCTACATGAATAGAGAGAAATCTTGTCAAATGTTATTACAAAGATTGTTTTAATAAAAAGTTAAATAAATTAGCCAGGTGATGCGCTTTATTTATATTAACGAACTCAAATTTCATTGGACTTTACAGTAATGAAAATCCACTATTGAAATGAAACTACTATGATATTTTTAATCACGATATTATTTCATAAATTATTATAAAATTGTTAAAATGTTAAAAATGTTAAAACAATAAATGAAAGAACTATTGAAAGGAAACACGTATAAACCTAAAAAGATTAGGAGAAAAAAAAGTTTGTAGTTTTTTATAACAGTGTTGTGTATCCGTTTCAAAAAGAAAGATTAAGAATAAAAGTTAAGCCAGTGTAATTCTTGGCATTGGCTATTTCTAAGATTCTCTAGTAAAAGAACAGACTGATTCGGTGTAGCCAATAATTCAAAAATTTTCTGACATAAAAATTACTAATTTTTGCAAATTAAACGGGCATAGGTCAAAACACACACACACACAAAAAAAGGTGAATTATTATTTTTTCCCAAATTCTTATGTACTTACTGTCATTCACTACGGCATGTTTGTGAATCTGAACCAAATAAAAAATGCGCCTCTATTTTAAAATAAATACAAGCTTTTCCCATTTGTCTCTCCGTGGCTCAGTTGGTAAGAGCGCCATGTTAGTAATCCGGTGGTCCCGCGTTCGGTACCTTGAAGGTTCGTAGCGTTAATTTTTGCAGACAATTAGTAGAAAAGATGTCAATGGGCTCTTCCCACCGTCGTCTGCTCAATCACGTGATAGAGGAAAACGAATACTCGAATTCTGAGAATCGAATTCAATTAAATATTGTTCTTAAGAACAAAAATTTTAATATTTAATATAAAATAAAATAAAAGTAATATTGTGCATTTGTAAACAGTAGAATAGTTGTGTTTGTAAATTTAATATTTTTTTATAAACACTTTATGTGTTTATTTATTTTTAACCGTAAGAATCGATTTTTGCATTTTCTCGTGTAACTGTAACATTAACTGATTTAGCAATAAATAATAGCTTCTTGTGGAATGTTTATGGATTATAATTTGAAATTTTTAAATGTTTTCATTTAATTTAATTGCATAAAGGTGTTACAACAAGTTAATTGAATTAGTTACTGGTCTAAATGGATTTACGCAGTACGATATTGCACTGTCACTGATTTAAGTACCAAAAATCAGAGAATTAAACATGTTCTTCATGAACATCAATAACAAATATAAACTAAATGATGATTGTAAATGTATACAGCAAACAAAAGGTGATGAATAATGATATAAAATGGATTAAAAATGATGATGTATAAAATAATAACACAGATTAAATACGATTGATCAAAAATAAGAATATAAAATATGTTATTTCAGCAATCGCTATAGATAAACAAGACTTTGTCTGCTATTTGTTTTTCCTCTATCATGTGACCTCTGACGTTAGGTGGGAAGAGCCCATTGATATAAGAAAATTTATCGTTGACTACACAGTATTCTAAGAATTTTTGAAGAGTTTTTTTTTTTTTTTTAAGAAGCCTTTTTTTACATGTCTTTTTAGAAACAAAAAAAAAAAAAGAGTTTTTTGTGGACTACAAGCGCCCTCTATTGGGTGGAACATTCACTAAAATGTCAATGAAACAATTAACAATACAAAATAAAAATGATTAGGAAAAACACATAAACATTAACCAAATCAGTAAAATGTTAAGTTATAATATAAAAAAATAATAATAAAAAGGTGCCTCAAACGAATAATTAAATTGCAGATATTGGCTCTTAATCAGAAAATGAAATCACAAAACTTATAGGCAATTGTGTGGTGCTGCCATCTGTTGTGAATTTTAAGACATAATTTCTCTTTTCTTAACACAGTTCAAATTTCCCCAATTTTGGTTAATAAACAAAAAAGTTACTTTTTTTTTTTTTTTTGCAAAATAAATTTTACTTTAACTTCGAAAAGATTTACATGATACGCTGTAATAAGAATTGGGTTTTAAAAGTTTTTTTAAATAGATTATTTTACAATGATGCTGTCTGAAAAATTAACAAAAAAAATTCTAACTGAAATTTTTTTTTTTTTTTTTTTTTTTAACCAAGCCTAATTCTCGACATTTCCTATTTCGTAAATTTCTGAATCAAAAATTAATGAATCCAATGAATAAGTCGAAATCCTACTGACACGAACAAAATTCATTATCCAGAAAGCTATGACTCCGGCCCTGTGTATAACCTTAAAAGGTAAGCTAATTAAATCGCTACCACTGTATCGTCAAAGCGCTTTAAATCGGGAAATAAAAAGTAAAAAGTTACCCCATGCTCTTTCTTGTCGCATAAGAGGACACATATCTTGACAAGCGTTGTTACCATTTCAGTTTCAAAGCTGCGTCAATGACTAAGACTGTATGTAAATGAAATTCAGAGGAAGATTTTATGGCGCTCTTCGATAGTTTCACTCTATTAAGCCTGTTGCAATTGGAAAATGTCTGACTCTCTAAATCCAAATTCATTATCATTCTGTGAACGTCGCAACATTACAGTCTCGGCCCACATATCGCCCACTTTAGGACAGTCAAAGCTGAGGTGTTGCTTCAAACCTTAAATCTCAACAAAGCGTATAGTTTGGGAAAATATTTCAGTCAGCATAGCTATATAAGGTTTAAACTTTCAGATCAGTGTAGTTTGCGTAGGAATGCTGAGTTTGAAAAGGTAAACTAGAAAATACGGAGTGCTAACAAAGAATTTCATTCACAGAGCATAGATAGATTCAAACATGCAATAATAAATTAGACATATAGTAAAATAGAGTAAAGGGTAAATAATAATCTACTTTTCTAATGGATCATGCATTTTTAAGAAACAGCAAAAATACATTGAAAAATCGCCCCTTTTTAGGAATATATTTTTTAAATGCATCTGAAAACAATAAATAATCTATGTAAGAAGCTAAACTTTTGTCGTTGTATCTATCCGGATTTTTATTTTGCTATACAAAGCTACACCGTTCAACCGATCGCTACGATAATTTGTACACTTATTAATTAGCACAAAAATGTAGTTAACACTGCATTTTTTCATTCAGTCGCACAATTGGTTCAAAAGATATTAAATAGAAATCCCATTTTAACTTAAAAATATATTTAATGTCAAAATAAATAACAATACGCGTTTATTTATTCATTTATTTATTTATTTTTCCCACATAAAACGAAATATTTTTAATTACTCGTGAATAATGATAAAAAAAAAAAAAAAAAAAAAAAAAAAACTTAGGTGCGCTACGAAAATTGGTACACTTAGTGATCAGAAACTCGCGTGTAAATAAATATTTTCATATAGATATTTGGCATTAGCTAGAAATTTTTATTTATTTAAAAAAAAAAAAAAAAAAAAAAAATTCTACAGTAAAATAAAAATTTTGTTTTTATTGATACTTTATGTCTAATTTATAAGATTCCTTTATGTTCTCACATTAGTACGACCGGACTACTTTTTTTAATCTGCAAATTTGACTTGCCTCCATTTGTAGTACTCCGCTTTGAATTTTATATTTGTTTTTATGTAGAAAAAAAGAAATGAACGTGCATTTTTTTTTTTTTTTTTTTTTTTTTTTTTTTTTTTTAATAATCAAAATAAAATTTAGAAAACTCGCGCAAAGAAATGGAACAGCTTTAGTATAGAACGATATATATTTATTACTATTATTATTATTATTTATATATGTTGAAAAAAATTATAAGGAAAATTAATTTGCATGTATTTATTATAATTTTAGAAAGATATGACGTCATTATTGAACTAGAAATTTATTTAAAAATATTTATCTATATAAATAAAGAGAAGTGTCTGTGTATCTGTGTGTGTGTGTGTCTGTGTGTGTGTGTGTCTGTCTGCGCTCTGGTGCTCACACTATTGATCGCAAAGCTTCCAAATTTGGCATATAGGTACCTGGGACCCTGAAGGTGTGCACCCCATCGAGATTTTTTCGAATTTCGAATTTGAATTTTTTAAATTAATGTTTTTCCGATTTTAAATATTGGCTTCTTTGTTTCATTTTTCATAGATTTATTGTTTTGCTTCAATCGTCTGCGTATCTTAGCAACGGCTATTACGCAACTTATTTTTATTTAATTCATTAATTTGAAGGCGATTTTTTTTTTAGGTTGATTTCTTTAGAAATCGACCTATTGCAATCACTTCGTTTATCTATAGTCCAGTCAAAATAGGAAAAATAGAAGAAAAAAATCGTGTAGTTTTGAAATTTTGCATACTCATAGCCGATGGGGTCCTGAACAACATACTAAAAGTCCCCGCCCGTGGGGGATGAGCGGGGGGCAGGGGGGCATTTAAGGGGGGCAATTTTCAGTTTTTATTAAATATCTTAAAACCTATCGCATTTAGAGAAAAAATGTCAATTACAAAATTAATCTACGTAAAATTTCCTACAAAAATGTATTGTACATTTTGTTTGTACGATCATTAGTTTAGAAGATATAGGGAGATGAAATAACACATTTTCTTGAAAAATTCTTTTTTGCAATAGTAAAATCAACTAAAGTGTGCAATTAAAAGGGTTCTTCTCAAATATTTTCTAATGTAAAAAACAAATATATACATAGGGAATATGCAAGGATAATACAGCATGTTTTGTAAGTTTTAAATAATTTTAAGGCTAGTAGGCGCAAGTGGCGGTTTGAGTAAAAATCTGGATAAGTCCAGTCAAAATAGGCAAAATTGAAAAAAAAAATCGTGTAGTTTTGAAATTTTGCACACTCATAGCCGAGAGGGTCCTGAACAACATACTAAAAGTCCCCGCCCGTGGGGGGTGAGCGGGGGGCAGGGGGGCATTTAAGGTGGGCAATTTTCAGTTTTTATTACATATCTTAAAAACTATCGCATTTAGAGAAAAAATGTCAATTACAAAATTAATCTACGTAAAATTTCCTACAAAAATGTATGTTACATTTTGTTTGTACGATCATTAGTTTAGAAGATATAGGGAGATGAAATAACACATTTTCTTGAAAAATTCTTTTTTGCAGTAGTAAATTCAACTAAAGTGTACAATTAAAAGGGGTCTTGTCAAATATTTTCTAATGTAAAAAACAAATATATACATAGGGAATATGCAAGGATAATACAGCATGTTTTGTAAGTTTTAAATAATTTTAAGACTAGCAGGCGCAAGTGGCGGTTTGAGTAAAAATCTAGATAACGAAGACCCAAAACCGATCAACATAGAAAAAAAAAAAAAAAAAAAAAATCGTGTAGCTTAGAAATTGAGCACAGTTATAAAGTTAAGTGCCCTGAATAACATACTAAAAGTCCCTAACCATGGGGGGGGGGGGCATTTAAAGGGGGCACATTTCAGTTTTTATTAAGTTTGAAAACTATCGCATTTAGAGAAAAAAAATCTCAATTGCAAAATTAATCTACGTGAAATTTCCTAAAAAAATTGTATATTCTATTTTGTTTGTATGATCAACAGTTTAGAAGATATAGGGGAAAGAAATAACACATTTTCTTGAAAAATTCTTTTTTTTTTTTTAAATAGTAAAATCAACTAAATTGTTGAATTAAAAGGGTTCTGATAAAATATTTTCTAATGTACAAAACAAATATATGCATAGGGAATATGTAAGGATAATACAGCATGTTTTGTACGTTTTAAATAATTTTAAGGTTAGTAGACGCTAGTGGTGTTTAGGTAAAAATCCAGATAACGAAGACCCAAAACCGATCAACATTAAAAAAAATCTTATAGCTTTGATACTAAGCACAGTTATAAGGTTAAGTGTCTTGAACAACATACTAAAAGTTGCATTTTCTTTAAATCCTCTGTAAGTGATAGTAGATATAAAATACATAAAATGTGAATGCTATGATACATTAAATACTTTAAAATTACTTATAGCAAGCATGCATTAAAAAAATTAACACCCCCCCTGCCCCCCGCTCACCCACAACGGTCGGGGACTTTTAGTTTGTTGTTCAGGAAACTTAACCTTATAACTGTGCTCAATTTCAAAGCTACACTATATTTTTTAATGTTGATCGATTTTGGGTCTTCGTTATCTTGATTTTTACTCAAACCACGACTTACGCCTACTAGCCTTAAAATTATTTAAAACTTACAAAACAATTAAGATATGTAATAAAAACTGAAAATTGCCCACCTTAAATGCCCCCCGCTCACCCCCCACGGGCGGGGACTTTTAGTATGTTGTTCAGGACCCTCTCGGCTATGAGTGTGCAAAATTTCAAAACTACACGATTTTTTTTTTCTATTTTGCCTATTTTGACTGGACTTATCCAGATTTTTACTCAAACCGCCACTTGCGCCTACTAGCCTTAAAATTATTTAAAACTTACAAAACATGCTGTATTATCCTTGCATATTCCCTATGTATATATTTGTTTTTTACATTAGAAAATATTTGACAAGAACCCTTTTAATTGCACACTTTAGTTGATTTTACTATTGCAAAAAAGAATTTTTCAAGAAAATGTGTTATTTCATCTCCCTATATCTTCTAAACTAATGATCGTACAAACAAAATGTACTATACATTTTTGTAGGAAATTTTACGTAGATTAATTTTGTAATTGACATTTGTTCTCTAAATGCGATAGTTTTTAAGATATGTAATAAAATTTGAAAATTGCCCCCCTTAAATGCCCCCCCTGCTCACCCCCCACGGGCGGGGACTTTTAGTATGTTGTTCAGGACCCTCTCGGCTATGAGTGTGCAAAATTTCAAAACTACACGATTTTTTTTTTTCTATTTTGCCTATTTTGACTGGACTTATCCAGATTTTTACTTAAACCGCCACTTGCGCCTACTAGCCTTAAAATTATTTAAAACTTACAAAACATGCTGTATTATCCTTGCATATTCCCTATGTATATATTTGTTTTTTACATTAGAAAATATTTGACAAGAACCCTTTTAATTGCACGCTTTAGTTGATTTTACTATTACAAAAAAGAATTTTTCAAGAAAATGTGTTATTTCATCTCCCTATATCTTCTAAACTAATGGTCGTACAAACAAAATGTAATATACATTTTTGTAGGAAATTTTACGTAGATTAATTTTGTAATTGACATGTTTCCTCTAAATGTGATAGTTTTCAAGATATTTAATAAAAGCTGAAAAGTGCCCCCCTTAAATGCCCCCCCTGCCCCCCGCTCACCCCCCACGGGCGGGGACTTTTAGTATGTTATTCAGGACCCTCTCGGCTATGAGTATGTAAAATTTCAAAACTACACGATTTTTTTCCTCTATTCATCAAATTTTGCCTTCGTTGCCTGGACTACTATCTATCTATCTATCTATCTATCTATCTATCTATAATGAAAATTTTGTCATCACGATAACTCCCGAAATAATACTCGAAATCGAACCAAATTTGGACAGTGAACTAATCTTATAAATATCTTGGATGAGTTCGTTAACCAAGTTGCTCCGACCTTTTGTTTTCAAGTGGCAGCCACTTGAAAATTTCAAACCGACATAGTAAAAAGTATATTTAAAGCACGATTTGTTTGAATTTTGATGTAAATATAGGCCACATAAGGGTCTCAATGAAGTTTATTAATGAAGTTTATCCGCCATTTTTAATAAAGTGGCAGATATTTTAAGTTAAGCGGGACCACTTGAAATCAGGCTACCACTTGAAAATTTAAAATCACTATAACTTCCGAAATAATACTCCAAATCGAACCAAATTTGGACAGTGTCTTAACTTATCTTATAAATATCTTAGATGAGTTTATTAACCAAGTTGCTCCGCCATTTTGTTTTCAAGTGGAGACCACTTGGAAATTTCAAATTCAAATTGTAAAAAGCGTATTCCGAATTTGTTTCAAATTTGATGTAAATATAGACCACTTAAGGGTCTCAATGATGTTTATTAATGAAATTTATCCATCATTTTTAATAAAGTGGTAGATATCTTAAGTTAAGCGGGGCCACTTGAAATCACACTACCACTTGAAAATTTAAAATCACAATAACTTCTGAAATAATACTCCAAATCGAACCAAATTTGGACAGTGTCTTAACTTATCTTATAAGTAACTTAGAGGAATTTGTTAACCAAGTTGCTCCACCATTTCGTTTTCAAGTGGAGACCACTTGAAAATTTCAAATTCAAATTGTAAAAAGCATATTCCGAATTTTTTTTTTTAATTTTGATGTATACATAGATTATACAATGGTTTCAAATAACTTTATTAATGAACTTTATCCGCCATTTTTAATAAAGTGGCGGATATCTTAAGTTAAGCGGGACCACTTGAAATCAGGCCACCACTTGAAAATTAAAACCATGATAACTTCCGAAATAATACTCCAAATGGAATCAATTTGAACAGTGTCTTAACTTATCATATAAATATCTTAGATGAGTTTGTTAACCAAGTTGCACCACCATTTTGTTTTCAAGTGGAGACCACTTGAAAATTTCAAATTTTAATTGTAAAAAGCGTATTCCGAAATTGTTTGAATTGTGATGTAAATACAGACCACGTAAGGATCTCAATGAAGTCTATTAATAAACTATATCCGCCATTTTTAATAAAGTGGCAGATATCTTAAGTTAAGCGGGGCCACTTGAAATCAGTCTCCCACTTGAAAATTTAAAATCACGATAACTTCTCAAATAATAATCCAAATCGAACCAAATTTGGCAGTGATATTATCATATAATTATCTTGAATGTTTTCACTAGAGAACTTGTCCCGACATCTTGTTTCTAAGTTCCAGCCACTTAAAATCACACTGCCACTTGAAAATATGGCACACGATAACTTTTAAAATACTAAACTGATTCAAATAAAAGTTGAATAGTGAACTTATGGTTCAAATATCTTGGATGTGTTTGCTGGGCAACTTGTTCCACTGTATTGTTTCCAAGTGGCGGCCACTTGAAAATTTGTTATCACGGTAACTTTAGAAATACTTAATCAATTCAAATCAAAGTTGAAAATTGGATTTATCATTCAAACAACAAAAATCTAGAAATTTCACGTAACTCGTGAAACAAACACGTTATTGCGTCCATCTTTGGTATATCGATAATAAGTATTTTCTCGCCAAAAGTCGCCAAAAATGTCGCTATAGGGGAAAAGTCTCCAAATTTGGCGCCAAATCTATTACCTGCGTTACTGGATCTTTTTAGGGCGTTTTTAAGGAAAAATTAGGCTATTTTAATGCTAAAACAAACTAGAAATGCAGAAAACTAACATTTTTATGAACTTACTTAAGCCTCTTTGAAAGATTTTCTACCAAAAAAAATTATTTTCAAATTTGCAATGATATCTTAGATGAGCAACTTTGTCTGCCATTTTGATCGAAGTGGCAGTCACTTAATTTTTCAACACGATGTCTTTTGAGATTTTGAATTAATTCGAACTATATGTGTACAGTAGACTTATCTCCCAAATACATTTCATATATTTGTCAACTTAACCCACCATTTTGTTTCCAAGCGCCGGCCACTTGAAAATTTTAAATTCACATAAAAGTGTATTTATGAACCGATTTGCTTTAAACTCCATATGTGCGTAGCCTACATCAATATTTCTACCAAGTGCATTAATAATTTGTAGTCGCCATTTTGAAACAAAATGACGGCTACTTGATAAGGAAAAAGAAATCAACCTACCCTTCCGAAAAAGCCGGAAGGTCTTGTTTTAATTTGTTATATTTATTGAAAATAAAATCGTAATGCAGTAGAAAAAAATAAGTATAATTAGTTTTAAATTTAAAAACGTATTTACAACAGTTATGTTTAATTTTTTGTAATAGAACAACTTCTTATTTTTCATTTTTTAGTTAATTCCTTTAAAAGAAAAAACTTTTATTTATTCATTTTTTTTTTTTTTTTATTTACTGTATTTATCGGGAAAAATGGTAGTATATACATAGTAAAAAGGATTAAATTGATTAAAATTTATTTGTTTATATATACATATATAATCTACTTTTTATTTTATTTTATTAATTACATTGGTCGGAATCAAATCGTAATATAGTGCAAATAGCATGGTTCAAAACTAAAATATTTAATAGATGCTGAGATACAGTCATCTTTAAAATCGTATTTCTTAAATAGTAGCAGATCCCCCCCCCCCCTGTCGTCGATAAATATCCAGATTGAAGTGCCCGGGAAAGATCTTCCTGCAGGTATGGGAAACCTAGACCTGATGCAATGCGGGCGGGAAAAGAGAGGGCGGGAACTCGAAGCGAGGTTTGGAGCAATTTCAGTTTCTTTTTTTTTTTTTTTTTTTTGTCTATAATGTGGTGTAAAAAAATAAATATTAATTAAATTCTTTCAAAAATTCATTTAAATATAGTGACCAGCGAAGCGGGCGTAGCCTGCTAGTAATTAATATTTTAAAAATTACTGAAAATAAGGTTAAATTTCTAAAATAATGATGGCAATTTCAAATAAATTAAAATAAATGGAAAAGGCTTAAACTTAACAAAAGGAATGGAAATTTCTGAAACTAAACAAACATTGTGATATAAATTTGACTATTAAAAATTTATTAAAAGTATAAAAATTATATAACGAAAGATTCTATTATTTATGAACCAAAAATAAATAAATAAAGTGAAAATATATTTTTTTTATGTCGAAAAAAAAAAAAGAGAACGTGTAAAATTTTTTTTAATAATAATGAAAATAAAATTGAGAAAAATCGTTCTAAAGAAATGGAACAGCTTCAGTACAGAACTCCTTGGCGAAATTTGAAATTTGGCATCGAAGTAGCTCCGACTTTCTCGTTAAGATGTTTAATATATGGGTCATTCTCTGAAAAGTGGGCTTTTTCTAAAAAAAAAAGTTAGCTGAAATAAAATTGCTCAGTTTTTTTTTTTTTTTTAATTTTGTGCATATACACGTTAATACAAATAATAAAAAATACATACACAGTTAATAAAAAATAATATTAACCAAGCTTTATCTGATAATTTTTGAAATAGTAATTATTTTTATTAAGACTGGAGTCCCGAAATGGAGAAGGCTTTTAGGGAGTTAAAAGATAAACTCACCCGTGACCCAGTACTGTACGCTCCTGATTATACTAAGGAGTTTATTATTCAAAGTGACGCCTCAGATAAGGGGATAGGTATTATCATGGCTCAAAGGCAAGGAGATGAAGAACATCCAATTCTGTACTTAAGTCGAAAATTTACTAAGGCAGAGAAAAACTATAGCACAACCGAAAAGGAATGTGCTGGGATCATTTTCGCAGTGAAAAAGTTAAAACATTACCTGGATGGTCAAAAATTTACCATAGAAACTGATCACAACCCATTAATATGGTTAAAGAGAAATGCGGGAAACAATCCCAGATTAATGCGGTGGGCGTTAACCTTGCAGCCCTTTAACTATGAAATCCGACACAGCCCAGGAAAAGACATTCCTCATGTGGACTGTTTGAGTCGGGTGGATTAAAAGTTATCTGTAAGAAATTTTGTATATAGTTAATTATTATTAGTATTGTTTTATTATGTTAATTAATTTGTAATTTGAAACTTGTAACTTTAGTGTAAATTTAAGTATTGTTTAGTCAGGAAGATTAGCCTCTCTAGAATTGCTTTGATGCACCCTAACCTAATTTGATTGCAGAGATTTTCTGGAGTTTCAACCCAGAAAACCATCTTAAGGGGGGGGAAGTTGTGGCATACAGCCCTCCTTCCAATTAATTAAAGTTGGCCAGACCTTAATCTCTACACAGAGCAGGTGTGCTGATACTTACAATAGTTTGGCTCCAGACTGTCTCGAACTGTGACACTAAAGTACAAAGAAGCTGCCCTGATGGTACGCCCTGATGGTCGTGAGAACATTGGAGTTTCCGAGGAATTTCTTCGGCCCGACGGAAAGGCGCCCGCCCGCTCCACGAATGAGAGAGGAGCGCGGGTTGCCATCGAGAGGACGAGTTTTTTCCCAGGAACAGAGCTGGAAGCAGAGAGTCGGGGATTCGTATCTTGTCTTCGGCCAGTGAAGGTCGGAGGGTCTTCTCTTGTCCCGTTTACCAGGAGAGGTAACGAGACTTAGTGATTTTTTTTGTGTTCCTCTAGGAGCAGAGAACACAGGTCAACTCATTTTCTGTCACCGGCGAAAGTGTGCAGGTCAGCTAGCAAAAGACTTTTTACTGTAAATTATAATAGGACTGGACTATATCTGTTCTGTACCTGGAACGGTGCAAGTATTGTTTTCCAACATCAATATTGAAACTAACGGTTGTACATAGAATATTTTTTTTAAATTTTAATTAAATTAATTTTCTTATCAACCTCTGCTGTGACGGGAGTTTCTTCTTCGCTACCAGAACCCTCGCCCGAAATTCCAAAACGCCACAGCTATACTAACTTGGTGGCAGCGCTAGAGGGATGATTGTTGGAGAATACTACACTGCCTGAAGAAGTACGGACTACGGACGATAGAAAAGTGATAGACTCAAGGGAAGGATAAACGCAGCGGAGTACGTCGAATCATCAAATCAACGGAGGATACATCTACGTCGCATCGACGAGAATCTCTAAGACAGAGAGGAGAGCCCTCAGCCGGAACCCATCCCGAATTCCATACGGAGTGCCGATCCGAGAGCCATCATAAGTGCCAGAAGGAAGGACGGAACTCGAGCAAACGACAACAAAACAGGGGTGAGTCAAACTTTTCTAGTGAGGCTGTAAAATTTTTTGTTATTTAAGGTATTAGATGATAAATGTATAAAGTTAAAAGTTATTTAGAAATTTATTAAGGGAGAGTAAACCTTAAATTAACATTGTTTTTGGAAAAATTAAAAATGTGGCATATCACAAATATTAGAAACTCTAAGTAAAAACAGGGAGGAATTTAAATTATAGGTAAATTTAATTTAAATATAACTCATATTTGTTTAGTTTGGAAAAATATTAATTGATTTGCACATATTTGATTATCTTGTTTTAAATGAGAAAGATTATATTTGAAAACAGATATTATTTGAGAAAACAAAAAGTGTGTTAAAATATCTTGAGAAAGATAACACAGTAATTTCATATTGTTTTGTGTAATTTATGAAAATTAAAAGTGAATCAAATAAGTTACGGAAAGAGGTTTCTTTCCTGGAAAGTGTTGTGATTTCAAATATTTCAAATTTAATGTGTAGAATTGAATATTAAGTTTTAATTATTGGAATCGTGTTGTATTGGAATTTTATACACCCCAAAAATTTGCAAAATTGAATTATAGGTTTTATTAGTGTAATTTTGTATATGTATTTTTTGGAATTGGGTAAAATTGTAAGAATTGTGTAAAATTGTTAGGAATTGTGTAAAAGTGTTAGGTATTATGTAGAAATTTTTTTTTGGGAATTGTGTAAGATTAAATTGTGAATTTAGAATTAGGTAAACATGTCAGATTTAGGGCAGTATAGGAAAGCGGAACTGCAAGAGCTCGCAGTCGAATTCGGAGTGATTGTTGAAACTTCGGATAGGATAAGTGATATCATAGGGAAAATTCAAAAGTCTCCAGATTACGATAAAGACCTAGCCCTAGCTCAAATTAAGTTAATACGGGAGGATCTCTTAGAAAGAAAGGCGGAAGAGAAAAGGAAGGCGGAAAAGATTGCGGAAAGGGAGGCTGAAGAGAAAAAAATCGCTGAAAGAGAAGCGGAAAGGAAACATGAATTAGAGTTAGAAAAACTTAAAATAGCCCAAAATTCAGAAACAGTAAGTCTAGCTTCGACTCGTAGCGAACGCTCCAGCCGACAATCACTAAAATCGGTTATGCAAAAATTTGAACCGGAGAAATCGGACATGGCATTATTTCTTGCGTTATTCCAAAGACAAGCTAGGAAGTTAGAAATAGATGACGAGGATCTAGTGACTAATTTATTAGCTTTATTGCCCGTAGAAATCGCGGAATTAATTTTAAAAGAACCCCAAGAAATTAGTGACGATTTTGAGAAAGTCAAACAAATGCTATTAGATCGATTTAAATTAAGTCCGGAAAATTTTAGAATTAAATTTATGCAACACCAAAAACAACCGGGAACTCTTTGGCATGATCTAGCTTATGATTTAGATACATATTTAAATGGGTGGTTAGAGGGAGTAGAAGTGACAAATTTTGAGGATCTAAAGAAATTAATGGTGGCCGACCAGTTAAAGAAACGGGCTAATTTCGAAATGAAAGATCATTTCATAGATTCGTGGAGCTCTCTCAATGAACCGCGAGAGTTAGCTAAGAAGTTTGACGCATACGAGTCAGTTCGCAGAAATAATAAGAAAAGTTGGACCCCGAAACCACCACTAGAAAAGAAATTAGATAAACCTCGCAACTTTGATAAAAATAGGGTTGAGAAAAAGGCCCCAGAACAAAAAAATTGGAGGGATAAGTCTGATCTGACGGAAAGATCTAAATTATTTGAGGCCCGAAAACCTATTGTTTGCTATGTGTGCTCTTCCCCCGATCACATTAAGCCAAATTGCCCAGTCTGGAAAAGCAGACAAGAGAAGGCTGAAAAAGTAAATCACGTAGGAGACGCTGAGAATTTAAACCCGGCTTTTGAACCTTATTTAAGTGAAGCCAAGATAAATGGGGAAAAGTTTACCATTTTACGTGATTCTGGGACGTGCCTCGATATTGCCCCTCATAAAATAATTTCTAATGAGCAATTAAACGGGGAAACTGTGTGGGTTAAAGCAGCTTTAGCCAACGAAGTGAGATGTCTACCCATAGCCAATATTGAATTAGAAATTGAGGGAATAGGGTTAATTAATACGAAAGCCGCGGTAGCGGATAAGGAAGTTCTCATGGATTATTATTTACTGGGAAATGAGACGCAGAAATTAATCGAGAGAAAAAAACAAAAACCCGAATTTTTTTCTGGCCAAATATCATTAAAGAGGCTGAAGCCTATGTAAAATCGTGTGATCCTTGTCAGAAAATTGGGAAGGCAGGAGAGCAAAAAAAGCCCCTCTTAAACTTGTTCCCATTATTACTGCAATTTTTACGCCTATAAACTGTGATATTGTGGGACCACTCCCACCTTCGGAAAATCAAAATAAATATATGCTCACGGCTATGTGTTTAGCATCGAGGTATCCAGAGGCTATCCCGATACCCGATTCAAGGTCGGAAACAGTGATCGACGCGTTAATGATAGTATTTAGTAGAATGGGATTTCCGAAAGTAATCCAAACAGACTTAGGGGCTTGTTTTATGAGTAACTTAACCTCAACTTTCTTAGAAAAATTTGGAATTAAGATAACTCACAGTAGTGTGCACCACCCACAGATAAATTGCATTGAGCGTTGGCATCGTTCAGTTAAACGGTTACTGAAGGTAATCTGTTTAGAAAGTGGAGAAAGTTGGGAGAGGAGTTTACCCTATGCTTTGTTAGCTTTGCGGACGGTAACACATGAATCAACGGGATTCAGCCCAGCCGAGTTGGTTCATGGGAGAAATCTGCGAACCCCGGAAACCCTGCTATTTGAGAAATGGACAGAGCAGGAAGAGGAGCAAAACCCAGTGACGGAGTATGTTTTCGAATTGATAAACAGACTCCAAAGGTGTCAAGAGCTCGCAGGGGAGCAGATGGAGGAAAAAAGGGACAAACGCAAAATCTGGTATGACAGAAATGCGGTAAATCGGAAATTTAATCCCGGGGACAAAGTGCTGGTTTTAGCCACAAGTAAACCCAATAAATTATCCGTATCATGGATAGGGCCAGGCACTATTGAGAGTCAAATGTCAGAGACTAATTATATTGTAAATGTACCGGACAGGCGCGAAAAGTCGCAAATTTATCATGTCAATTTACTAAAACCTTACGTGCAGAGAGCAGAAATCGTAAATGTATTAATAGAGGAAAATCGGGATAATAAAACGACGGAGGCAGACTTAGAAATACCTTATCCTATAACTGACCCGGAAGAATTTGACCTCAATATGGTAATTAGGGACAGTAATTTAGGAAGTCGTTGCACAAAAGCCCAACAGGAGCAATTAGGAGCATTACTAATTAAACACAAGAAAGTGTTTTCCAATATTCCAGGCCGAACGAATTTAATTGAGCATGATATTGAATTGACTAGTGATAAACCCGTTAGAATGAAGCCATATAGGACGTCACCTCGACAAACCGACATCCTGAAATCCGAAATCCAGCGTATGTTAGAATTGGGCATAATTAAGGAAGGGGAGTCAGATTATACCTCGCCTATGATATTAGTAGAGGCCCTTGGCAGAGAACCCCGCCCGTGCGTTGATTATCGCCAGTTAAATGAGATAACTCGTGCCGAATTTTTCCCTTTGCCTAACATAGAAGAGAGGGTAGAGCAAGTGGCAGCATCAAAATTTATTACCGTGATTGACTTAACTAAAGGCTATTGGCAAATACCTTTAACCCCTAACGCACAACGTTTAGCGACATTTGTAACTAGTTTCGGTTCATATCAACCTTTGGTAATGCCATTTGGACTTGTCTCCGCCCCGTATAGGTTTTCAAAATTCATGAGTATTCTATTAAAGGGACTAGAAAGTTTTTGTTTGCCTTACCTTGACGATATGGCTATCTTTTCTAATTCATGGGAAGAGCATTTAGAACATTTAGATATAGTTCTAAAGCGGGTAACCAAGGCAAAATTAACCATTAAATTAGCCAAGTGTAAATTTGCCCAGGAGACGGTCAAATATTTAGGGCATGTTGTAGGGAAAGGACGTAGGAAACCGTCCGAGATTAAAATTAAGGTCATTACTGATTTCCCAGCTCCAAAATCAAAAACGGAAATTAGAAGGTTTTTAGGGATGTGCGGGTATTACTCCCGATACATAAAAAACTATGCAATTATAGTAGAACCGCTGACCCGAGCTTTAAAAGGGAAAACGAAAAAGGAAAAAGTAGACTGGAGTCCCGAAATGGAGAAGGCTTTTAGGGAGTTAAAAGATAAACTCACCCGTGACCCAGTACTGTACGCTCCTGATTATACTAAGGAGTTTATTATTCAAAGTGACGCCTCAGATAAGGGGATAGGTATTATCATGGCTCAAAGGCAAGGAGATGAAGAACATCCAATTCTGTACTTAAGTCGAAAATTTACTAAGGCAGAGAAAAACTATAGCACAACCGAAAAGGAATGTGCTGGGATCATTTTCGCAGTGAAAAAGTTAAAACATTACCTGGATGGTCAAAAATTTACCATAGAAACTGATCACAACCCATTAATATGGTTAAAGAGAAATGCGGGAAACAATCCCAGATTAATGCGGTGGGCGTTAACCTTGCAGCCCTTTAACTATGAAATCCGACACAGCCCAGAAAAAGACATTCCTCATGAGGACTGTTTGAGTCGGGTGGATTAAAAGTTATCTGTAAGAAATTTTGTATATAGTTAATTATTATTAGTATTGTTTTATTATGTTAATTAATTTGTAATTTGAAACTTGTAACTTTAGTGTAAATTTAAGTATTGTTTAGTCAGGAAGATTAGCCTCTCTAGAATTGCTTTGATGCACCCTAACCTAATTTGATTGCAGAGATTTTCTGGAGTTTCAACCCCAGAAAACCATCTTAAGGGGGGGGGAAGTTGTGGCATACAGCCCTCCTTCCAATTAATTAAAGTTGGCCAGACCTTAATCTCTACACAGAGCAGGTGTGCTGATACTTACAATAGTTTGGCTCCAGACTGTCTCGAACTGTGACACTAAAGTACAAAGAAGCTGCCCTGATGGTACGCCCTGATGGTCGTGAGAACATTGGAGTTTCCGAGGAATTTCTTCGGCCCGACGGAAAGGCGCCCGCCCGCTCCACGAATGAGAGAGGAGCGCGGGTTGCCATCGAGAGGACGAGTTTTTTCCCAGGAACAGAGCTGGAAGCAGAGAGTCGGGGATTCGTATCTTGTCTTCGGCCAGTGAAGGTCGGAGGGTCTTCTCTTGTCCCGTTTACCAGGAGAGGTAACGAGACTTAGTGATTTTTTTTTGTGTTCCTCTAGGAGCAGAGAACACAGGTCAACTCATTTTCTGTCACCGGCGAAAGTGTGCAGGTCAGCTAGCAAAAGACTTTTTACTGTAAATTATAATAGGACTGGACTATATCTGTTCTGTACCTGGAACGGTGCAAGTATTGTTTTCCAACATCAATATTGAAACTAACGGTTGTACATAGAATATTTTTTTTAAATTTTAATTAAATTAATTTTCTTATCAACCTCTGCTGTGACGGGAGTTTCTTCTTCGCTACCAGAACCCTCGCCCGAAATTCCAAAACGCCACACTGTGTGTGTGTGTGTCTGTGTGTGTGTGTGTCTGTCTGCGCTCTGGTGCTCACACTATTGATCGCAAAGCTTCCAAATTTGGCATATAGGTACCTGGGACCCTGAAGGTGTGCACCCCATCGAGATTTTTTCGAATTTCGAATTTGAATTTTTTAAATTAATGTTTTTCCGATTTTAAATATTGGCTTCTTTGTTTCATTTTTCATAGATTTATTGTTTTGCTTCAATCGTCTGCGTATCTTAGCAACGGCTATTACGCAACTTATTTTTATTTAATTCATTAATTTGAAGGCGATTTTTTTTTTAGGTTGATTTCTTTAGAAATCGACCTATTGCAATCACTTCGTTTATCTATCTATCTATCTATCTATCTATCTATAATGAAAATTTTGTCATCACGATAACTCCCGAAATAATACTCGAAATCGAACCAAATTTGGACAGTGAACTAATCTTATAAATATCTTGGATGAGTTCGTTAACCAAGTTGCTCCGACCTTTTGTTTTCAAGTGGCAGCCACTTGAAAATTTCAAACCGACATAGTAAAAAGTATATTTAAAGCACGATTTGTTTGAATTTTGATGTAAATATAGGCCACATAAGGGTCTCAATGAAGTTTATTAATGAAGTTTATCCGCCATTTTTAATAAAGTGGCAGATATTTTAAGTTAAGCGGGACCACTTGAAATCAGGCTACCACTTGAAAATTTAAAATCACTATAACTTCCGAAATAATACTCCAAATCGAACCAAATTTGGACAGTGTCTTAACTTATCTTATAAATATCTTAGATGAGTTTATTAACCAAGTTGCTCCGCCATTTTGTTTTCAAGTGGAGACCACTTGGAAATTTCAAATTCAAATTGTAAAAAGCGTATTCCGAATTTGTTTCAAATTTGATGTAAATATAGACCACTTAAGGGTCTCAATGATGTTTATTAATGAAATTTATCCATCATTTTTAATAAAGTGGTAGATATCTTAAGTTAAGCGGGGCCACTTGAAATCACGCTACCACTTGAAAATTTAAAATCACAATAACTTCTGAAATAATACTCCAAATCGAACCAAATTTGGACAGTGTCTTAACTTATCTTATAAGTAACTTAGAGGAATTTGTTAACCAAGTTGCTCCACCATTTCGTTTTCAAGTGGAGACCACTTGAAAATTTCAAATTCAAATTGTAAAAAGCATATTCCGAATTTTTTTTTTTAATTTTGATGTATACATAGATTATACAATGGTTTCAAATAACTTTATTAATGAACTTTATCCGCCATTTTTAATAAAGTGGCGGATATCTTAAGTTAAGCGGGACCACTTGAAATCAGGCCACCACTTGAAAATTAAAACCATGATAACTTCCGAAATAATACTCCAAATGGAATCAATTTGAACAGTGTCTTAACTTATCATATAAATATCTTAGATGAGTTTGTTAACCAAGTTGCACCACCATTTTGTTTTCAAGTGGAGACCACTTGAAAATTTCAAATTTTAATTGTAAAAAGCGTATTCCGAAATTGTTTGAATTGTGATGTAAATACAGACCACGTAAGGATCTCAATGAAGTCTATTAATAAACTATATCCGCCATTTTTAATAAAGTGGCAGATATCTTAAGTTAAGCGGGGCCACTTGAAATCAGTCTCCCACTTGAAAATTTAAAATCACGATAACTTCTCAAATAATAATCCAAATCGAACCAAATTTGGCAGTGATATTATCATATAATTATCTTGAATGTTTTCACTAGAGAACTTGTCCCGACATCTTGTTTCTAAGTTCCAGCCACTTAAAATCACACTGCCACTTGAAAATATGGCACACGATAACTTTTAAAATACTAAACTGATTCAAATAAAAGTTGAATAGTGAACTTATGGTTCAAATATCTTGGATGTGTTTGCTGGGCAACTTGTTCCACTGTATTGTTTCCAAGTGGCGGCCACTTGAAAATTTGTTATCACGGTAACTTTAGAAATACTTAATCAATTCAAATCAAAGTTGAAAATTGGATTTATCATTCAAACAACAAAAATCTAGAAATTTCACGTAACTCGTGAAACAAACACGTTATTGCGTCCATCTTTGGTATATCGATAATAAGTATTTTCTCGCCAAAAGTCGCCAAAAATGTCGCTATAGGGGAAAAGTCTCCAAATTTGGCGCCAAATCTATTACCTGCGTTACTGGATCTTTTTAGGGCGTTTTTAAGGAAAAATTAGGCTATTTTAATGCTAAAACAAACTAGAAATGCAGAAAACTAACATTTTTATGAACTTACTTAAGCCTCTTTGAAAGATTTTCTACCAAAAAAAATTATTTTCAAATTTGCAATGATATCTTAGATGAGCAACTTTGTCTGCCATTTTGATCGAAGTGGCAGTCACTTAATTTTTCAACACGATGTCTTTTGAGATTTTGAATTAATTCGAACTATATGTGTACAGTAGACTTATCTCCCAAATACATTTCATATATTTGTCAACTTAACCCACCATTTTGTTTCCAAGCGCCGGCCACTTGAAAATTTTAAATTCACATAAAAGTGTATTTATGAACCGATTTGCTTTAAACTCCATATGTGCGTAGCCTACATCAATATTTCTACCAAGTGCATTAATAATTTGTAGTCGCCATTTTGAAACAAAATGACGGCTACTTGATAAGGAAAAAGAAATCAACCTACCCTTCCGAAAAAGCCGGAAGGTCTTGTTTTAATTTGTTATATTTATTGAAAATAAAATCGTAATGCAGTAGAAAAAAATAAGTATAATTAGTTTTAAATTTAAAAACGTATTTACAACAGTTATGTTTAATTTTTTGTAATAGAACAACTTCTTATTTTTCATTTTTTAGTTAATTCCTTTAAAAGAAAAAACTTTTATTTATTCATTTTTTTTTTTTTTTATTTACTGTATTTATCGGGAAAAATGGTAGTATATACATAGTAAAAAGGATTAAATTGATTAAAATTTATTTGTTTATATATACATATATAATCTACTTTTTATTTTATTTTATTAATTACATTGGTCGGAATCAAATCGTAATATAGTGCAAATAGCATGGTTCAAAACTAAAATATTTAATAGATGCTGAGATACAGTCATCTTTAAAATCGTATTTCTTAAATAGTAGCAGATCCCCCCCCCCCTGTCGTCGATAAATATCCAGATTGAAGTGCCCGGGAAAGATCTTCCTGCAGGTATGGGAAACCTAGACCTGATGCAATGCGGGCGGGAAAAGAGAGGGCGGGAACTCGAAGCGAGGTTTGGAGCAATTTCAGTTTCTTTTTTTTTTTTGTCTATAATGTGGTGTAAAAAAATAAATATTAATTAAATTCTTTCAAAAATTCATTTAAATATAGTGACCAGCGAAGCGGGCGTAGCCTGCTAGTAATTAATATTTTAAAAATTACTGAAAATAAGGTTAAATTTCTAAAATAATGATGGCAATTTCAAATAAATTAAAATAAATGGAAAAGGCTTAAACTTAACAAAAGGAATGGAAATTTCTGAAACTAAACAAACATTGTGATATAAATTTGACTATTAAAAATTTATTAAAAGTATAAAAATTATATAACGAAAGATTCTATTATTTATGAACCAAAAATAAATAAATAAAGTGAAAATATATTTTTTTTATGTCGAAAAAAAAAAGAGAACGTGTAAAATTTTTTTTAATAATAATGAAAATAAAATTGAGAAAAATCGTTCTAAAGAAATGGAACAGCTTCAGTACAGAACTCCTTGGCGAAATTTGAAATTTGGCATCGAAGTAGCTCCGACTTTCTCGTTAAGATGTTTAATATATGGGTCATTCTCTGAAAAGTGGGCTTTTTCTAAAAAAAAAAGTTAGCTGAAATAAAATTGCTCAGTTTTTTTTTTTTTTTTAATTTTGTGCATATACACGTTAATACAAATAATAAAAAATACATACACAGTTAATAAAAAATAATATTAACCAAGCTTTATCTGATAATTTTTGAAATAGTAATTATTTTTATTAATTAGAATAATGAGGGAATGATTGTGAGGGAATGACAAATTTCTTCTAGAAACTACTTTATAAAAATATTATTAAGTGTAGCTATATTTTCAAACACTAAATATTTATTAAAACATATTTTTATTAATATAATAGCATAAAAAAGCAAATTTGACTTCTTTTAGTTAACTTTATAATGACTGAGGGAATGACGTATAATAAAAATACTGTATTTCAATCTAACATTTGAGAGCCATATGTTATTCATTGTAAAATGTTTCCAACAGAACACAAAATGTTTTCTTTACTTTTCTTCTATATAAATTAAGTTTGGCTTATATAAAGTACGTGCTGCCATTAATGGAGTAAGTAGAGGTATAATTACAGTTTGATGAGGGAATGATATCTATTACCAGGGACAACAATAATAAGTGTTCTAATTTCTTTCATTGCATAATATATAAATGTAGTATAATGGATAAATATTTATTAAAGCATGTTTAATAAATTTTCACATCAAATAATCTAAATATAGATGCTTTAATACCATAGAAACCATTTTATTTACTTACTTGTGGGAATGGGGACACAGTGAGGGAATGATATTTTGCATGAAAAAAAATATTTAAAAAATATATTTGAATTCCAGTAAACAAAGAATAACACTTTATATGCAAAACCAATTAATAAATTAATATTGATAGTTTAGACTGCTTTTTGTTTTTGTGCTTTTAAAAATAGGCCCTCAAGACTACTAGGACATGAAATGACCACTTTTCAGAGAATTACTCATATATATATATATATTGTGTGTATGTATTAAAAACACTTTAAATAGACGTACATTTAAATTTTATTTAAAAGATGTTAAATATATATATATATATATATATATTTACATCTTTTAAATAAAATTTAAATTTACGTGTATTTAAAGTGTTTTTAATATATTTAACAAATGACACGTGTTCAATATAACTCTTTTTTTAGAGATTATTTATAAGATGTTTACTTACGCAGTTGCTATAGCCATTTTAATTAATAGCGAAAATGACAACGAAAATTTAAAAGCCGCCAAGGAGTTCGTGTGCTAAAGCTGTACCAAAGAAATTTTAAGAAATGAATATAATAACCGATGCTAGGGTACGACACACAGTTACTGTATGTCTTTATATGGAAAAATAGATTAAAATAAGTCCTGACTAAATTAAGTTCTGTTTTGTACAGAATTTTATATGAATTACTTAGGAAACAAAAATAGGTTCGTGGTTTTAATTTTATGTTTGGTTTTTATTGAATTAGTGAAAAAACCTATAGGAGAGATATATAGCAGCATCCGTTTGTGAAATAATTTTATTTATTATTGAGAAAATAAGTAAAGGAAGTTGTGTATATTTTATCCCTCTTGTTCGCAAGGACGAAATGGAGCTTTGCACGTCTATTGTCCGAAGCCCATAATCTGATATCTCCTTCAAGAACGACTTTTCGGAATTTCCTATTATTAATTCGGTTGCGATATTCTGCATAAAACAACATTTTTTTTTTTTTTATTATTCTTTAAGATTTTTATCAATTATAATTTAAAAGGTGTAAAACAATTATAATTGAGATACGCATACATATATTTCGTAACTCAGGACTATGATAGATATTTCATTTTTTTTTTGCTGTTAGCTTTTTAACAATTCACAACAAAGTTAAAAAGTACATATTTATGACGTTTGTCTCGTCTCTCTGTTTACATTCTAATTTTCGTACGTATTTTTAGAATGTTTTCAAACTGATACAAGTTATTCAATTTTCCTATAATTTTTACTTTCCGAACACTATAGTGAGGAAAGTATTGTAATCATGTAAAATATCCATATTCGAGATTTTGATGTTTCTATACGTTTCGAGGTCCCCTGAGTCCGTTTTCACTATTTTTGCGATGATATATGTATGTATGTGTGTATGTCTGTGAGTGAACACGCTAGCGTCTAAACGCTTTGTTCGAATAAGCTGAAAGTTGGTGCGTATATTGTAAGTCACCCTAGTACGAACCCTATAGATTTTGGTGAATCTAGCACTTATAGTTTTTTTACAGGGACACAAAGAAAAATTCTTTATCATTATGGTCTATGGGACCAAAATCTGAAAAGTGCGATAGCATCTAAACGCCTTCTTCAATTGAGCAAAAAATTTATACGCATATTAAAGGTCACAGTTACTCAATCTGTATAGAGTTTGGAGAATCTGGCACTTACAGTTTTTTTACAGGGGCACAAAGAAAAATTCTTTATCATTATGGCCTATGGGGCCAAATTTTTAAAAGTGTGATAGCGTCTAAACGCTTATTTAATCTGAACAAAAAATTTGTACACATGTTATAGGTCACAGTTGCACGAACTGTATAGATTTTGGGGGATTTAGCACCTACAGTTTTTTTTACAGGGACACAAAGAAAAATTCTTTATCATTATGGCCTGTGGGACCAAATTTTTACTTTCTTCTATATTCAACAGAAGAAAGTATTGGATTCGTAAAAATTTTCGACCTCGAGTTTTTGATGGATTTACACGTTTTGAGAGATGTAGAACACGATTTGACCATTTTTAGGAAATATCTGTCTGTTTGTCTGTCAGTCTCTGCGTGGGTGTGACAAACTTTTGTGGCAATTGCATCTCAGGAACTACTTCACAGAATTTCATACAAATTGGTATGTAGTTGAACCTTGACATAAATGAGTGCCTATCAACTTTTGGTAAAAATTGTCTTACAGGTTGCGTTGTCATCCCGCTTTTTCTAAATTTTTAACATGGTGGTATAGTACAAAATTTTGTATAAATGTGCATAAAGAAAATTATTTTTTAATAATCATTATGAAATTTACCAGAATTATTTATAATAGAGATAGTCAACTGGGAAAAAATTTTTGTATGTGTAGGAGCCTCGCCTCCCTCCCTCTGGGGGGGATTTCCCCCCTCGATGGGAGTAAATTTTCATGATGGGTATCTTTCAAAAGAGCTCGCCAGAACCTTTAAAACGAATGGTTGAACCATAGATCTGCGATAATTTCAAATGAAGTTATCGATTTATTTTTAATGTAATATTGACAATAAAATTGACTTTTTTTGGATATTTAGTGTTATACTACTTCTCTAATATGGAAATCATCTGCATTATCATGGAAGATTATTTTTTAAAATAATAATTTTAATAAATTATTTTTACTGGGTGAATTTGTATAGGAAAATATAGAAGAAAGTCATGTGGTAGCCACAACATACTAGTTAAAAGTGCGAGAGCATCTAAACGCCTTATTCAATTGAGCTGAAAATTTATATGAATATTATAAATCACTGTTGCACTAACTATGAGCATTTTGGTGAATCTAGCGTTTATAGGTTTTTACAGGGACACAACGAAAAATTCTTTATCATTATGATCTATGGGCTCGAAGTTCAGTAGCGTTCAATAAAACATCGTGTAATATATGGAGAAAAAAACACTTTATTATGGTTTTATCTCTTTTGTTTTTAACAACTCCTCTTTCTTTACTTTATCTACAAAACTGTTAATGACTCAATGTTCGTAAAGTCGAGTGGAGTCACTCCAGATTTTTTTCTATTGAAAATGGTGCAAATAGTATGACTGCTTTGGGTACAGGGACTCACTTAAAAGTTCGGATATATTATGGCCTATAAGGGATATTCCTTTAAACTTTATTTTATATCTTTATATTTTACAAAACATTGCGAAATTAATATACAGTATTCAAATGCACAAATTTACGTTTATTGTAGAATATGGAAGGACTTGCATAACTGATTCGTTTTCAGAGTCACACAAGAATAAAACGATGGGAAGTGCATTTTCATTTTCATTTGCGTTATGCTTTCTAAAAATGTAAAATAGTGCTAGTTTGATTCACCCATCCTTCTATCTGTCAGCGTTTCTTTCACCATAAATATTTTTAGAATTTCTTGATATAGATATACACTCCTTCTCATATTTATAAGGACACTTTATGTTTTGAAATAACAAATGGAAAAATAATTGTGAACAAGATTATACTAAGTGCACTTAATATATCTAGTATTCTAAAAACCAAAACTGCTATAATTTTTTTAATATGAAACAAAATTAATAAAAAATAGTGCAAAAAAATTTTTCCTACACGTTTTTAGATGTTCATAATTATAGGGACAATCCAGATTTTTTCGTTTTATTTAACTTACTAGCGAATAAATTACAGTTGACATGCGAATTTGTTAACTACTGGGCTAGACCATTTCATATGTAAGCCTTCAATTTTTCTTGGGCGGACATTACTGATAATTCCTCGAAAAAGAAGAAAGAACGTTCATGTAGTGAAGTATGATAAATGTGTTTTTTAAGTGGAGGGATTATTTCAATCCTTCGTATTTCTAATGAAATTCGAAGATCTAAAATTGCTGAAGGAAATGGGATCCAACGTTGGACTGCTGGTTCGATAGGAGAGAGATCTGTGGGTCTATTCTGGCCTTTTCGTTAAAAAGACAAAGCGATCGTTATTTTTTCGATCGAAATATCTTTCATAACGATATTCAGGGATAGAGCGATTCTGCCTTCCGAACGTTATAATCAAACGAGAATGGGGGAAACTGCTTTCGAGGTTAACTATTTCATCCAATCAGGACGAAGCACGTGTTTTGTTTTATTATGATTACAAGCGAGTAGCAGACGATGGTCGCCATGTTAAATATAGATTGTTTGTTAATTTGTTTGTTGTGAAAATTAAAATTAAAAAGCAAAGGCACAGTGTGGATTATTTTATGTGTTGTAGCAGAGCAGTTTTCCAGTTCAATTTAATTGTGTCGGCTAGATGAAAAAGAAATTTAAAATAGCCAAGTTTTATGTTAGACTGGCTGTTACAATGAAATCAGCTACTCGATATAAATTATTTACTCGGCAAAATAGAGGAAGTATTTTCTTATCACTTCTTAAAGATTCAAAATAATAGATTTAGTTTACTTACATGGTATGTACTTATGTTTTAATTATTTTTTCCAAAAATTAATTTTGAAATATAGTACAATGCATCTTTATTATGTTATTTATTTAAAGTAAACTTTTTTAATCACACGCAAATTTCTGTTAACACATCCGTATTAGAGAATTCTTTTAATAATGAGCGAATATATTTTTAAGTTTGAATATTTGTGTTTTTAATTTCTTTCTTGTTTGGAATAATTTTTCGTTTAAGTGCAATTGAAATATTTGATATTTAGATATATTTAAGTAAAATTAAATAAACTGCAATGCTAATTTAGTGAGTAAAACATAAAAATATTTTTCTTTATTTATAAATTTATTTTTACTTGAATAATTGAAGTTAAAACTTATAAAGTCATTGTCAGTTGAGATGATAAAAAATATTCAATGATTGTTTTATATAAATATCATAAAAATTGTTTGATTTTATTAAATTAAATGTGAATTGTTTTTAAATAATGTTATAACTTTTTAACTGTTTAACCAAAAAAAAAAAAAAAAAAAGGTATATAGAAGTTTGATTTAATCTGTATATTGATTTCTAGAAAATTATTTCTAAATTTATATGAAAAGTGCGTTACTCAATTTTTTACATAAATGTATATGATGAATAATTCATTGCTTTTTAAAAAATATTAAGCTTTAAAATTGTTTAGAAGATTTACTATACCCAAAATATTAAATTAAATCATAAATTTAAATAATAAACATTACATCAAAAAATTAAATTATGTATGGAATCGTTTAGAGTCATTCAAAACAATTACTTAAATATATATATATATATACAAATGTCTATATATATATATATATATATAATAAATAATAGGTTCTCAACTACAGTTGAAATTTTCATAATTTTAAAATAATAAAGTTTGTATTTTATTCCCTTTTCACTTTATTTAAATTTGCGTGTGATTAAAAAAGTTTACTTTAAATAAATAGCATAATAAAGATGCATTGTACTATATTTCAAAATTAATTTTTGGAAGAAATAATTAAAACATGAGTACATAACATGTAAATAAACTAAATCTATTATTTTGAATCTTTAGGAATATGTGTGAGAAAAAGTGATTAATTTTTATTTACATTCTATGTATTTTAAGCTTTGCTAACATTTCTTTAACCAAGTTTTCTTATTTCATAAATCATAACTATTTCTTTAAAAAACAAACAAACAAAAAAAAAAGAATGATTAAACACCTTTATCATACCAAAAAGGCGCGCCATATTGTAACGAATACAAGAGCCACTCAACGACAGCCTTAGAGCTCTCGAAAAATAACGAAGATAAATATCGCTAAAATTTCCATCGCAACAGCCCAGAATACCAAATTATCGTTATATTCCGTAGATCGTTGAATTTCGAAGGAATATAACGAAGCGAACAGGCCAGAATAGACCCACTGATGCAAAATCAGAGTTGTTTTACAGAGATCGAATCAGAGATTTTGCAGAGCTAAAAATGCTCCGGAATAAATTAAAATGTTGGCAACCATGATTTCTTTTAGGCAAATTTTAACATTTGTATATTGCGTTAAGTATACCAAAATTAACATACATTTTTAGATACAATATGTAATGTTTCAAAAAATAAATAAATAAATAATATAATATAATAATAATAGTAATAACAATAATAATAAATAAAATAAAAAATCAGGATTAACATTAATGATTCGTTTAGAGAACCCCACAGACATATTCGAATTTCTTAGAGAAAATGACTTGTTCTAAGCGTTTTTAACACTTGATGTTTTAACTACATGTTTTTTCTTTCTTTTTTAGCATCCATAAAAGTTTCTGGGGGAAAATAACACTCATTATTTTTATTAAAAAAAAAAAAAAAAAAAATCGAAAGGCACTTAGTAATCAAAAGGATGATGAAACGCCCTCATATTCGCAAGAACCAAATATATAGATATAACCAGTAACAATTTTATTACAGATTTAAAAAAATCTACAATACATATTGTAGATACAATATGTAGTGTATTACAATATATATTTATAATGCAATGTAGTAACACACACACACATATATATATATATATATATATATATATGCGTATTATGTATTATTCATAATACATACATACACACACAAATATATATATATATATATATTATGTATGCACATAATCGAAGGTAGCAGACATTGCAAAACTATATAAATTACTTAAATTTATCAATTTATTTGCATGTTATTGTACACTTGAAATTTACGGGTTTTTTTTTATGAGACACCGACTTTCTGTATAATATGAATAAAAAAAAAAAAGAAAAGAAAAAAAAAAAGAAAGAAAAAGAAGACGAAGAAGAAGAGCTAAATATTGCATTTATAAAAGTATTATAACCCCATGATCAAATGCATATGTATATTCTCCTTCAAAATGTGAACATTTACAACAGTTTACACTCTTCATGTCATTGTCACGGATTCCGTTTTTATTCCAGGTGCAGCGAAACAATTTGGCACCGAGATCGAGCTGTGGAGAGGAAAAAGTTGACAAAACCAAGCAGAAAGTGAAACATGGCGAGCGGCCAAAGTTATCTAGGTAATGTGGAGATGCAAAGAAAATACTTTTTGGCATGTATTTCATTTTTTTTTCCATGTTTCTCTACCGAATGTAAACTTACTGTGTTGACAGCTATAAGGTAGTGAATATCCTGAGTTACACAAATGGGATGTCTTTAAGTTTAATCATGTGGACAATTTTTCCGAGCAAACACCTTTGTTTTACTTGGCATAAAATAAGTGTGTACATGAAATAGAAAAGTTACATTTTACTCAATATTCTTAGTTTAGAAAAGATATATAAATAAAAAACATATGAGTATATAACATATAAGGTATGAGATCAAAATTCATATACGAAAGTTTTTCCTGCAGGAAAAATCATAATTTAAAATATGTCATTATTGACAAACAAAAGTATAGTTATGTGTTTAACTTCTTGGGTGAATTATTTCCGGTTGGAAATTAAGGTTAGGAAAATTTTACTGATCTACAATACTCAAACATTATATTACTACTAGTATATAACCCCGTCAAAAATGACGGAATGTGAAATCAGTTAAGGTAGTGAATCAACGAATGCTTTGCCAGCTTCGCTGGACACTATATTTAAAGGGGACTAATGTGCAAGTTGCACCTGACGGGACTAATATGCAAGTTGTACCTGACGGGACTAATGTGGAAGTTGCACCGAACGAACAAACTATTTCTTTTAACGAAAATACCTACTAACCGTGGACGATAGGTCTAATATAACGTATCCTATTATATATCGTATGTATTGTAATATAACTCAGTTCTTATTTCGCTTCCTTCTTCGATTCGTTTTAATAAGTATTTTTTTTATATGCATGGGGAAATTTGACATTTTTTAATTTTTAATTTTTCGTGTGAAGACATTATTTCATCTTATGCTCCCCCCTCCCCCTCAAAAAAAAAAAAAAAATATATATATATATATATATATATATATGTGTGTGTGTGTGTGTGTGTGTGTGTGTGTGTATAACAATAACTGGTAAAATTTTTTGCCAACAATCATAAATTTAAATGTCCAATTTTGAAATTATTTTCATATTTCAATTAATTCTAAAATATCTAATCAAAACTTCGTTACAAATAAGGTACCCAATGAAAGGTACCCTATTTGTAACGAAGTAACCTTAGGTACCTTATTTGTAGCCTTATTTATTTTAACTAATTTGATAAATATGACGTTACAATCAACTGTTTGTTTATATGAGATACGTACATTATCATGATAGCAAGAAAATGATGCAATAACTATTAGCCCATAATTTTTATTATTTAATTTTACATTACATTTTAATTTTATCCTCCATGGGTATTTTAGAATTTCAATGGTAGTTATAAACTTTCGTTGAAATCTGTTTACGTATTGAGATTAAGGGAAAAGTGTACGCACAAAAAATGTTCAGTTTTGAAAGACCTTTCTAATGATGTAACATTTATGGAAATTAATTAAAAAAATAATAAATAAAAATACATATCATTTCTAAGGGGAAAAAAAAAAAAAGGCTACCAAAAGTCTATGTTTTGAAGCGGTCTAAACCGGAATCGTTCCTGACAGAAGAGGGTCATTATTATTATTAATAATTAGCATTTTTTGGTTAGAAAATATTAAGAAAGTTATCCTTAAAGTAACAGGAAACTGAACTAAATATCTTTATCCTATGCATTGGAGTCATTTCATGTACAATGGTTATTTCTTCTTTCCCTACAAATATGGAAAAAGTGTGTTTTAGAATGAGTAATGTGAGTTAATATGAGTAACAACGCTTTAGAGCAGATTGAACGCAAAACTTTCCAGAGGTCATTATTAAGAACTTGCTCATAGAGATCATTTTAAAATAAGAATAAATATTTTATACATTTATTAATTTTAGATACTTAATGACAGATAATTTCATTAATAGTCATGGTGTGACAGTAGAGTAGCAATAAAGTCTCTCTTTTGGAAAATGCATTTATATTTCTTTAACAACAAATAAACGCAAAATATGTTAAATGAGTATTCATACTAAACGTGTGCATACTAATTTTTTACTTTCTTCTATATTTAATAGAAGAAAGTATTGGATTCGTAAAATTTTTTGACTTCCGGTTTTCGACGGATTTGCACGTTTTGAGAGGTCTAGAACACCATTTGACCATTTTTAGAAAATCTGTGTGTGTGTGTGTGTGAAACAAAAATTTTGTGGCGACTGTATTTCCGAAACTACTGCTCAGAATTGTATATAAATTTATATGTAGATTCACCTTGACCTAAATATGTATCTATCAACTTTTGGTGTCAACCGCTCAACAGGTGGCGCTGCTATGCAGCAATTTCCGCAATTTAAGGGAAGGCTATATCTCAGGTTCTATTGTGGATCATCAAACAAAACTTGATATGTGAGCAGGCCATTATGAAACATTATGCTGATTCGATTTGAATGCTTATTGGCCAACAGGTGGCTCTGCTACACAACTATTTCCGCAAATTAAGGAAAGGCTATATCTCAATAACTACTGCACAGAATTGCATATAATTTTATATGTACATGCACCTTGACATAAATTAGTGTCTGTCAACTTTTGATGTCAACCGCTCAACAGGTGTTGCTGTTACACAGCGATTTCCGCAATTTAGGAGAAGGCTATAACTCAGGTTCTATTGCGCATTATCAAACAAATCTTGATATGTGTGAAGGCCATTGTGAGACATTATGCTGATTCAATTTGGATGCTTATCTGTCGATAGGTGATGTTGCTATACTGCAAATTTTCTCGATAACGGGAAAGCTATTTCTCAACTTCTGTGGCATATAACTGTACGAAACCTGATATTTGAGATAACCATCATAAAAACGTATTTTTTATGATGCTATTTATAGACAATAAAACTGTCTTTTTCTGGATATTTAATGTTAGTTTTTTCTAAGATGAATATCATTTGTATTCCCCATGCTAGATATTTTTTTTAAATAATAGTTTTAATAAATTATTTGCACTTAGTTAATTTGTATAGGAAAATATAGAAGAAAGTCTTGTGGTGGCCACACCATACTAATTTGGATGGTGGCTTTGTTAAAGATAAAAATATGTATTAAATTAGTATGCTGGAGCCACCACAAATTTTTTGAAAAATAAGTTTTAAATCTATCTACAAAATATAGAAGTTCATTAATGTTCATCTCAGAAGGCTTAGATTAAGTATGCCTTTTCAGCGTGTTGAAAAGGCTTGTTGAAAATATAAATCTGTGTAATCTTTCATAATGAGCATCCTTAATTCCTAAATTTAGGGGAAATATAAGTTGCTGAAAAACTTTATATTGAATTCGGTAATTAAGACTCATGAGTGTTCATTTTTCGTCTTTTTTATGTGCTGTTTCAAAATGTATAATTTAAAACATTCGATATTAAATCTTTTTTAAGTCGATCTTGAAGTATTTGTTATAAATCAAACCAGCATTCTTTTTTTTTTTTTTTTTTTTTTTTTAAATCTTAAATAAAATCGACATATTTATAATTCCTATTAAATATATATACAGTAGCCGCCGCTTTATAAAATCACGTTTGTTTTCATGAAAATGATTTTATTAAGCGGCTGATTTTTATATCCGGCGAACATGCTCGAACTCAATAAAAGAGTATTCATTACCTAAATATGGAAAGAAATTCTTCTTCACCCTTCCATCTATCAACTAGCCATCCGTAGGAATGGAATTTTTGTTACTTATCATTCATGTAACATTTTTAGCTTCTAAGGACAAAGTTACATAAAAGATGGAAATTTTCTTTGACCAGGTATTCTTGTACCTATCTAGAAGTGCTGCATTGATGACTTTTGCTTTTCCATATTCATTTTCGCTTGCGGTTTACTCTTCTGTTTGCTACAATTTATGCACTAATATCTTTATTCTTATGTTTACATGAAGTAAATTGAGAAATTTCAAGCTTCGATGTCGCCTTCCTTTGACTATACATTTGAAGAAAACGATCCATACTTTACCAAAATTTTACGCTTTACCTTCAAAGTAAAATGTTTCCGCTTGGATATCTTGCAGCTAAGTTGCTTTAAAATAAGAACTAGGAACTAACTCTGTTTGAATATTTAAAGGCAGAAAAATTTACTCATTGGCCAATCATTTGACGAATTCATTCCTTGAATTCCAACACATGATGGAGCGTGGTTTTTTTTTTTTTTTTTTAAATGCGTAAAATTTTTGACAAAGAGTAATAATGTGATGCCTTGCTATGTTTTGTGTCTATTTTTTGTTTTAAAAAATCTGGTGAGAAAATATAATTCGTTGTTTAGCTTACATACATGACCATTTTTGCTGTTAAAAAGATTTTCTTTTGAGTTTATTAACCGGCGATGCTGATTTTATTAAGCGGCAGTTTGTATTGGTTTGATTCCGGACCCAACAATTTGATCAGATTAAGCGGCTGATTTTAATAACCAGTGATTTTATAAAGCGACGGGTACTGTATTAAGAAAATGTCAAGAATTTGTTTTTACGATCTAAAATTTTATAGCCATAATGTAAGGAAACATGAGAATATGCTAATCTTTAGAACTAATATATTAGAACTAGTATATAACCCCGTCAAAAATGACGGAATGTGAACGATAAATCTTGAAAACAATGTTTAGATCATGATGGTTACCACGTGATCATTTAAATGTATTTTCAATTTTTGTTTATAAATCAAATGTGTTTCGATATTTTATAATTTTCGTTCTTTGTGAGGTCTAACTGTAATAGAGACAGTGTCCGGAGATGAGAGAAGTCGTGTAGAGCCACACCAGATTGTAAAAACGTGAGAAAAATTGTAACTTTGGCTTTATCATGGTTTTGTGAGGTCTAACTGGAACGTTTCCGGCTGCAATCTTTAAGAGACAGTGTCCGGAGATGAGAGAAGTCGTGTAGAGCCGCACCAGATTGTAAAAACGTGAGAAAAATGGAGGCTTTGGCCTTTATCACGGTTCTGTGAGGTCTAATTGCAACGTTTCCGGCTGCAATCTTTAAGAGACAGTGTCCGGAGATGAGAGAAGCAGAGCTGCCAACCTAATCCGGCAAATTGTTAGTACCGCCTCTTTTTCTACACCACTTAATTTTTAGAGAAATTCTCTTCAAATGTATCTACAATGAATTAAGAAGAAAAATACTCTAAAAATTAAGTGGTGAAGAAAAAGGGGCGGTACTAACAATTTGCCGGATTAGGTTGGAAGCTCTGGAGAAGTCGTGTAGAACCGCACCAGATTTTAAAAACGTGAGAAAAATGGCGGCTTTGGCCTTTCTCATGGTTCTGTGAAGTCTAACTGCAACGATTCCGGATGCAATCGTTAAGAGACAATGTCCGGAGTTAAGTGAAGTCGTGTTGAGCCGCACCAGATTGTAAAAACGTGCGAAAAATGGCGGCTTTGGCCTTTCTCACGGTTTTGTGAGGTCTAACTGCAATAGAGACACAGGCCGATTCAGAGTACGTACGAGCGGAGAAATGGCAGTGACAACGCCCATCTCTGACGTCATTTTGACGTCAGCGTTTCCGGTGAGTGAGAAATAGCAATTCTGGGGCTCCTTTTCTCTACTCCATCGTTGTGTTAAATGTCTCGATTGTTTGCACCGTGAACTCGGCTGCTTCTATGCCTGCGAGAACCGAGAAGCAGCGATGGACAAGTGTGCGTTGACTGACGGAGAACGGTTGTTGTTGACTCTCCAGAAAAGAAATTTGCGACAGATTTACAATTATTTTGGGAAGTTATACTGCGTTTTTTAAGAAAATAATCATTTAATATTATTTATTTTAACTTTATAGTTTTCAACATGATTTTTAATGAAAATGATTAAAATAAAGTGAAATTTCATTTTTTAGACTGAATGGGTATTGTTTTATGAATGTGGATATTTAAAATTTTGTCATATTCATAGGCAGTATCAATTCAGTCCTTTATCTTTACACTGGATACTACATTAAGAAAAATGCCTCTTTTGGGATGAAAATATGTGTATCACTAAGCTGTAAATAAGTAAGGAAAAATAATTTTTTTTTTGCATTAAGTAACCATGTATTAAATATTTTGCAAAACTCATATTTACAAAATTTATTGCTTTAAAATTCAAATTTCAATAAATTAAAAGATGAAGAAAAAAAAAAAAACAGATGGTTTGCATGATTTATAAAACACTTTGCATCTGTATCCATTTGTTACACTTTTAAACCTCCAACTTCTCATCCTTGTTTCAATACAACAACAAAAAAAAAAAAAAAAAAAATGCTCTTTAAAATTTTTCGACTTATTTTTTAAAATGTACTTGATTAATTTAATATAAACATGTAAATCAATCATTAATGCTGATTACACCTTATTCATTAGAAAACGTGGTTTTGTGCCTCTGAATTATATATAAATTTCATTATGTTTTGTGATATATAAAGATAATATATTATACTTTCAAGAAATATTTACATAGACAATTATCTAGAGAAAAACACAATTATAGCTAACTTTCAAATGGCTTAAAAATGCTAAAATGTCAATTTGGTGATTTTTGGTTACAATTTTGAAAACTTGTTAAATGATGTATTATACTGCACCTGTCCATGAATTTATACATATTTCAGATTTAAGAAATATAAAGACTTTATCAATTTTCAATTAATCAAAGAGAAAATTGTGTTTTAAAATAGATTTTGTACACAAAACTTGAAACACACTTTTTGTTATGAAACACTATGTTGCATAACAAAATCTTGAGATTGTTGTGAAAGGTCACATTTGGCGATAAATCGCTTGTTTTATAATGATAAGAGATCCCATATTTTGGTTACAATGCATCTTTCGAGAATATTGAAATTTTCAAAGAAAGGCATGAATGATGTTTGATATGTTATGTATATTGAATGTTATGTTTGTTATTTATGAATGTTATGTTTATGTTTTATGAATGATGTTTATTTGATGGATATTCTTGAAATATTCCAACAAACTATTATTTACATGACAAAAGTTGTGAAAAAACTATGAATAAACAATTTTCAACTACTGTCATCTTAAAAAAATCAACCAAGTCATAAACACCTTTTAACTTTTTTGGAAAGTTAAATAAATAAACAGCAATATGCTTAAACAATTTTTAAGTTTACCATCATAACAAGATAATTTTTTTATTTTTTTTTAATGATACAAGATATTAAATAAAAACATATACATATTACTTTCATACAAGCAATGAATGTAAGAGATAAACAGACATGCAAATTGTTTTGTAAATCATGCAAACCAAATTTTCAAAATTATGTTGTATCTCAATTTCATGTTAGATTATTTTGTTTTTATAGAAATTTCTCATTTTGAATGTTTAATTTGCCTTATAATGTTTTAACAACAACTGACTAAATATCATTGTTATAGGTTTTAATAGATATTTTTTATAATAGGTCATTTATTTTGCATCCCAAATAGTTGTTTTCAGCGCTTTTCAATATTAAGTAGTTTCATCCACGTAGGTGCTAATATTTAGCAATTTATCACTTTCTGGGGAGAAAAAAATGCGATAAATATCTAAGTATTGGCACCTGTCTTAGAGAGTTGTTGTTAAAACATTATAAGGCAAATTAAACATTCAAAATGAGAAATTTCTATAAAAACAAAATAATCTAACATGAAATTGAGATACAGTTGCTACAATAATCTTTTGACAAACTTGTACACAGCGGTAATGTTAGTACTAGAAGAAATTTCATTTTGGTCAATGGAAGTTGGAACATTTATTTATTAGTTATCTTGATACTGCATTACACGACTATTGTTTTTAGACAGTGATTTTAGCATTGTGGAAATTTGCATTACTCCCCTTGAATCAAACAATTTTTAAGTTTTGTTAAATTTCAATTCTCTATACAAAACTACACCGCTCAATTGATCACTACAAAAGTTGGTATCAAAATCTAATAATGCTTATTTTTCAGTTCAAACAATATTAAATAAAAAGCACTAGTTTAACTTCAAAATTATTAAAAAGTTAAAACAAGTTGATTCCTCCCACTTTCAAAATAATGCATCCAATTTTTTCTTACGTGAAAGGAAATATATATATATATATTCGGTTTAAGAAAATTAATATTTCTCGCCAAGATTATACTAATGCAATTGTGACAGCTATTTTAATTTATCCTCAAAATGGCAACAAAAATTTAAGTCACTAAGATTATCCTATACTAAAATTGTAATATAACATTTTAAGAAATGGATATAGTAACTATTTAGAAGGAGCAAAACACTTATGAGTTATTTCATGCTTTTGTATAGAAGAATAGACTTTGAAAAAGGTCCTTCATACTGAACTAAACTCCATCTTGTACAGAATTTCATATTTATTACTCAAAAAATAAAAATAGGTTTGTTTATACATGTATATTTACTTTTTTCCCTCTTTAAGTACAGATTTTTGTTAATTTGAATTCCAAATGATTAAAGTGTGTATGAGACTTTAAATTTCAAATTAAATTAATGTGTTTAGTTTCTATCAATACATAATAAGGCTGCAAAGCTAACTATTTATTTATTTTTAAATAAACTTCCATTCTATTTTAAATGCTTCCCTTGTGAAAAACATTTAATGTCGAAATGATCAAGGCCATTAATTTCATAAATAAACCTGGTGATTAATCTATTTAAATATTATTTTGATTGTTTTTTAACTTAATAGTTATTTTATGTATGTAGAATTAAATATTTTGACACACATGTAATGCATTATTCAGTCATCTGAAAATAATCATTAAAATCTCATATGAATAAAAAAAAACTGGATCCAAGAAAAATACTAAACTATGATTCACTTTATTAAGCTGCAAATAGGTAAGAAAAATTACTGATATATTTTTGTATTATTAATCAATACAAAACACCCTTAATGTGTTAAAAGTTTGTGAAGCAGCTACTTTATGGCTATAAGAAATTCAATTATAGGTCTTAAAAATGTCATATTTTGTGTGATGCTTTGGTATTAAAAAAGTAAAGCACCATAGTAGAATAAGATAAACTTAGATAAATTAGTGACTTTTATTTCTATTTTGATAACTTATACAAGATTTTGCTTAAAGGAATTTTTATGACTATGTTAAGAGAAATATGGTTTCACTCGGTGCTTTCAGCATTGCTAAATATATGATATTGAATACTTTTAGTAAATAATAAAGAATTATATTTGTGATATTTGAAATAAATTCTTTTCTTTAATTTAAATAGTGAAAAAATTTAATAATTTTCATCTGATTAAAGAGAAAAAATATTTTAAAACAGAATTTTCCTATTTAGTATTTTGAACTGTAAAGATATTACTATAAAGAGTTGCATTTGACGAAAAATTGTTGGCTTGTCATGTATATAGTAATATGTAGAGTTGTCTATAAAAATGTTATAAATATGGGTATAGAATGATTTCATCTAGCGTCCACACCAAGTATTATATGTATATATATACATATATTGTGTTTATTGGCAATAGGTTTTATGTCTATTCAAAATAGATTTTATGCTCTTTAACAAATATCTCTTGAAAATAAATAAGTGAAGATGTGATTGCACACTTTTAAAAGTGCTAGATATATGACAAAAAGTTACTATGTTTGGCAATAATGAAGCTGAATATTTAGACATTGGCTAACAAATTACTCTGTTTGGAAATATTGAAGTCATCGAAAAACTTGGCAAAAGTAAATATTCATCTGAAACACAATTTAGAGGAACAGAGGAAAAAGCAACTTTTTTAATGTTATAAAAGCTTTAAAATGAATTGAAAAACTGATGTAAAAAAAGTCGCAGAATTAAAAACTTTGTAAGCAAACACTCTAAATAAAAAAAAAATTCATAGCAATTTATAACAAAAATCTTTATATCAATACTAAAAAAAAATATATATATCAAATTTTCAACTGAAATTTAATAATGAAGCAAGAATATATAAATCACTCTCCTTACCTATTTACATCTTGTAATTATATTTTTATACTCCACATAAGATGTTAAGAAGAAATGCTTTAATCCAATTTGCAAATGACTGAATAATTAAAGTTTATGTATATGACAAAATATTCATTATTCACATACATAAAACAATAATATTTCAGTCTGAAATTAAGAACTTATTTAATTCATAGTTAAAATTTTGTTGGAAAAACTTGACGTAATCAGATAGGTGAAAATGTAAATTAGAGCAATCACGGACTGTCATGTCTACAATTGAATTTCTACAACTACGCAGTAAGCACAACGTGCACGTGCTTTTGATTACAAACAATATTCCGATGAAACCTTTCCTATTGGTTATATCGCTACGTTTTCTATCATAATCGGTAAAACTGACGTCATTTTAGGGACGCCTTCTTGCTTGCTTCATCGATCAGCTGGCACAACTCGTGTCCGAGTGAAAACGGGCCCCGGAATAGCAATTTCTCCTACTACCGAGAACAGCGATGGAGTAGAGATTCGGCTTTCGGCTACGTCACGTCTCACTCGCTTGTCTACTCGGCCGCGCTGTGAATTGGGCTGACAGTGTCCGGAGATGAGAGAAGTCGTGTAGAGCCGCACCAGATTGTAAAAACGTGAGAAAAATGGAGGCTTTGGTCTTTCTCACGGTTCTGTGAGGCCTAACTGCAACGTTTCCGGCTGCAATCTTTAAGAGACAGTGTCCGGAGATGAGAGAAGTCGTGTAGAGCCGCACCAGATTGTAAAAACGTGAGAAAAATGGCAGCTTTGAGTTTTCTCACGGTTTTGTGAGGTCTAACTGCAATAGAGACAGTGCCCGGAGATGAGAGAAGTCGTGTAACGCCGCACCAGATTTTAAATCAATATACAGTATATAATTATTAACACATCACATTAGCAAGTTAATTGTGCGATACATTATTTGTATCATACAAGGATTGAAAGAGTTTGCTGACGATGACGCGAATTCAATGATTTTTCTTCACCCAAAAGTTTTCACTTCAAATGGAAAGCGTTAGCTGACGATGACGGGAGTTCAATGATTTTTGTTCACCCAAAAGTGCTCAACGCGTCTAAAGAAGTTTTCACTTCAAAAATTTTGCCCGATCAATAAATATGAATGGCAATAAAAAAAACTGCTAGTTGACAAAAAATATAGGCCCGACAACACAACAGCAACAACACATCCCAGTGTTCCATTAAGTGCTCTATACGTAAGCGAAGTGTGACGTCACTGACCGTCCGTGTATGTAAGAAAATGATTTCCTATGTTAATCGCCCATTGGATTTTTTGTAAAAAATTATTAAAAATCGAGGAAAATTATTTCCCGATTTTAATCCCTATATTTGGGTATATATATGTATTAGTTATCATGTGCATATGTTAGATTGAGTTATTTTGCTGTCAAATTGACAAAATTTTAATTTTAAATTTCAAAACTCTGTTGTCCTTGGCGTTTTTGTATTTGGCGATCAAAAACGTACTACGAAAATATACATGCCAGATGTATATTTTCGTAATATGTGTTGTGCAAAATATTGTTTCATATTATTCTTTACTCTCTTAATATAAATTTTTAAAATAACCATGAATTTTGAAAGGAATTAAATTATATTCGCCAGATAATTTGGCGATATATATATATATATATTTTTTTTTTCTGCCAAGGATGACCGATATCAAATCTATTCCGCTGCAACATATTAGTATCTTATATCATATACTTTATTTAGACATTTGAAAACAAATTTGACTTCAAATTATGATAGAATATTTATCATTTTCCTTTTAATTAGTATATTAGTTGGATATTTATTGTGTAATATCATCCTTTGAAATGAAATGTTTATGTTTTCAATGGAATATGGAAGTTTTTCTTTTATCTAGAGTTTTGAAATTTAAAATTCAAATTTTATCAATTTTAGAACAAAAACAACTTAATCTAACGCATGCACATGATAACTAATACATATCTAAACCTAAATATGGGGATTAAAATCGGGAAATAATTTCCCTCGATTTTTAATAATTTTTTACGAAAAATCCATTGGGCGTTTAACATAGGAAATATTTTTCTCGTATCCACGAACGGCAAGTGACGTCATCACTTCGCTTGCGTATTTAAAGTCCTCATAATAAGAAAAAACGATTCACTTCATTTTACCAAAATACTCTTTTTTAAGACTATCGTAGATCCTGTTTTCAAATTTTCTAACTAACTATCCAATAACTACAGACACTCCATGCTAACCCAAATTCACCTCTACTCGATACCTCCAACCAGCTATCTCACCCACAACATCGCCAAAATATCCAGGATCCAGCTAGGGACTTTCTCATTCTCAACCGAACATTTTACCTTGACTCGACATTATCACATTAGACTACTCTAATTTCAATACTCATTTCAACTGGTGACTTTTACTTGCCCAACCAAACATTCTATCCCAACTATCATTTTACACTAATTTCAAAACTAAAATCAACTGGCGGCATTTACGTACTAATCTCGGCGCCAATCATACCTTACAATGTAAACAAACAATAAAGTTTGATAAAAATATTTAAAGGCTTTAATGCGTTTTTACAAATATTTTAAGATTTTTAAGGCTTTAATATGTTTTAGAAATATTTTAAGCGTTTTTTTAATGAAACAGTCAAAGAGTCGTTCATTCGGAATTAAAAAGTTGTCCATTTGGAATTTGTATTTTCTGAATGGCAACAGTTTTGGTTTGTTTTTTTATTTGGTCTTGCTTTGTTTATAACACGGAGTAATATTAATAGGAGTTGAAGGTCCAATGGAAGAAAGCTACGAAACTGTGATCTAAATTTTTGGTAAATATTGAGGGCGCCACTTGTCATTCCTCCCTACCTCGGCGCGGATATACTGTTGTTTTCAATAGAATTTTGCTGGAGTACATTTAAAATTTTTTATTTTAAGCAATTTAATTTCTTTGTAAGTTCTTAAAACTGCATAATTCAGATGTTTCAAATAAATGTTTCGTTCCTAGTTGTAAAACAGGCTATGATAGTGATAAGAAAAACAAAAAAAAAAAAGCCCTAGGAGAAAAATAAAGTCCGAGTTCGTGTTTTCTGCACCTAAAGTAAGTTTATTTTTTTTCTTTACAAAATTTCATCCATTCTCCTTCCTCCCAATTATCTGTTTTAGCTAGCTTCGGTTCATAAGAATCGTCACTTTTTAAAAGCTTTCTTTCAAAGTAAAATTAGTATAAAATGGCTCTTAAAAAAAAACATGTTGGTTAGAGTACTCTATTTAATGAAATCAGCTTTCAATCGAAATTTTTTCAGCTTGATATTATTTTTAAAAAAATAATTAAAACGAGACATTTCCCCATTGAATAACATTGCGGAAGCTGGAGAGAAGGAAGGATTGCACGCTGACGCCATCTGTAAACATTAGAAAACAACATCACAAAATTTCAGCGTTACCTTCTTCTCCTGTCTTTTTACTCCGTGGTTTATAATCATGAAGTTACATAATTCTATTTTTAGGTTCATGTTTATATTAGCCAGTGATCCGTTATACTTAATTTAGACATTTAAACATTACAATTGAATAGTTTTTCAAGGTTTTATAAGAAATAAGAATATGTGCGATACAAAACATGTATGAAAATGATATGTATGTTTCCTAAGTTGAATTAAACAAACGGAAAAAAAAATGGCTACCAAAAGTTTCTCTTTTGAAGCGGTACTAACCGGATTCGTTCATGACAGATGAGGATCATTATATATATTAATAAATTACGACATACACTTTCCTTATAATTTTGCAAAGTACTCAAAAGTAATATTTAAATATCTGTCTGTAAATATATTTATATTTATAATTTTCAAAATCCACTATTTTTTTTTACTCTTAGTCTTCATAAAAGGCAATTTAGTTACAAATTTTTTAAATGGTTATACAGTTGAACCTCGTTAACGTGAATCTCAAAGGGGGATAAAAAATTTGCTCATGTTATCAATAGTTCATACTGTCAGTAACTAATCTTCATATAACTAAACTAACGGTTTTTTGACTTTTTTATACGTTTTCAGGTGTGAGGAATCCGAAAATAACAAAATGTGTATGGTGTCTGTCTGTAGGGTGCCTGTTAGTGTGTCAGTCCGTTAGTGGGTCCGTCCGTTTGTGTGTTAGTCCGTTAATGTGTTAGTCCGGTAGTTTGTTAGTCTGTTTACACGATATCTCACGAAAAAATGATCGCGGAGAGGTCAGATCCGTTTTAAAATATTACTTTCGATACTGGCAAGAACCCTATTCATTTGCAACATTCGAATTAAAAAACTTCGTAAGTTATTAGAAATTTACGATTTTCTTAACATGGGAGAATAGGACAAAAATTCACTTAAACGTGCATTAAATGGAAACTTTTTACTATAAAAAAGTCAGACCAGTTTTTAAATATCAATTTTGATGCCCGAATAAACATCAGTAACTATAAATATGCTACTTTAAAAATTTCGCAAGTTATTGGAAATTTACGAATTTGTTAGCATGGCAGTATAGGGCAAAATTTCACATAAACGTCAATTTTTAGAGATATTTTCATCGTAAAGATGTCAGACTACTTTTGAAATATTATTTAGGATACTGGCATGAATATTAATGACTATGAGTTTTCCAATATAAAAATTCGTAAGTTGCTGGAAATTTACGAATTTCTTAACAGGGCAGAATAGAGCAAAATTTCACATAAACGTCAATCTTGAGGGATAATTTCATTGTAAAGATGTCAAACCACTTTCGAAATATTATTTCGGATACTGGCATGAATATCATAGACTATGATTTTCCCAATTTAAACAATTCGTAAGTTATTTGGAATTTACGATTTACTTAACATGTCAGAATAAGGCAAAATTGAGCATAAACTTCCATTTCGAGGATCATAAATACATTAGACAACTTCAAAATTACATTTATGATATTTGTTTCAACATGATTGAATACAAATATTCTAATAGGAAAATTTCGTAAATTATTCGTAATTTACGATTTTATCAACATAGCGAAATTGTAAATTTTTCATATAAATAGGAATTTTGAGGATTATTGCATTGGAAATAGTAGCATGAAAACTAAACAATGGAATTGACCCTGATAAAATGAATTGATAGATTAGAATAAGATGAATATATCGAAGTGAACGGTGGATAGCCTATTAGGCGAGGATTTCATTCTGTCACTGTATCAAGCTTTGGTCAAATTCATTTCTTTTAACGTGATTATAATATGTCTCGCACTAGAGAACATAAATATGATGGGGAACTGAGCAGAGTCCACCCATGCCAACTAGTTTGTATAAATGACTTATTTTTATTTTTAAACCAAAGTTATAGAGTTTATATAAAATTAATTACAAAATCATCATTGAAAAATGTTCTCTTAAACCTAACACAAATAAAAGAACGTTCCTCTTAGCGCATTGTGTTCGCTTCGTCATGCCAGAATCTGAATATACCAGCGCAAATCGCAAAATTGAAATGCTTCTACGTATTTTTTTTTTTTTTTTTTTTTTTTTTGTGTTAACCTTTCTTTATAAAAGACGGATGAACGCTCTGAATTCATTTTATCAACAAACAGTGTTTCAAGTTGACACAGGTTTATTATATTCGTTCATTCATTTGCATGACAATTATAAATTATTTTTGTAATGATTATCCTTACTGTTGTTATCGTTATTGTTAAATTAGTTAAAAGAAATATATATCAACGGATTAATTATTAGCAGATTTCTTCATGGTCTACAACCGCTTCCTCTGTAGTCTAATCTACTAGGGAAAGATCATGAAATGTGAAAAACAACATTTAGTATTTTTCACATGTGGACTAATAGTAATTCATGACGGATTTTTATTTATTTAATTATTTTAATATTAGTTAACCCTTTAACGTTCACTACACAATTTATTTTAAAAATTACTAAACTAATTTTAAAAATGGCTTTTAGACACATAGCTGATCATAAATATTCAAAAAATAAAAAATTAGCATTGTTCCTTTTCGAGAAATTTTCGGTTTGAAACATCTGTAAGTGAACCTTATTAAATTCAAATAATGTTCAATTTAATAAATAAAGCACTTTGTAAGTAAACGTTATCGACTACAAAAACTCGTAAAATTTGTTTCAGGTGAAAATAAAAGTCCAGCTCTTCATTAAATAAAAAAAACTGCACATGAATGCACCATCAAACCAGCAATTCGCACTCGTGCACACAAAGAAACTTCAAGTGACTTATGCATTTTAGCTTCCTTTGAAGCATTATTTGTTAAATTTTGGAATAGTGCTGATATCTACAAACAGAAAAAGAACAAAAGTTTAAAACCTGATTAAAACAAGGAGGGAAATGTTAAAAAAACTGCTGCAAAAATATTCTTAAATTATGTCAAATGTTTGGTTTCGCTGCGAAACCAATGAACGTTATAGGGTTAAACTCATACTTTTATCGGATTTTCGCTTCTATTCTCGATTTTGCGTCACGATTTGTAACCGAAAGAAAACTCATTCGTCGCACTTTAATTTGATGTCATTGTAAGGTTTTCGGAAACAATTTAACATGTTCATAATTAGTTTTTGTCAATTTTTAATATTTTTAAACAAAGCTGAAAGCGTTTATGACTTCGGTTTCTATGCCTGTCTGTTCACAATCTAACTCCCGTAAATATTAATGAAATTTCTTGAAACTGATATAAATTATTCAAGTTCACTATGGGATAATTCCTATTAAAAATGGTATAAATACCATCACTAGTTTGTGTACAGGAACATCTGAAAGAATTCCAAAGCACTGCATTCTACGACAGGCATTTTACCATGTTTTTATTAACTCGCTTTCTTGCTTGTTTGTCCGGTACAAATCTTGCAATCGATTTTTAACTCACTTCTCGACCAGCTAGACATTTGAAACTTTTAGAATATCTCAAAACACAATGACAATGCATTCTTTTAATACTTCTATTCAATCAATAAATGTTTAAAAATATCTTATTATTGCTCTGTTTACTACGCATTGGATCATTTTCTTTCAAGTGGATGGCATAATGCATCAAAAAAATCTTTAAAAAGTATGTGTTAATACATAGAATTGTGAAGTTTATAGGATTCAACAGAAAATTTGAAAACAGGGTATATAAACAATTCCTTTTATCTTGTAATTATTTATAATATAAGCTATATTTTAATACCTTTATTTTGCAGAAATCATAATGAAATTCACATTTGTTATTCATATGTACCAAAACATTCCTTCCATGCAATAGTATATGATTGGCGTTAAGATTTACAGGGCTGTATAAAAAATCCAGTTATATTAAGTGCTATAGTAGAAATGGGTGGAACTACATTTTCGTTTGCATTAAGCGTTTTTAACTCTTTCTAAGAATGTTTACGACTGATTATGATTTCAATTAATCTATCTGGTCTGTCTTTCTGTCGGTCTGACTATATATCCGCCAGTCCGCCTCGAGCGTCCGTACGTATTTCCAGAATTTCTTCAAAATAATATAAGTTACTCAAGTTCATTATGGCATGTTCCCTATTTGAAATGGTATAAATAGCACAAAGGAATTGTATACAGAGCATCCAAAATAATCCCAATGTATTACGTTTAATAAAAGACTTTATTATAAATCCTATTTAAATACCTTTGCACTGCGTAAATCGTAATGAAATTGACATTTTTTGCTCATTTTCCAAAGAAAACGTTTTTTATAGAATATGATATGCTTAGCGTTAATTTTTACAGGGCTATACTAAAATATTCAGATACATTAACGACTACAATTGGAAGCTGCTGTAAGTTGCATTTCGGTTTGTGTTACGCGTTTTCAGCATTTTCCAACCATGTTTAAGAGTGATTACAAATTTAGTTAGTCTGTCTGTCTGCCTTTCTGTCAGTCTGTAGTGCAATCACTTAGGTAAAGTATACATTTTAAACGATAACACGAATACTTACAGCTGAAAAGTGGTGATAATCTATGCGGATCCTATGATAGTTCGCTCTTGTTTTCTTTTGGTACCATATAAATTTCAACAATCTATATAATATTTCTCTAACGAGGACCAGCTTTAACTATTTTTTGTCGAAACGATACGATACGCGATGATAAAACAATATCATTTATACATGAACAATATTTAAGCACGCAGATATAGCTCAATGGACTAACAAGAAGAAATGACGACATTTTTTTCATGAGATTATTTTACGAAAAAATGTATTTTTAACAGTTGTTTCTTCCGAATCTTTGCAAGCGTCATTTTAAACCTATTAATATTTTAAAGATATATACAGAATAGGAACTTTTGTGTCATAAATTGACTAAAAAACACAATCATAAAAAATATAATCAAAATAGGAATTATTTTATTTTATTTATTTATTTTTAAACAAAAAACAACAACAATATATATATATATATATACCAAAATTAATAAAAAGCCATCGCCAACATGGCGACAAAAATTTAAAAGCCGTCGTGGGAGGCCTATATTAAAACTGTACTGCCTGTGGCAGTATGAAAATTGGGTCGTGAACCATGAATTTTATTTTGAAACTTTTCTTTGAATGATTTTGGTTTTCCTATTGTACAATATTTATTTGGTTATAATAATAATTTGGCTTCCGGTAAATTAAAATTTTAATTAGGGGGTGAAATTCGCATGATATTTATGAGTTTCAAATTGTAAAGGTAAATAAGAAAAGAAATAAAGTGCGAAAAATTCGCACGGGTTTGCTAGTAGTGCTTAATTTAGTAATATTGTAAAATAATTTCGCTAAAATGTGGAGAGCATTTATAAATGAAAAATATCCTTTTCATTATTTTAATTTAAATATTGAACATATATATATACAGTCAGAGACATGTATACAATCTCAATGAACTTCTATTTAACGAATGTCTCCATTTTACGAATTTTTATTTTAAAATAAGATTATTGTAAGAAGTTTCTTGTAAAATAGCGTCCAAATAGCACATTGTTGGAAAGTGTTGAAATTGCTTAACGCAAAAGAAAATATAGCCCTGAGATTTTAAGTGCAGCCCTTGAAGTATCAGAATGCACTGAGAAAAAAAATATACCGCCTTTCTCTAGAATGAATAAATGGTCATTTTCTAAATCCCTTAACTAGAAATGTAGATTTCCAAGCTATGCGCATAAGGCAAGCCAATAAACTGAATAGACGAAATGATCGAGAATTTCTAGTGTGCACATTTCTAGATGGTGGAACAATATTCTGAATACTCTAAATATTCTGAATCATCTATATTGCAAGAAATTCTCGCTTGATTTTCTAGAATTTGGTAATAAACCAAGATTATAGTTGCCGAAACCCGCCTCTTGTAGTCTCATTTATTTGCAGAGATTTTTAAATAACTTTGCCCTCGAGAATATAGGCAAACATTCTAGAATTCTAATAGGGGCTTCTAGAACTCGCTTTCCAAGGGGACTAGAATTTATAAGGATGACATAAAACTATTTTTTCTAGAGCCACAAGTTAGATTGTAAATGTCAGTTAAAGAATTTTTTCTCAGTGTATTTTAGCGTAGCCCTGTACATCTTAGGGTTAACCATTGTCATATTCTATACAAAGCATTATTTTAGCATATTAACAATAAATGTCAATTTCTTTTTGATTTTTTCAGTAGAAAGTTATTTAAATGTGATTTATAAAAATGTCCGTCTAAAACGGAATGCACTGGAACTTTTTTGGGTGCCCCTGTACACAAACTATTTGTACAGATTAAAGCCATTTTAAATAGAAAACATTCCATAGTGAACTTGAATAACATATATCATTTTTTTTTAATCTGAAAATATTTAAGGATGATGGGAACGGGCTGACGGACAGATAGGAAGATGGACAGCCGGACAGACAGATACACATATTGAAATCATATTCGCAGTTAAAAAAACATTTAGAAACTGATAAAAACGCTTAATATAAGCGAAAATGCAATTCCAGGAAATTTCCAATAATAGTCCTTAATGTAACTAAATATTTCTATGTAGCCCTGTAAATCTAATGCTAATCCTTCCACGGAAAGCCTTCTTTTGTGCATATAAATAATATATTTTAATTTCATTAAGATTTGTGCAAAGTTATTAAAATTTGGTTTATAGAAAAACCTCTCGTAGAACGCAATGCTTTAGAACACTTTCGGGTGTTCCTATACACAAACCAGTGATGGTATTTACTTCATTTTTAGAGAGGAACATCCGATAGTAAACTTGAATAATATGTTTCAATTTTAATAAGATTTGTGTAAAGTAAAGTTATTACAATATGGTTTATATAAATGCCTATAAAACACAATGGGATATTTTCAGGTGTCTCTGTACATAAACCAGTACAGGTACTTACTCCATTTTCAATAGGGAACATCCAATAGTGCACTTGAATAACATATATTAGTTTCAAGAAATTCCATGGATATTTACGAGAGTTAGAGCGCGGACAGACAGATAGACGGACAGACAAACCGAAGTCATTAACACTTTTCATTCTTGTTGGAAAGTGTTAAAAATATATTTTTATATATAAAAGTAACAAATTAATATAGTTCCAAGCTGTAAAATTTCTTTTCTTTTTTCTAAATATTAAATGTTTTAAATTGAAAATAATTTATTTTTTAAGTAAAATTTAATAGATTTTTTTACATGATATATAGCGTATACAAGTTGAAAATTTGTATTTATATAAGTATTATAAAAAGTAAAACTCAATTTAAAGAATTTCCCGTGTAACGAACTGCTGGATTGAGCGATTTCGTTAAACAGAGATTCGGCCATATAAAGGAAGTTCTTTCAAATTTTAATTTTTGACTCATTACTCATGAACTTGGTTGCAACATATCTGTAGAAATTTTATGATACAGTGCTGAAATTTTTCAGACCCTCTTATGAGAGTGTGGGACATATTTTACTACTTGGAATTTTTTTTCTTTCTTTGTGTAAACCGTACAAAAAATCGAATTTTGTATTTAGAAATGGAATGATCTGAAACACTGTTAGAAATGATTTCTTAAAAATGAACTAAATTGTCTCAAAAGAGCTCCGAAACAATATATACTTAATTTTGAGAAACTATGTACTCATTTTTGAGTATATTGACATGCCCAAAAATGGGGTTGACCAATAAGAATCCAAATATCCCCATGTTTCACACGTCAATATACTCAAAATTGAGTACATGGGTATTCAAATTTAAGTATATATTGTTTCGGAGCTATTTTGAGACAATTTAGCTCATTTTTAAGAACCATTTAACAGTGAATATTTTACCAATTCTATAAAATCCTGTACCTTTTCGTTACGCATTTTGTAATTTTATATGGATGCTTAAAATATGTATTAAAGCCTAGGTCAAGGGTTTTGAAGCACCCTGTATCTTTTTGAGAATAGATAGGATGCTAATAAAAAAAATATTTTAAACTTTCTGGTTTTCGGTTACTAGTATTAAAAATGTATGGGAATACTGATGTTAATATAAATTTAATAAACTAATTGGAAAACATCGGGGTGAATAGGAGTTTTAATGTAATAATATGAACTGAAAGTGACCTGAAATACCTACACCCAAACTCTTTTGCCTACACTGTTGACCATGTGTAGGCGTTTCAAGTAGGTCTCAAGGTTTGCAATGAGTCAATACGGAGCTCCAACCCATAGTACTGAAACAACATCTCAGTGCGAAGCACCTGAAAACAAATCATCCTAAAACAGATTTCTGAGTAAGAATAAGATTATTTCTTAAAATCAGTGAATGTTTAACATGAATATTTAATTTAAAATGCTGTCTTTTAATTTGCTTTAATTTTCATATGTTCTTTTTTGATTTATTTCCTTGAATTTTATTTCCATTTATTTATTAAAAATAGTGAAAATGTCTTACTTGTGCTATACGATTTTTAATTTCACTTTCATCAATATTAATATGTCTGTATTTAGTATGTGTTCGATATCTCTGTCTTTTCGTCCATTTATTTTTCTATTTTCCGAATTATCTATCTGTATATCTCTCTGTTCTTTTGAACATTAAAATTTTCCTTTACTTTCATCTCTTTACCGGGTGAAAAAAATGAAGAGAAGAAAAAAATCTTGAAATTGACGAAAAAGTATATACATATAGAGTAATATGTATATATTTTTTCGTCAATTTCACGATATTTTTTTTTCCTTCATTTTTTTATTATTATTATTATTATTATTATTTATTTAATTTCCATTTATGGTATTAATGGTTTTCGCCCTCCACCAACAAACATCATGACGTCATAGCCATGCTCATATTAACTATCAGAAGGTCACACTTAAATTGTTACTTGGTGTATTTTTCATAGCAGATGTGATTTTATTTTCAATCTACATGAGCTATTGATATGAGTCAAAAGTAACTTTATATAAATTTCTATTTCAGAACATAATATATTTTTTTCTTTTATGATTGCTCTAATTATTCAAATTTCTATGTATCGGAATTGTATCTAAAATTTGTTATCCAGATATTTAAAGGTTTTTATTTATTTATTTATTGTGCACACACACACACACACAAGGGAAAAAAAACTAATCTTTTGAAGAATTTTTTTAAATAACTGTCTATGTATCCGATTTCAGTTAGGAAAAAAAATTAAATGATCAATATCTGATTTTTAGTACGTGTTACAAATATTAAAAATGTATAATCTAATACTAGTCGCGAAAAAGTGCCGCGCCGTTGGAAAAAAAAAATAATCTAATTTAAAAAATAAATTGAAACCTGCAGTTTTGCTAAATTCGTATAGGTGGAAGCATTGAGCGTTTTTGTAACCATAAAGAGAGACTGAATTTCAAAAATGTTATTTTTGTTTTCTTTTTTTTATTTAACTTTTTTTAGAAGTACTTTTGAGCAAATGTAGAGGGTATTTCGAGTTATTTACGGTACAATATTTTTTATTGCCATAAGCAAAAGATACTAACAACCATTGTAAAGCATTGTAATAAATTTTGTGCTGAATGCCATATACTTAACAATGCAAAATGAACTGTTACTTTCACATCTTCATTAATTTATACGTATAAATGTGTGTTTTAATATGTACACTTTTAAAATGTATCAATTTATTCACTCTGATTTATTTGTTTACTATGTATTAATAGACAATTTATGAATAGGTTAATAGGTACACATACTATACTCACAAAAATGTGCACAATTCAAATATTTGTTAGTTTGGTGAATTATATACGTCAGAAAATCTTAAATATATTTAAAAAAAAAAAAAAAAAAAGAAAGAAAAAAAAAAAGGGATATTCGACTTTTCGAACAATAATTAGATGCCAGGTGTTTTAATAAATTTGAATCACTAATTATTTCAGTAAATAAACAAAAGTAAAAATCCTAGTAAAATGTCTGAATATGTTGTACCAAGTTCACATGTTTGTATAACGGACCGTAATGTATTCCAGTTTTTTTGTGCGTTTCTGTAAAAAAATAGGAATTGTAAATATACAATTTCTAATAACAATCATTCTGTTCACACACACACAAAAAAAAAAAAAAGTTTTGAATTTAGAAAAAATCAAAACGTATGTTATTTATTATTATTATTATTATTTTATGTACACCCATCAAAATCTATACAATTCATAGGACGGCGACCTATACGGTATCTACCAACACTGAATGCAAACTAATAAAGAGTTTGAACGTTTTCGTATAAACTCACACACGTACACATCACACACTCCACTGTAAAAAATATTTAAAATGCATTCAGGAGACCTCAAAACGTATAAATACACCAAAATCTTGTAATCGATTTTCTTCTTGATTACAATATTTTCCTTACGTAATACATGCTTGGAAAGTGAAAATGCTCTTCAGTCAGATTATTATTTCCAATTTTATCGTTTCCAATTAAAACTTTTATTTTTATCAAGTAAAACATTAGTCTCACATACAACACATAATCACATGTATCAAATTTACTGATTTTTCCCTTTCACTCAGATGAAAATTTCCTCTTTGTTTTTTTCTGTGAATATTGTTTGAATCTTTCTTCTTTTTTTCTTTAATACAAAATAATGGCTGAACAGACAGCAAATAGATTCATTAATGATAAGATTTATATGCTTTTTAACATGAAGGTGAAGGATTGCGTACATGTTCTTTTTCCTTCCTTATAAGTAAAGAAATTTGGTTATTGGAGGGAAACTAAATGTGTTGTATTTGAAGTAATTAAAAAATAGTGGACCGTAGAATATTGAACTTTTTGTATCGGGACTGAAACAATATTTAGTTGTGCAACCCACCCCCCACCTTTTTTTTTTTTTTTTTTTTTTTTTTTTGTCTCAGCCTGCTGTAACGATAGCCATAATTTGACTATGTTTTTTTCTTAGTGCCTGTGGACATGTATGTGCCATAAACAGTTAATCATTTTCTATTTATGTCTGCCGCTACATCTAATTCTACTCTTCCCTCTTTGTTACCTACATAATTTTCCGTTTGACAGGTATCCTGGATCATTGAAAAATGATCAGGTGTAGAAAGTTTAAAATTTAATACTTAGAGTTGAGTGGATGCTGTCACTTTGCCTCTATAGCTATTTTTTGCACATTAAAGCTTATTAGACTGGGGGCCACGGCTTAAAGGGGATTTCACGCCACTACAAACAGACACCTGGAAGCTGAAGGTCAGAGCACTAACCATTGTATCACCAGATGGACATTAGTATTTAGGACTTTTGCATTTAAGAATACTTTTATTGTTACGAGCCCACCAGCGGCCAAGGGGTTCTGCGCTCAAAGCTTATAGACGTGAGGTGCCAGGTTCGAACCCAGTTTGTGCTCGTCGACCTAGCCGTTCGGTGTTTTCTGTGGTTTTCTCCGAAACTTGCGTAAAAACGGGCTATGACCCTCACGGAGGGCACTATCCCTCAGCATAGAAGACCCTAACGTAGTCAATCGGCCTTAAGGCTGTACATCAGTCATATAGCTCCCTTTCTCCCTTCCCATGTTATCCAATGGAATTTTCGTTGCTTCGTTTTATAAAAATATCTCATTCAAAAATGAACTTTCTCGAATTCTATTTTTTGAATATTACTCTTTGAACAGGTCGCCTTTTAGCTTAGTGAGCAATTTTTCGAAAAAAATAATTTAAATATTAAATTTCAATAAGTAAATTATGGACTCTAAGTGTGGATCTCTGAGTAAAATATTTAAATTTATTTTTTCGAAAAATTGCTCGTTAAGCTAAAAGACGACCTGTTCAAAGAGTAATATTCAAAAAGCAGAATTCGAAAAAGTTCATTTTTGAATGAGATATTTTTATAAAACGACGCGACGAAAATCCCATTGGATAACATGGGAAGGGAGAAAAGGAGCTATCTGACTGATGTACAGCCTTAATAAAAAAAAATATTTTATCGAAATATTTAATAATAATAAAATAATAATAATAATAATAATAATAAATATATTCTATAATAGCTTATATTTTCAGAAGTTTTTTATTAAACGCTAAGAAAATTTGCAAAAAAAAAACTCTTCTAGTAGCTTTATTGTTGCGCACTCTCCTTTTTGGTCGCAATTTGACATCCTGACTTCCTGATTGAATCGCAAAAAAAAATTTTATTGACAAAACCGAATGTATTTGTGGACTGATTTATTCGTAGATTTATTCTGTCATGTTAACAGTAATTTTGTACAATTAACCGAAGTCCCTTGCTTCTATGGACCCAATGAATAGGGTTTGGAGAAAAGTCACTGTCACTGGATAGTTCGATAAAATACGTCATAGTTCACAGCCAATGAGCTAGTGAATTGCTCCTTTCGAGTCTAGTAACAAAATGTTTGTTGGAGGTACAGTCGGTAACAAAAGTGTCCGAACACTAGCAAAAATTCCTATGTAAAAAAAGTACACTTCATACGGTTTTGTTAAATAAATCCTTAACGAATCATGTTCTTAGTCAGTCTAAGAACATGATTCGACAAGGATTTATTTAACAAAACCGTATGAAGCGTACGTTTTATACATAGGAATTTTTGCTAGTGTTCGGACACTTTTGTTACCGACTGTAAATAAATGAATAAACAAAGTTAATTTAAAAAATATTTTGCTGTTCCAACAAATATTTTTTCTGTGTAGAAAATGGCATTTTATATTTTTTAATTATTAAAGAATTATGCCTATTTAATTAAAGAAGAAAGTAATAGGGTAAGTGGAAGTAATAGTGTGACAGTGTGGGTGTAATATAAAGTGTCCAGGCGACCTCGAAATCCACCCTTTCTCCCTAAAAATTTAGATTACATTTGAAGATGCCGGTTACACGATTATTAATATTTTACTATAATAATTTATTATCTGTATAATAAATAAGCTGCTTTCTGGTACTTCATACATAAAAATTACAAAAATTTTGCAATTTAAAATGATTTATTTATTTTGTCCTCGAATTCGCGGACACCACGATAAATTGTCCTCAAATTTAATTTAAAAAATCTGGTTGCCCTAGTGTAATAATAAGTGTCCACATCTGATTTTTCCTTCTGGAACAAATGTACATAACCAATGTTTAGTTGATAAAAGTATCGGGAAACACGAAGTGTTCTGTGCGGCAGAAGTTATTTAGATGACATCTTATGCTTTAAATGCATTCTAGAGATAAGATGCTAAATATCCTATTTTGTAAACATACGAATAGACATTTCGAATGCTTTACAGATAAAGGCGTACAGCAGAAGCATTGTTATTTTGGAGTTTGGATTCGCAGAATCGTTTTATTGACTCAAGAAATTGCATTATAAACATTTTTATTTAAAGTATTTTTCGCATAGGCAGTGTAAGTGTAGTTTTTAATAAGACTTTGCACAAAAAAGTACCGTTAAAATTAAATAATATCAGTCTATAACTGAAAGGTTAAAATGTTATAACATAAATGTATACGTGCTAAAGATTTAAAATGTTCCATATACCTAAGAGCATTATTATTATTATTATTATTTAAGAGGACGTACGAACTTTAAAAGGGAAAAATAAGCAAGAAAAATCATCACCTTTTACATTTAATTTCTCAGAATGTATTTGCTCTATGACGATAAATTTTTAAATTGCTATAAATTGATTACTATAATTTAAAAGATATTTTTTATATTTTCATAAAGGAAAAATAAGTGTATTTTTTGTGCAGTTTTAAACAGTAAGTAATTTTTTTTTTTTTAGTGAAATGACCACTTGCGCACATGATTTCAAACAAAATATATAATGTAATATAAAAAATTAACTGTAATAACAAACTACAATACTTTATTTTCAAACTGAATCTAAATTTGTATCCCCCACCCCCTCCCTATTTTTCATAGAGATGATACTTCAGATTTTATTAAAAAATAAATGATCTTTAAACTTTTTTTTTTTTTTTTTTTTTTAATATATATTTTTAACCTAAATTGAAACAACTTTAGGTTCAGATTAAAGAGAAAGTATTGTAGTTTGTTATTACGGTTGATTTTTTGTATCACATTATATATTTTGTTTGAAATCATAGGCGCAAGTAGTCACATCACTATATATATATATTTTTTTTTATTACATACTGTTTAAAACTGTACAAAAAAAAAAAAAAAAAAAAAAAAAAAAAACTTATTTTTCTTTTATAAGAATATAAAAAATATCTTTTAAACTATAATACTTTAATTTATGGCCAGTAAAAAAAATATGGTCATAGAGCAAATACATTTTGAGAAATTAAATGTTAAAGATTATGATTTTTTCTTGCCTATTTTTTACTTTTAAAGGTCCCCTTAATATCAATATATTGAAAAGTATCAGTAAATTAAAAAGAATGTGTATCTACAAATCAAAGGTGCATATTTAACATTTATACTAGAAACGTGCGTAGTAAAAATTTTAAAATCAGGGTTCCGAACACATATTTTTAAAACATTTTTTTACTTCATTACCCGACTACCGTAGGTAATGGAAGTATTGTATTCAAGAATACTTGTGTAAACAACGATAAGTTAATAAATAAACACATTTGCATTGCAAAGTAATTTTTCCTGTATTTCAACCAGACTATCACTGTATCTCTTATTAAATGAACAAAACCAACTGTAAAATATCTATGAACTTAAAAGCGATTTTTTACAAATTATAACAAACAATCCATGTACAAAACAATTTTTTTTTTCCGCATGTAGAAAAATGTGTTTTCTGACATTTTCCAGCTAGTTATTTTTCTTCAATAATGCGATCATTTCGTCATACTTTGAATTCCATCACAATCTTGATTCAAGAATTCATGAAAAAATCTAACCTAAATTAAGTGTCTCTGGGGATTTCGTTCCTTCACTTCTCCTAATAACAACAACTTCATTTTTTCCCCAGAAAAATAACGATGTATTTATTTTACTTTTTATGCGAGTTAAGAAATCTCAAAAAGAAACGAAACATGTTTTTCAGGCATGGCTGAGGGCCAAAAGAGAAAGTTCTCTCTGCGAAAGGAAGTCACTCAGTTTGTTCCGTGACTTGAAAACAAAGATTCAGAATTCACTGTTTGTCGCGTTTACTGAAAATTTTCCACATTTTAGTCGAGTGTAACTCAAAAACTTCAACTTGTTTTTGTTTTGTTTTTGTTTTACTTTCTTCTATATTCAATACAAGAAAGTATTGGATTCGTAAAAATTTTCAACTTCCAGTTTTCAACGAATTTACACGTTTTGAGAGGTCTAGAACACGATTTGACCATTTTTAGAAAATGTCTGTCTGTCCGTCTGTGTGTGTGACAAAAATTTTGTGGCAATTGTATCTTCGGAACTACTGCTCAGAATTATATATAAATTTATATGTAGATGTACCTTGACCTAAATTAATGCCTATCAACTTTTGATGTCAACCGCTCAGCAGGTGGCGCTGCTATGCAGCGATTTCCACAATTTAAGGGAAGGCTATATCTCAGGTTCTATTGTGTATCAACAAACAAAACTTGATATGTGAGAAGGCCATTATGAGACATCATGTTGATTCAATTTGGATGCTTATCGGCCAACAGGTGGCGCTGCTATACTGCAAATTTCATTGATAACGGGTTGGCTACATCTCAACCTCTATGGTATATAACTGTACAAAACTTGATATGTGAGATAAACATTATAAAAGCGCATTTTTTAAGATGTTATTTATAGACAATTGAACAGTCTTTCTTTGGATGTTTAGTGTTAATCTTCCCTAAGGTGAAAATCGTTTACATTCATCAAGTAAAATAATTTTAATAAATAATAGTTTTAATAAATTATTTCACCTAGTGAATTTGTATAGGAAAATATAGAAGAAAATCTTAAAGTGGCTTTTTGTGGGGGGGGGGGGGGAGGGGAAGGGGATTATGATTGAACGTTTCTGTTAATAGGATTCCGTGGCAAATATATCCCCGCGCTAATTTTATGAGAGGATAAGTTTGTTATGAATTGTAATTTCGATCCTACGTATATTTCCTTCACTGCTAACTCTTTCGATTTTTTCCGAAACCATATTGTCTGCACTATTATCGAAAAGTAATTTTGAACTTGTAACAGAAACTATAAGAGGTCATTGTTCCGAAATTTGTGAAACAGTTGGCTAAAATGACAGAATACAGGTAGATAATAATCATAGATTTTTGATCGAAAGCTGATTGTTTTTTATAAGAACGAAAAATGCCCTGGCCACCGCCACTTTAGAATGTAGAAAAAGAGGGGGAAAAAAGCTAAAAACCCCATAGAAATAGCATGGGAAGAAAAGCATAAAAACTCACAATGTCAAGTGTGTTAAAAAAAAAAGAAAAAAAAAATTCACACCGGAAGTAATAAGGGGACAAAGTTGACTAGAAAAATACATTGAACAGCGGGAACCGGGCGGGCTGGGGCATGGGTCCTATCGTCCAGGATTAATACGTCTCGCCTAGTATAACTCTTGGCGGTGGCGGGAACCACCGCCACTTTAGAATGTAGAAAAAGAGGGGGAAAAAAGCTAAAAACCCCATAGGAATAGCATGGTAAGAAAAGCAAAAAAAACTCACAATGTCAAGTGTGTTAAAAAAAAAAAAAAAAAAAAAAAAAAAAAAAATTCACACCGGAAGTAATAAGGGGACAAAGTTGACTAGAAAAATACATTGAACAGCGGGAACCGGGCGGGCTGGGGCATGGGTCCTATCGTCCAGGATTAATACGTCTCGCCTAGTATAACTCTTGGCGGTGGCGGGAACCACCGCCACTTTAGAATGTAGAAAAAGAGGGGGAAAAAAGCTAAAAACCCCATAGGAATAGCATGGTAAGAAAAGCAAAAAAAACTCACAATGTCAAGTGTGTTAAAAAAAAAAAAAAAAAAAAAAAAAAAAAAAAAAAATTCACACCGGAAGTAATAAGGGGACAAAGTTGACTAGAAAAATACATTGAACAGCGGGAACCGGGCGGGCTGGGGCATGGGTCCTATCGTCCAGGATTAATACGTCTCGCCTAGTATAACTCTTGTCGGTGGCGGGAACCACCGCCACTTTAGAATGTAGAAAAAGAGGGGGAAAAAAGCTAAAAACCCCATAGGAATAGCATGGTAAGAAAAGCAAAAAAAACTCACAATGTCAAGTGTGTTAAAAAAAAAAAAAAAAAAAAAAAAAAAATTCACACCGGAAGTAATAAGGGGACAAAGTTGACTAGAAAAATACATTGAACAGCGGGAACCGGGCGGGCTGGGGCATGGGTCCTATCGTCCAGGATTAATACGTCTCGTCTAGTATAACTCTTGGCGGTGGTGGGGGTGGGTGGCGGGAACCACCGCCACTTTAGAATGTAGAAAAAGAGGGGAAAAAAAGCTAAAAACCCCATAGGAATAGCATGGTAAGAAAAGCAAAAAAAACTCACAATGTCAAGTGTGTTAAAAAAAAAAAAAAAAAAAAAAAAAAAAAAATTCACACCGGAAGTAATAAGGGGACAAAGTTGACTAGAAAAATACATTGAACAGCGGGAACCGGGCGGGCTGGGGCATGGGTCCTATCGTCCAGGATTAATACGTCTCGCCTAGTATAACTCTTGGCGGTGGCGGGAACCACCGCCACTTTAGAATGTAGAAAAAGAGGGGAAAAAAAGCTAAAAACTCCATAGGAATAGCATGGTAAGAAAAGCAAAAAAAACTCACAATGTCAAGTGTGTTATAAAAAAAAAAAAAAAAAAAAAAAAAAAAAAATTCACACCGGAAGTAATAAGGGGACAAAGTTGACTAGAAAAATACATTGAACAGCGGGAACCGGGCGGGCTGGGGCATGGGTCCTATCGTCCAGGATTAATACGTCTCGCCTAGTATAACTATTGGCGGTGGTGGGAACCACCGCCACTTTAGAATGTAGAAAAAGAGGGGAAAAAAAGCTAAAAACCCCATAGGAATAGCATGGTAAGAAAAGCAAAAAAAACTCACAATGTCAAGTGTGTTAAAAAAAAAAAAAAAAAAAAAAAAAATTCACACCGGAAGTAATAAGGGGACAAAGTTGACTAGAAAAATACATTGAACAGCGGGAACCGGGCGGGCTGGGGCATGGGTCCTATCGTCCAGGATTAATACGTCTCGCCTAGTACGTCTACCTTAGGCATAAAGCTGCGCATCAGTCAGATTCCCACTTTTTTTCTTCCCATGCATAATATATATTTACATATCATATTATAGGTATGAAGCTACAATTTTTTTTTACTGTGTGTCTTTTCTGTATAACTGTAAATTTTTTTACATCTCAATTGCAGCATCAATTAGCAAAAAAAAAAGTTTAGAACTTGACATCATATTATGAATTTTTGTTGTGAGACTGAACTTAAGATTTCGTAATAAATGTAATAATTCCTTGTTTTCAAAATAAATGCTTAGTTTTGTGACCAATACCCTCATTAACATACATACAAGTTTTTAAGGGACTTACATAAAAACCAATTAGCAAACAGCATTAATTAAGTAACTGGTTATTCTCGAAGTTTGAATTCCAAGAAAAATATATTTAGAGTATAAGGTTTTGTAAAGAATTTTATGTAATGTGTGTGTGTGTGTGTGTGTGTGACAGAGAGAGAGAGAAGCCGTAGAATGATATAATTATATGTAGTAGAGTCATATGTAATTATAGTATTATATGTATTACATGTATGTAGTATTATAAAAGTATTACTCAGTTTAGTATATATATAATGATTATCTAGATATCTTAATTGCATCGATTTTGATAATTTCTATCATCTCGTGTCCCCTTAGGGATCTTTTTTTCTTTTCTTTTTTTTTTTTTTTTTTTTTTTACTTTCTCTTACCGAGAAAGTATTGTTTTAGGGTCAAATTTTCGAACGTGAGTTTTTGTTATATTTACATGTTCTGAGGTCCCCTGAATACGAAAATCATGTTTTTAAAGAATGGTCTGTCTGTGTGTCTGTTATCAGCATATCTCAAGAACAAATAGTAGCAGAAATTGCAAACTCGGTATTCTAAATGTGTATCATATAGAGATGTTACAGTAAGCTTTTCGTAGAGATGAAGCCAATGATTCGTGTACAAGGGCACTCAAAAGTATTCAAATACATTACGTCTATGGGGAAAATTGCAGGTAAGTAGAGTTTAACATCTATAGACTGCACTAAACCAATGAAACGAATATATATTTTTTGTAATAGAGATAGTCAACTGGGAAAAAATTATTGTGCATGTAGGAGCCCCGCCTCCCCCCCCCCCCTGGGGGGAAGTCCCCCCTCGAGAGGAGTAAATTTTCATGATGGTTATCTTTCAAAAGAGCTCGCCAATATCTTTAAAACGAATGGTTGAACCAATCGATCTGCGAATAAAGTTATGGATTTTTTTTTATGTAATATTGAGAATAAATTTAACTTTTTTTATATATATATTTAGTGTTATACTACTTCTCTAATATGGAAATCGTCTGCATTATCATAAAAGATAATTTTTTTGAATAATAATTTTAATAAATTATTTTTTAAAAACAGAATTATTTTTTAATAACCGAATTAAATTCTATATAAATGTAGGTAGGTACATGAATGAAACGGAGGGTTGAGGGGGGCGGTCTCACACAGAACTAATTATCATATAAAACTCTTCCTAAGCCTAATTTGAATAATTTAACACAGATTTACATAACAGTACTCGTTATCTTACCTCTTAATATGCAACCTGTATTTATAGTATTAAATTTCAGGGTAAGAGAAAGTCGTGTGAGTGACACACCAGATTTTTTTTTTTTTTTTTTTTTTTTTCTTTAAACAGCGCTCACTAAGATAAAAGGCATAGAGAGTGGATTAACAAAATAAATAAATAAATAAAAAGGAATGCTCTACTTTTTGAATGAGATATTCTTATAATACGAAGTAACAAAAATTCCATAGGATAAAACGGTAAGAAAGAAAGTGTGAACCTGATTAAATTGTAGTCAGATGACCCAGGTTCGAGTTCTAACTTGCCGATTCTTCCCTCCTCTTGAGGTTCATTTGGCCTTTCCTTCAAAAATCTCTGTATATTTGAATTTGACGACCTCTTCCTTGTCATGAAAACTATCTTTCAAGGCACTTTGTGGAAGATATTAAAGGTTTTTTTTAACGATTCTTATAAACTTTATTCAAATCCAGTTTCATTTATATTTGTGCTGATAGTTCATTTATTGGATATTTTTTATACTATTAATCAACTATTAAAGAAATAAGATTTGTTTTATACTTAAAATTGTTAAAAAGTGGAGCAAGTATACCATGGACAGATCAATGGATATTAGCTCATAATAATCTATTTTGCTTGTTTTAAACCAAATAGTTGTAGGAAACACAAAATATAGACATAGTATTTATAAAAGAACTTTTATATTATGCTTACATGATTAACTCATACTTTCTTTTATTGAATTATCAGCAGTTTCAATTATTTTTCAGAAGTCAATAAATTCACACTGCGATTTTAAAAATTGGCCAAATACTATAACAGTTGTAACTTTCAAAATTTCATATATAGCTATAAAAGTGGGTTATACAAAACCAAATTTATATGTTTATTTGAATTACTAAAATGCAGCGAAATGTTTGTCACTTTTTTTTTTTCAATACTAATAAATTTATTATTATTTTGTCCATTTTCTTTCAGAAATTGAATTAGCAGACACTTTTATTGTGTATAACAGTATCAAAGTTTAATCAGAAACGCTGGTACCTTTCTAAAAACTTTTATGTAAAAGGAGAAAATGTTAACTGCTTAAATAAACCTCGGCTGACAGCCAAGTCTAAACAACGACTGCATGCCTCACCTATTGTGCCTACTTAATATATTCAATTTACTCAAATTTGCTGCGTAATTTTATTGGTGTCGGTTTCTTTATTTGTTTGTTTTTCTTCGTTTTACACATGTGATTATGCATTTTCCTTTCATGCTATCTTCTTTACAATTCTATGCTGCAGTGATTCACAGAGAATATATATATGTATACATATATGCAAATAAAATAAATCTTGAAAATTAGTAGAAATGAAACTTGATTTTCTATTTAAAAAAAAAAAAAAAAAAAAAAAATGAAACAGAGTATTTATAAACCAATGCGCAAATGCAAATATAAAAACTAAATAAATAAACAAACTGATAATAAATGCAAAGTAATCCCAGAAGGGAGGATTTCTAAAAAAAAAAAAAAAAAAAAAAAAGGCCCCCATGTGTTTTGGCATTACTTTACATTTATTATCAGTTTGTTTATATACAATGTAATATATTTACCATTTAATTATACTGATTTCATATCTAAAGATATTAATCATGCAACATTTGCAAATGCTTGAAAAGCAATAAATAAAATTCAGGAAGAAAAAAAAAAATTCATCAACAAATGAAATAGATTCATTTTTTCTTGGTACTAAATCCTTTTAAAAAGTATAAGATCCTTTAATTTTTTTTTTTTTTTTTTTTTTTTTTTTTTTCATGCATCCAAAGTAAATTTACATTTTTATACACAAATGATAAATTAAAATTATAGATCATAATGATAAAGAATTTTCGCAGTGTCCCTGTTTAAAAAAAAAAAAAAAAAAAAAGTGCTAGATTTACTAAAACCTATACAATTCATACTACGGTGATCCATAACACACACACGCCAACTTTCAGCTTTTTCGAACAAAGCGTTTAGACACTATCTTGTTCTCTCTCTTTCTCACACACACATACATATATCATCGTAAAAATAGTATAAAAGGAACTAAAGGAGCTCAAAACGTAATAGATACAGCAAAATCTCAAAGTTGAATTTTTTTTTTTTTTTTTTTACTTTCTTCTATATATAATATAGAGAAAGTATTGGATTCGTGAAAATTTTCGACCTCTGTTTTTTGATGGATTTACATGTTTTGGGATGTCCTGAACACGAATTGATAGTTTTTAGAAAATGTCTGTCAGTGTGTATCTCGTTTTTTGTGGACGCTGTATCTCACGAACCAATGAATGAAATTTAACCAAGCTTGGTATTTAGTTGCACCCTGACATAAACTGATGCTGATTAGATTTGGGGATCAATCACTCAACAGGTGGCGCTGTGATCGCATTTTTTGTAAACTTTTAACATGGCAGCATAGAGCAAAATTTCGTATAAATGAGCATAATGAGAGTTAATTTAAACTTATGATTGTAAAATTAATATGAATTATTGATAATAGTAGTAATTAACTAGAAAAAAAAAATTGTGCATATTGGGGCACCGTCCTTCCCCCCCCTTCCGGGGGAGAAGTACCCCCGGAGGGAGTAAATTTTCAAGATGGGTATCTTCCGAAAGGTCTCGTCAATACCTTTAAAAGGAATGGTTGAACTATAAATCTGTGATAATTTAAAACAAAGTTATCGATTTTTTTTTTTACTTTTAACCAAAAAAAAAAAAACTTGGAAAAAAAAATCGTATTATTATTATTTTTCTTTTTTTTAATATTGTTACTGAGTGAATTTGTATAGGAAAATGCAGAAGAAAGTCTTGTGGTGGCCACAACATCTAGTTTTTCTTTTCTTTTCTTCCATATACAAATTCGGAAAGTAAAAACAAATCCTTATGAAGTGTTTTATTTCAAGATTCAGGAAAGAGAAATTGTCCACGCAAGGTGTCTCGGAAAAAATGCATACGCATTGTAGTGGTCACCAAACAATGACTTCACCTTGAAGACTGGGATGAATTGAAACACTATTCTAACCTAGATAAGTGCCTTACTGGAAAAAAGTTTCCGGCAATATGTCAGGATTTCCCTTCGCCTTCTTTCAAAAGCTACTAAACAGAATATTTATTCTGCTCTTATTTAATTTTGTAGAGTGATTACTTTAATAAAATGTTTCTTTTAATAATTGAAGCTAATAACCCTATTCATATAAGCGACAGTAGGTTGAATATGAAGTAGGCATATATGAGTGTTATGTTATGAGTATGAGTGGCATATATGAAGTAGGCACAATAGATGAGACATGCAGTCATCGTTTAGACTTGGCTGTCAGCCGAGTTTTATTCAAGCAGTTAACATTTTCTCAGTTTACATAAAAATTTTTAGAAAGATACCAGCGTTTCTGATTAAACTTTGAGATTGTTATACACAATAAAAGCGTCTGCTAATTCAATTTCTGAAAGAAAATGGACAAAATAATAATAAATTTATTAATATTTAAAATAATAATAATAATAATAAATAGTGACAAACATTTCGCTGCATTTTAGTAATTCAAATTAACATGTAACTTTGATTTTGTACAACCCATTTTTATGGACATATGAGGACGTTCAGTACACAGGTACACTCTTTCATCAGCCAATGCACAAAGGGAGTTTTGGACACGCGTAATTTTACTTTAAGACTGCCCAACAAATATGAAAAATGTTTCTGACTTCTGTCAGTCTGCCCGTGTGTCTGCACTCTAATTTTCATAAATATAACTGAATGTCTTGAAAAGAGGTTTGTTACTCAAATTCACTATAGCATGTTCCCAATTGAAAATAGTGTCACTAGCATGAATGGTTTGTGTTCAGGGACGTCTGAAAGTATTCCAAAGCAATATGTTCTACATTTGAAGTATTTCTATAGAGTGCATTTTAATATGTCTAAAGTGCACAGAACATAATGAAATTTAACATATCGTACCCCGGCAAGAAAAGTGACACAATTCAAAAATGCAGTGTTAGAGAAAAATCAATTTAAATATTATGATAGAGCATTGGCTAGACTACAATAAAACAGACACAAATGCCTCTCAGGTTCCCTATATCTCGGAACTGCCTATCAAGTTCCGAGATAGAGATAGGAGGCTTTTCTTGCAGGTTGGGGCACTTCATGCACATTTATCAATGACATAGACACAAAATTGCCATCTTTTACTAGTGTCACTTTCCTTGCGGGAATGACATATGTTTTTTATTAGCACAAAATAATGTTTCTAGTATGTGGTATGATTAGCATGCATGATTGGTTTATAGAGCCACACAAAAATATTCAGATACATTAAGGGATATAATTGCGAAAATACAGGAAATGCATTTGCAGTTTATTATGTGTTTTCAACACTTTCCAACAAAGTTTCAAAGTGAAGTGATTATCACTTCGATTCAACTGTCTGTCCATACGTCTGTACACACTCTGTTCCCGTAAATAGATTTAGATGCTTGAAAAAATATATATGTTTATAAAGTTCACTATGATATGTTCTCGATTGAAAATGCTATAAATAACGTAACTGGTTTGTGTACAGAGACTCGCCGATGATTATCGATACATTACGGTCTATGAGAGGCATTTTCTCAAAGCATATTTTAACATCACTATATCGCACACAGGCATAACGTAGTAAAACTAGGATTCACAAAAATCATTTTTTTTTCTTCTGTAAAATAATTAATTGGTTTACAGAGTCCCACTAACTTGTTCAAATACATTGTGGTATTAAAATGCAAACTACTCAAAGTAAATTCCCAGTGTTATATATATATATATACACTAAGCGACAAAAAAAAAAAGCCGCACTTGAATGTTTTCCTTTTCGCCTTCTACAACCGCCAATTTTATCGTTTAAAAAGCAAATTTTCGAATAGATTTTACTATGTTGTCCTCCACATACACTTTAGCTCTGAGTCTAGTGTTAAAAACAAAATGCAATTGTCAGGAAAATTGTAATTTTATTATTTATTTCAAAAATGGTAAGAATAAGGCAGTTAACGATGCCACAAAAAGTATTAAATTTTAAATGAAAATTAAAAAATATTTTAATACGTGATATGGCAAAATAATTAAATGCGAACGAAATATTTGTAAAATGAATTTTAGCAAAATATAAACTTTTTTGGCCGTTTAAACTGGGAATTTGGCTTTAGGCGGTCATGTTGCTCATCCAAGCAAGATAACCGCAAGTTAAAATGCGAATGTTTAAAAAATCGATTTGTATCATGTTCAAAACTTAAAAAAGATTTTTTAAAAGTGTATAGTAAATTACTTTCTTCAAAAACAATGCGGGAATAATTAAACAAAGCGGGTTAAAGAACGGAAGATCTGCGAAAAAAGCCATTATTAAGGAAAAGAATTAGAAAAAACAATACTTTAGTTGACCAAAATTTAAAAACATTATCAGTTAATTATTAGGCTGAACTGGTTTTCTCTGATGAATCAAGTTTTCTTTATTTCGTGCAGTTGAAAAAAGCTAGAATGAAGACGAAAATATGACCGACTTAATGAAAATCGCACTTTTAAAACAGTAACACATTCTCCGTACGTTATGGTACGGAGGTGTATAACTTTTCAAACACTCGGGGAAATTTTTATGTTGAAGGGATCAATTAACTCGAAATAAAACACAATCTGCATAAAAGTGGTGCCTGACCGACTATTTTGGAGGTATCTTAGACATTTCCGTAAACAGTATTTGAAGATAATAAGGCACCTTACTACACGGCGTCCGTGGTAAGTTTATTCACTTCAAATTGTCAAAATTTCTTATACATTCCCATGAGAACCTATAATTCTGTAAGTAATCATGCTTTTTTTCACTTTAAGTTAAATACCACAAAGGATATAGTAGAATTTTTTCTTTACCAGACATGGAAATGGTCAAAATCACGATCCGCTCGAAAATGTTTCGTCTATAAAAAGGCGGGGGAGAGGGGAGAGGATTCGAAATTTGCAGCCTATAACTCTGCCAGAACTAGAAAAATTTATTTGTGATATTTGGCACATTGAAATTTCTGAGATTTATATTAAAACACTGTAAAAAACTATGCCATTGCGCATTAATGCAGTCATTCCATATAAAGGTGGAATTAACCCAATGCAGAATACATATTTTTAACAAAAAATTGCTTAGATCTAACAAATAAATAGTTTTACTTCATATATTAAAATATAACTTGTTTATTTCATATAATAAATCATAATAGAATGCAAAGTGTATAGTTATTGCATTATGTTCAAAAAGAAAGTTTTATGCAGATTTTAAAAAAGTACTTCGTAAAGTGCAATAAAGCGAATTATTAAATCGAAAATATACATAGGTATCATTTCATACCTTTGGTATTATGCAAACAAGACAGTTTTATTTGTTTCAAACATTAATTTTAAAGTTATTACAAATAAAAAAGGTATAAGTCATTTTTTCTGCAGTGCGGCTTTTTTTTTTTTGTCGCTTAGTGTATATATTAAGTACATTATATTGTACGTATGTAAATTTTAAGTGATACACGGGGCTTACACGTTTTAAAAGCAACTCTTTTAAAACTTTCTCTTCAGAAGCATAGCTATAGGAGATTCTTCCCACCATAGTTTTTAAAAAATGTATTTTCACACCTTAGAGTTTTTAGGCAACATTCGGGGCTACACTAAAGCGAATTATTGTATCTCATTCTCTCTCTTTTTTTAGAAATAAATCTATAAAGATAATTCTTTTAAGTTTTCTTCCTCTAAAACAGTCGTCAGCAACTGGTATAGCCCTTCGCAGAAAAATTCTGACATTATTTGCATTTTTAAATGTTTTATTTGAATATACTGATGTTAATTTTAACTTCGGGATTTTCTCAATCACTCATACTAAAAATATTAGACTTCCGAATTTTCTGGATGAAAAAAAAGAGAAAGAAAGAAAGACAGCAATTATTCATAATTAATATTTATCAGGAATCTTTGAATTTCTGACCAGCATTTGATACTGATCTGAGAATTCTTCTGAATTTGCCAAAATAATTGAATTCTTCTTAAAACGTATCTAAAAAATATAATTTGCCATTGGATTTTAATAATCTGGTATAATAATATAAATATTACTAGATATAGTAAATATACAGTTTTGTACGTCAAAATAACAATTTATCGCTATAATTGAATTTTCCCCCCGAGTTCTTTATACTTTGGAAGCAATAAATGCTATTTTCGTTTCTCCCCTCTAATTGCTTTTTACAATCAAACAGCCCTTAAGCATTGCTCTAATGATTAAATTAGTATTTAAGTTTTTCTTTATAATAAAATAAGCATTTCTCCTATTTTATATTAAATAAATTTATCTTATGTTTATAAAATGAGGGGCATTTTTGGATTATTACTCTATTGGATTATTACTATGCTTATTTACTGCTTTGGATTATTAACAATTTTAATCAATAATATGGGTGGTCCGCTAGATTTTAAATTATGAATTTAGTGGATTTTAAATTTTAATTTAGTGGTTCGTGAAGTCGATAAAGTAAAAAACAAAATATATTTTGAGGTAGCATCACAGAGTTAAAATACATTGAAGCCTGGACGATGTAACGGGAAAGTACTGTTAGAAAGTGTTTATAATTAATGCAAGCCGTGTGATTTATTTTTCTTGTTTCAGTTTTAAAAGAGGGCTGATTTGGAGCCCTCTCCTAAACGAGGACCCGGTTGATTGCCAAATTTTCCTTTTAGGAAATAGGGAATAGGGCCTTAGAAATTCTGGTATTCAAATGGCAGATGTAATGACATATTCGGAGGGGTTCACGGTGCTCAAAGGTTAGATATTATAATATGTGATGGTAAAACTTATGCATTTTTCGAACGATAAAGTTTTTAAAAATAACTTGCCAAAATATTTTTTTAATTTTTAAATAACACATGCATATCGTTAAATATTGGACATTCTAAATCATTTCCGTTTCAAGCTCTAACATTATGTAACATCAATTCTTTTTATAGTTGACGTATCTTATTGCCATAATTTTGGCATCTTTTATTGAAAAAACTTTCACCCACGATCTGGCACTTTCCAATGAGACGAAAAACGACACCTAAGGTACAGCTAGGTAGAGCAATTTTCTTTGAAAATGAAGCACACGCATAACTCACATTTGGCAAGCAATCTTGAAATTTAAATAAACCCAACAGTTTGTCTATCATCAAAAAACCATAAATTTGCTACGCTGACTTACATAGCGTATAAATAGCAATACTGAGGTGCACCATTTTTTTTTTTTCAAAAAACTGTTGCATCAACTTGTTGAGTTCGGATGACATTATTTTTAAAGAACTTCATTTTCTGATACAAGGTCAGCAGGTGCAATGTTAAAAGTGGTGTTTTAAAGTCAGTTCCAAATAAAAAATATCGTTCATTATTCAACATTTCCTTTCGTACGTAATATAAATAAGGTGTTGTGCGTTCTGCTTTGACGTCTGAAAATGACGGTATGTAAAGGTTTTTTTCGGTATTTGTATGTATTTATATGTTGTTTTTGTTGATTTTTATAATTCTTAAAGTAATGCATTTTACTATCATTTGATTTTTTTTTTTTTTTTTTTTTTTTTTTTTAACATTTTACATGTTACTTATATGTATCCAACATCATTTTTATCAATTATAATATTTAAACTCTTGTTTAAGTAATATCAACGACAAAATTCTAAAACCGGCACAGTCTCTGGTTCCAAGCTGTGCGAATTTTTTTGAGAGTTTACTGTATTACTAGCAAACCCATGCGAATTTTTCGCAGTTTATATCTTTATTATTATTATTATTATTATTATTTACCTATAAAATTTGAAACTTTTATAAGGCTTATACCAATTTCACCATCCAATTAAATTTTTAATTCACTAGAAGCCAAACTGTTATTCGTTTTTGTCACTGAGCTGAAGAACAACTGGAGGAAATGCTGGACCGGTTTTCGCGTGCCGTTTTTGGAAGGTTTGTCTTCCGATCGTTGCACGGCAGAAAACATTTGATACCTTTGTATTTCAAAGTAAAATTGTGTAAAGGTTGTCTGTTCGAACAATCAGATGCTAAAAATGATATTACAATTTAAAATTTTTTTAAAGGTATAATAGTAATAGACGACCCGACAAATGTTGCCTGCCGTGCAAGGCATGACTTTGTACGGCAAACGATTGCAGAAAAACTGGCACGCACGAACACTGTGAACCATTTAAACCATTTGCTCCAGTTGTTCTCCAGCTCAGTGGTTTTTGTGGGATGAAACGCTAATGATAGTTAAACCAAATCATTCAAAGAAAAGTTTCAAAATAAACTTCATGTTTGACGACCCAGTTTTCATATTTTCCCAGGCAAGACAGCTTTAATAAAGGACCCCCTATGGCGACTTTTAAATTTTTGCCGCCATGCTGACGAGATTCCTTTTATTTTTCATTTATTTTTTTTTATCATTTATTCATTTTGGTATAATTTTCTGTTAAAAACACTTAATACCTATTTTGATTGTACTTTTTATTATTGCGTTTTTCAGTCAATTTATGAAAAAAGTTCATATTTTGTTTATATCTTTAAAGTATTGCTGGATTTAAAGTATTGCAAGGATTGTAAAGATGCAACTTTTAAAAATAAATTTTCCTATAAAATGATCTAATCGGACAAATGTCGTCATTTTTTTTTTTTTTTTTTTTTTATGTCACTGAACTGAGTCCGCGTGCTTAAATATTACTTGTATATTATTTTTTATCCTCGCATATTTTATTGTCACTATCGTATCGTTTCTACAAAATACAATCGTAACTGGTCCACGTAAGAGAAATATTGAACAAACTAGCAAACCCGTGCGAAAATTTTTCGCACTTAATTACTTTTCTTATTTACTTTCAAAATTTGAAACCTATAAATATTATACCAATTTCACCACCTAATTAAAATTTTAATTTACCAGAAGCCAAATTATTATTAGATCCAAATTAATATTGTGCAACAGTGAAACCAAAATCATTCAAAGAAAAGTTTCAAAATAAAATTCATGATTGACTCAGTTTTCATACTTCTGCAGGCAGTACAGTTTTAATAAAGGACCCCCCATGACGCCTTTTAAATTTTTATCGTCAAAAATACAATGATATTTCATTTATTTTGGCAAAAAAAAAAAAAAAAAAAATCCTATTTTGATTATACTTTTTATGATTGCGTTTTTTAATCATTTTATGATAATAATTCATATTCTGTTTATATCTTTAAAATATTGCTAGGTTTAAAATGACGTTTGGAAAGATTCTGAAGAAATAACTTTTAAAAATACATTTTCCATAAAATAATGTCATATTACAAATGTCGTCATGTTTTCTTTAGTTCATTCAGCTGAGTCCGCGTGCTTAAATATTGTTCATTTTTTAGATATTATTTTTTTATCCTCGCGTATTTTATTAATTTCACCACTATCGTATCGTTTCGACAAAAATTAATTGAAATCGGTCCACGTTAGAGAAATATTCAATAGATTGTTGTGAGAAAATTCTATTGGCATTTATACACTAACTTTTATTATTTTTTTTTATTTATGACACATTTTACTTTCTTTAGAATATTAAACTTTGAAATATTTTAGCATAATAAAGAAAAAGTTTAAAATTGTATGTTACAGTTAACGATGACTTTTTTTTTTGTTTCTTTTTCAGGCACTTGTGCGAAGTGTTTAGGAGCGGTCACAGAGAAAGGCTGCACGGCTGAAAAACTCAACTACCATCAAAAGTGTTTTGTTTGCACACTCTGTAGTAGGTATTAACGATTGAATCACCGTCTTATCTTATTTATTTATTTAACGAAATATTAAACCTCTTAAAATAAATAAATAAATAAAAGATCAATTGTAATTAAATTTATAAATTACCTATTCAAATCCATATCCAAGTTTTTGTGAGTAAAACGATTTTGTTCGATTTCCAATCAGATGTTAAGATTTAGTATAATCATTCAATGAAGTCATTTAATGAAATCTCGTATTTTCTTTTATGCGATGGTCCTTCCAGTGGCCGAGTTGTTCAAAGCTGGGAGATAGGAGATGCTAGATTCAAACCTAGATATATACTCGTCGACTTAGCCGTTTGGAGTTTTCCGTGGTTATCTCCGAAACTCGAGTAAACACGGGCTGAGTCCCCTTAGAAAGACCTTCCATGGAGGACATTCCATAAAGGCCTCCTAGGACACTAATGTAGTTAGTCAGCCTTCACGCATCAGCAATCTTTTATACTTTTATTTGATTAGCCTGTTGGTCAGCATAGTTATAGTGTTGCCTAATATTAAGAACTGCATTCACATTAGAATATAATTGTTTAAATAGATGCAGATGAGTCTCCACCCCCCACCCCACCCTTGAACACCAAATGCAAGAATAGCAATAATACAACACAATGATAGCAACTACTAATTCCATGTTAAATTTTATTTTAGAAATACAACATGCATCACCGAAACAGCTGTTTATTGTTATTTGCGTAAAGCGCAGCCGAGATTTGGCTGTAATGGGCACGATTTTAATATATAATACCTATTTATAAATTACATGTTCTTTAAATTAATAGGCAGTGAGCTAAACAATTTTGGTGATCCCCCCCCCCCTTGAATATGTAAAATACTGTACAGAAGTGACTTTTAATTATAGTATATTGGAGGTATAATGAACTGCATTTGCGTTCGAATTTCATAATTATAAAGTTCATTTATAGCAAGTAAATCGTGCATACTTTTTTTTTTCATTTGTTAATGCTTTTTTTTCTAATATCGATCAAAATTAAAAGTTCCTTTCTAAGTTTATATTTTATTCGATTACATTATGTATTTTTCCAAAAAGCGAGTGACCACCTCCTTATTTAAATTTATTGAAAAATATTTTCTTCGATAGGTCAACAAAAATTTCGTAATTTTTCTCTCTATACTGACATATCATAAATGTAATTAATATTCAAATGATTGTTTTTTTTTAATCTATTTTTTAATCATTATTTCACAACTGTAAAATCTGCCTGAACCCCTGAACACACACACACACACAAAAAAAAAAAAAAAAAATAAATAAATAAATAAATAAATAAATAAATAAATAAATTTGCAAGGTGAGACATTTGCTTGTTTTTGACACAGCATTCTACTCAAAAATTATGAAAATATTAGATAACGTCCGTATGTGCTGCCATCGATTGTTCCTGAATGCATGATGTCACTCTATTTATGTCGAGAGTTGTGATACGAAATAGCTGGAATTAATCTGGGGGAACTATCGAAAGCTTTAATGATAAACAAAAAGCCAATATAATAACTCACTGTAAAGTTCTCCTGTTATACTACCCGAGAGATGGCACTGCTACAGTATGCAAATTCTTAAATCATTCTGATGCCATGCGCAATAAATATTTCCTTAATTTTGATGAAAGTACGCTATTGTTCTAAAAAGAAATCATAAAAAATAACTTTACATTAATAATTCTGTACTGATAAGTATAAAGGATTTAAGTCCAAAAATGTCGATTTTGGGTTAAGTACATAGTCAGACTCAGAAAAAAATTCTCTATCGACTGGTATAAAGAATGTAAGTCTATGCCATTTAGTCTTTGAGAAAATCAATTGCAGAGTTGCCAACTTTTATAATTTATTCCGGAGCATTGTTAGCCCCGCCCTTTTCTCATACCGGAAATTTTAAAGAATGATTCTTCCCTTATTTAACCGTTGCCACATATTAAAGAAAAATAGTCTATAAAACTTCTGGTGCGAAAAGAAGGCGGGGCTAAAATTGCTCCGGAATAAATTATAAAAGTTGGCAACTCTGCAATTGGTAAAAAAAGGTTCAAGTCAGAAATTTACCATTCATGTATGGCATAAAATATTTAATTCAAATTTTTCCCGTTATTAAATGAAGGTTGACAATCACTGAATGGTATAAAGGGTATAAGTCAATGAAATACCTTTTTCCTAATCGATTCTTCTGATTTGTTTTTATTTAGTTTAACTTTATTTTTCGTCTCCTGAAAACTCAAGAATATGGTCTTAAATCCTTTATACTTATCAGTACAGAATTAACGTAACGGATCTATGAATTCTTAAATTTCTGTACTTAAATAACAGTATTTGCCACTTTTGTAACTATGTAGCTTTTTAAGATTTTTAGACATTTAATACTCCTTTTGAAGCATATATTTTTAAACAGTACATTATAACAATGATTTCTTACATACTATATTGAATTCTTTGCAGGTAAAGAGCTGTACGGAAAGCCCTATTACACAATGAGTGGAAAACCCTATTGTGAAGAAGATTACGTTGTAAGTATAAATAGGAATAATGCTCTAATATACTAGGCAAGCCTAACGAGACAAAAATAAACACCTCTAAAAATTGCCAGACAATTTTGAAAATAAAATCATTTATATAAGGAGAAGATGAAAATGAAAAAAATATTATTTAGGAAAAACGTATTTAAAGAAATGAAAGAATTTTTAAGTAGTTGTTTAGTTTATCTATATATTAATAGGCAAGCATAAAATTTGTAGTCCCTTTTTAACATATTAAATATGGGAGTAGAGGGTTGAAAATCGTATCATTCGAAAGGTATGGTTAGCCGGAGGGTGCGAATACAAGTATTATTTTCTTACGATGTCAAGAAGGTATTTAAAAATACATTTATTTTGTATGCATTTTCCCCCATTTTTCCCTTTTATACACGTATTCCTTCACATTAAAAAAACCTAAAAGTAGAAAGTTGTTAAATCTGGCAATTTCATAAAGCTCAAATAAAACCATAGACACAGTAATTTGTATAATGTAGCATCACTATACGCAAGCGAAGTGATGACGTCACTGGCTGTCCATGGAGCCATGAAAAAGATTTTCTATGTTAATCGCCTATTGGATTTTTTGTAAAAAAATATTAAAAAATAACGGAAATTATCTGCCGATTTTAATTCCGATATTTGGGTATAGTTATATATAAGTTACTGTCTACATGTGTTTGATTGAGTTATTTTTTCTGTAAAATTGATAAAATTTTAATTTAAAATCACAAAACTCCAGAAAAAAAATGGCAAACTTCCAGTTTCGAATGTAAACATAAACATTTCATTTCAAAGGGTGATATTTAAACAATAAATATTCAACTAATATACTAAATAAAAGGAAAATGGATTTGTTACTAACTGCTGCATGTATAAGTAGACGATACGGAAAAAATTCCGATTTCCGTTTTTTGCTGAATTTACATGTTTTGAGCTTTCTTTACGTTTCAATTAACTGAAATTGGCTACTTATTTTTTAAAAAAGTATCTTTATTGCTAGCTTTTGTGGGTAGAAGATACATAAAAGCTTTTGATTTCCGGTTTTCGATGAATTTACACATTTTGAGATTTCCTTGCATTTTAATTAAGTGAAATTGACTACTTATTTTTATTTTTTAAAAAGTGGATTTATTATTCTTTCCTCTGCGTATATAAGTAGAAAATATAAGATTCAGAAAAGTTTTAGATTTTCGGTTTTCGATAAAGTTACACGTTTTGAAATTTCCCGAACTCAATTCGACCATTTTTGAAAAATATCTTTTTTTTTTTTCTTCTTTTTGTTCAAACACTGTACTTTATGAACCAATCGAATTAATTTAACAGAATTTGATACTTGGTTGGGCCTTGGTTTGACATGGTACCTATTAGCTTCTGGGCTGTATCACACAACAAGGGGCGTTTTCACGTTGCGATTTTCTCTCATTTCAGGAAAGGCTAACATCTACAGAGAGAAATAGTTATATTAAGTAAAACTCTGCTGATTCAGTTAGAGTGAATATCGGCAAACAATTGCCGCAGCTGTGTTGCAATTGCATTCCGTTTAGGACAAGGCAATAACTTTGCTTTGTCTCGCTTTGCAAAAAAAATGGTCGAGTTTCGACCACTGGGCGATACTAGTTTAAGTTAACGTTCTTTAATTTAAATTTATTATTATTACGAAAATTAAATAATATTGTTTGTACAACACTGACCACAAATGTTTTACCGTTCTGGAATATATCATTGTTTGCATTATTCTATACATTTTAAATTTCATACGGGATTCATCAAAACAAATAAGAAAGAACAGTAATTGCATTTTCACTTTCTCTTACCCTAACGGTAAAGAAAGTATTGTTTTAGGGTCAAATTTTCGAAAGTGAGTTTTTGTTATATTTACATGTTCTGAGGTCCCTTGAATACGAAAATCATATATTTAGCGAATGGTCTGTGTGTGTGTGTGTCTGTCTGTTATCAGCATATCTCAAAAACAAATATATAGTAGCAGAAATTCCACACTCCGTATTCTAAATGTGTATCCTATAGGGATGCTACACTAAGCTTTTCGTTGAGATGAATAAAATGGTTCGTGAACAGGGACACTGAAAAATATTCAAATACATTACGTCTATCGGGGAAATTGCAGGTAAGTAGAGTTTAACATCTATAGACTGCACTAAACCAAATGAAACAAATATATATTTTTTGTAATAGAGATAGTCAACTGGGAAAAAAATTTTGTGTATGTAGGGGCCTCGCCTCTCGAGGGGAGTAAATTTTCATGATGGGTATCTTTCAAAAGAGCTCGCCAATACCTTTAAAACGAAGGGTTGAACCATCGATCTGCGATAATTTAAAATAAAGTTTTCGATTTTTTTCATTTTTAACTCTCCCCCCCCCGCACCCCCCCCCTTTTTTTTTTTTTTTTTTTTTTTGAGATCCAAATGTTGTATTTTGAAGTTAATATAAGTTTGTTGCTGGAAAAGTTTGATCAAGACTGATAAGTTTCAATGAATGCTGCGTGTGAAAATTGTCTGTATAATTTTAAGTAAACTTTTAATTTTAATAACAGAATTAAATTCTATATAAATGTAGGTGTATTCATGAAATGGGGGGTTGACACACAGAACTAATTATCATATAAAACTCTTCCGAAGCCTAATTTGAATTGTTTAACATAGGTTTACATAACAGTACTCGTTATCTGACCTCTTAATCTCCAACCTGTATTTATAGTATTAAATTTCAGGTTAAGGGAAAGTCGTGTGAGTAACATAACAGATTATTTAAAGTCATAAAAACATAAATTATAAAAAAGAGAGAATTAAAGGAAAGTTGAGTCACAATATTGTTTTATTATAGTTGCTGTCAAATAACAATGAGTGAAGATATGTGTGAATCGAACATGACGTTTTGTCATTAAGTGACATTTTTTAAAAAGAAAGTTCTTAATAGAACAGATTTTAGTATACACAACAAAAAATAAAATAAAATTACCATGAATTTTTTTTTTCTATAAAAATTATATTTATTATGTAAATTAAATGCAATGTCAATTTCTTTTACAATGTAATCTGTACCCCAGATGTAAAGGATACTATGTCACAAAAATGTAATCTATGGGGAATAATGTTAATAGTGTTGTAATGAAATAAATTTGACATGAATAAAGAAAATGGACAAGGTTTTATTTTCAATTGTTCTTCACAGTAACTCGACATAATGCTTTATAAACCAAGTATCAACTTCACTTTCATGCACCAGTAAACACAGCTTAGATAATAACTATCAACAGCAATTTCACAATACAAACTGTATCAGAGCATTAACACACAGCAAGGCTGTAATCCAAAAAGGCTCAGAGCTCTTTATCGTAAGGCACTCGGCGAGAAATTGACTGATTTGGCGTAAAGCAACTCCTTAAATACCCGCGTAGAAAAATGTAGAAAATTTCAGAAACTCGTCAGCCAATGAAGTTCAAGCTTCCATATTTGGTATATTGATGATAAGGATTTTGTCGCCAGGGTCGCCAAAAAAAAAAAAAAAAAAAAAACCGACAAGGTGAGAAAAAGTTGCCAAATTTGGCGCCAAATCCATTACCGACCTTAATGAGGCTTTTTAGCGTGTTTTAAGCTATTTTAATGTGTAAACAAACTGGAAATGCTGAAAATTAACATTTTATCACTTGACTAAGCCTCTTTGAATGAATTTACATAAAAAAAAAAAAAAACTACGAATTATTTACAAATTCGTAACAATATATATATATTTATAAAGATTAAAGTTTTATAAAAATAAAAGCTGATTTTTTTTAATTAAACAGTTTTTTTTTTTTTTTTTTTTTTTTTTTTTAATTATAAATCTCTTGCACCATTTTTTATCTTATTCAGTGAATGACGTTTGTTTTTCTATTATACATTTAATGTGTACATTTATACACACATGTGCATGTATGTATATATATATATTTCACTTATTTATTTCAGAACAAACTTGACAAATGTTTCACGTGTAACAGGCCTATTCTGGAAAAAGTAAGTCACAAAAGTTCTATTCAAAATGTTTATTTTATTTTATTTTTTAACAAGAATTTACAACTGACTTAAAAAGGGTTAAATATCAGTTAAATACTATTAAATCTAACTATTTTTATAAAATAATTTTATTTTAATTTTTACAATTTTTGTTATTTACAGAAAATAATTAACGTTCTTTGAGAATTGTTAAAGTAAAATACCTATGATAGTTAACATATATTTATGCATTTATTTTCTAATGCAATTCCACTTAAATATAAAAACATATTGATTACTATAACAATATAACTTTATTTTCCATTTCTGAAACGTTGTATAATTATATGCATAAAGCTGATTGTTTGTTTGTCCGGATTTTTAGTTCGAAATACAGAACTACACCGTTCGACCGACAGCTAAGAAAAGTAGTACACTTATAAATCAGGAAAAAAAAACAAGCTAATGCCGTATTTTTTAGTTGAGTCAGATAATTCGATCGAAAGATATTAAATAAAAACCCCGTTTTAGCTTAAAAATGATTAAAAAGGAAGAAATATTTGATGCCAAAATAAACAAATAAAATACGCATTCATATAATAACTAATAATAACAGGAGACTTAGCGTAGGAATATTAAAACCCGAATAAACTAGTACGTCAGAAACGCCAAAGAAAAATATTGCAAATCCATACAGCTGTTTCGGTAGCCTTAAGCGTACCGTCTTCAGTGCAATCCTTTTTGCACTGAAAATGGTACGCTTTAGGCTACCAAAACAGCTGTATGCATTTACAATATTTTTCTTTGGCGTTTCTGACGTAGTAGTTTATTCGGGTTTTAAAATACGCATTCTTTTTTTTTTTTTTTTTTTTTTTCCGAAAACAAAATATTTTTAATTTCGCGCGAAAAATAATAAAAATTAGAAAAAGAAACTTAGTTACGCTACGAAAATTGGTACATATTTTATCAGGAATTCGTGTATAAATAAATATTTTCATAGAGATACTTGGCATTAGCATCGAACTTTTATTTAAGTATTTTTCTTTTCTACAGTAAAACAAAATGTTTCGCGCTTATTGATACTTTATGTCTAACTTATGAGGTTCTTTTATATTCTCACCTTAATTTCAAATAGTTATAATTTAAATTTTATAAGATTTTTTTTTTTTTTTTTTTATGGAATAGCTTTAGTGTAGGACAATCCTGGCAAAATTTCAAATTTGGCACCGAAGTAGCTCGTACGTTTCTCGCCAAGGTCTTTAGTTGAGATAACCATTTCAATTCATAGCAATGTGGGAAAAAAAAAAAAAAAAAAAAAGTCGCCACGAGGATCCCATACTAAAGCTGTGCCTTTTGTATTTATTTATTTGTAACACTGGTACAACTGGGACATTGGTCCACATTTTTTTGGTGCGTTTTTTTAGGCGCCGTTTGGAGAGATGACGATATTATTCTGGATTCTTTAGCAATATATTATAGTAATAGAATAAAATCCATGGCAACCATTTCAGAAAAGGACATTTCGCCGTGATTGCCAAAAGAAAATCGCCAGAAATGAGTTGTGGATCAATGTCCCAGTTGTTCCGAAACATTTTCTAATGAAGATTTCGGGAAATGTTTCATGCATTTCTCTTTCCCTTTTACGTCTTTATTCAGTTCTTTCATTAATTTCTAAATTCTATAAACACTACTTCAACCAGGGCAATGCCGGGTACAGTCGGTAACAAAAGTCTCCGAACACTAGCAACAATTCCTATGTAAAAAAAGTACACTTAATACAGTTTTGTTAAATAAATTCTTGTCGAATCCTGTTTTTAGACTGACTAAGAACAGGATTCGACAAGGATTTATTTAACAAAACTGTATTAAGTATACTTTTTTTACATAGGAATTGTTGCTAGTGTTCGGAGACTTTTGTTACCGACTGTAGACCTGCTAGTTGTAAGATAAAAGTTATTAAAGAACGAAAAATTAAATAAGAATACACTGTTCTATAAATAATAATAATCTCAGTACATATTGAAATTAATTGTATACATAAGAAACAGAGGTAGAATGTTGGATTCAGGTTTAAAGAGAAACAACATCTACTGAAATATATATATATATATATATATATTATTCCAAGAGAAGGTAAATATGGTACGAGGTAAGTAAATACATACCAACTCTGAATATTTATATATGTAAATTCTTAAAATGTACATAAACAATTTTACATCAATAATTAAATAGGGATTTTTTTTTTTTTTAACGCATTATACCTTAATAAAATTTAACATATGAATAAATAAGTTGGTTTGCATACATACGTTCGAACATGCCCGATTCATGTCCCCTTTGTTTCACTCAAAAATGCATATTTGAATCAAATATTCCTCTTGTAATAAAAATTTTTCATTTCACTATTAGAAGTATATAATTTTTATGAAACGTTGTTTTCAGAAACATTTTTTTATATTTTTAATAAAATATTTTTAAAATAAAAACGAAATTTCTAACCCTCAAATCAATGGCCCCCTGGACCACGACCAGTGCATTTGACCTTTGATAAGCATAATTAGCTTTTGAAAGAGACGAAGTGTACGGTTTGTTAAAACTTGAAAGTCTATGGAAACGTGCAATATATTTGATAGTTTTTTCAAGATTTGTTAGCACTGGAGAGGAAAAAAATGTTCATTGTATTATGAGGTGCTAAAGCAATCTCCATTGGTTAAGATCATCTACACTTAAAAAAAAAAAAAAAAAAAAAATTACGAGATTTTTGTAAGATAATTTTGTCTATTCTTTGTAAGTTTTACATTCCTAGCTTTTTCACACTAACATTTCTTATGTAGTTATTGTCAAAAAAATGCAGTTAAAAGTTTCAATCCAATTCGATATACCGTTATTACGTATAATACTATACTCGGTCACTCATAAAATGACGTTACCAGTCTTACAGAATAAGAGACAACTGTCAATTGTCCTCATATAGCTCTTTAAAAATCTCCGATCTTCAATTACACACGAAATAAATTTATTGTTTCTGTCTTTACTTTCGTTACATACCAAAAGTTTAATCCTGCAATGTACAATGAGATATTTGTCGAGTTTTGAATTGTAATTCTTTTGCAAACAGGTCCTGAAAGCCGAAGGCCATAAATTCCATCCCGAGTGCTTTCGGTGCGCGGTGTGCAAGAAGTGTCTGGATGGCAAACCTTTCAGCGTTGACCCACAAAAGAACATCTTATGCTCTGACGACTATAAATGGTAATTCCACTTTTATTCATGGTTTCTCTCTTCATTGTTGTGACAATGAACCATTCTCTTAATTTTAGAAAATAGCGAAAGTACTTTTTTTTTTTTTGACGTTGTTTTTTTGTACTGGAAATTAAATACACAAGAAAGAAAAATCATGCGTTTTGCATAAATTATAAAATCTCTTCTGACTTGCTTTTGTGCGCTACATCGTTTATTTTCAAATGTGTTTTACATCCGTGATGACACCTTTAAATATGTTTTATCTTAATTATAGGGGAAGAAATCCCACAAAAATTACGGCTACAGTCTTATTTATACACAGAAAGCATGAAATAGACAACTTTTGTGTAGCCCTGTATGTTATTGCTGAAACGTCCATGGAGGCCTCTACGTTGAGAGTAGGGACTCAAAATGCTTTTGTCTGTCTGTATGTCTCGCGATAGCGGCCGCAAAAATCACCCAATTGACTTGCACATGATTTGGTACACATGTTCATAAGCAGCACAGAAGTACCTGGCGTGTTCTATTTGTAGTTCGTGTACAGGGACACACCAAAGTTTTTCGTATCATTACGGCCTACGGACAGAATTGGTATGTATTGCAATAGCGGCCGCAAAAATTCCCCCATTGACTTGCAAATGGGTACACATGTTTAGGGGACATACAAAAATAACTGTTTAATTTTTGGTGTACATATTGTTTATTCTTCGTGTACAGGGACACACCAAAGTTTTCCTATCATTTCGGCCTATAGGACAGATTTTCGTTTAAACTCATTTTAACATGGTTACACTGCATTTAACAAAATGAAATTAACATACATTATTGCTTAGACAATAATTAATGTACATGTACAGGACCATACAAAAACTTTCCGACAATCTTACGTAATCATCCAAATTATGTCAAATTTCGTTATGCTACATTCAACATACTGGAATCAGCATACATTATTAAGATGCTTAACCGCGTGTTTTCTCTGGACGAAAGGTAGGTATACGCTAAATAATTTATTGACAGGACCACACACAAGAATTCCGATGACATTCTGTAAGCATCCAAATGGTGTTAAATTTTGTTTAAATATTAATGACATACAACAAATGTGTTGTATAGTTTGTATATAATTATTGTGGTTACAGCCTGAAATGCCTTTCCATCAATTTTCAGCTATTGTCGCACTATAATCTAGTTCTTTTGTGCAACCCTGTAAATGAACAGTGAATGATTTCCCTGCCACATTCTACATGCTTTTGCGCATATAAAAAGTATAAATTCATTTCATTTGGTTTAGTGCAGTCTATAGATGTTAAACTCTACTTATCTGCAATTTCCCCTATACACATAATATATTTGAATATTTTTGAGTGTCTCTGTACACGAACCCGTTGCTTCATCTCAACGAAAAGCTTACTGTAGCATCCCTATAGGATACACATTTAGAATACCGAGTTTGGACTTTCTGCTACGATTTGTTCTTAAGATATGCTGATAACAGACAGACACAGAGACCATTCGCTAAAAACATGATTTTCGTATTCTGGGGACCTGAGAACATGTAAATAATTTATTTACAAGACCACACACAAGAATTCCGATGACATTCTGTCATCATCCAAATGATGTTAAATTTGGTTTAAATATTAATGAGTTACAATAAATTAGTTGTATAGTTTTTATTGACGTATATTATTACTGTGGCTAGTGTACAGGAACACACAAAAGAATTTTGTACCATTACGGTCTATAGACGGTATCATGAAAAACGGCAGTTTTTCTAGTGACGCAAGCGCAAAAACAAACGAACGCCACGACACTCAGCGGAAACGGAAAAACGAACGAAAACTGCGACACTTATATATACAGGAATTTTAAGATCAAACAAACCGCTGAAAGCCGACACTTAATATCTCAGGAAATATGGGAGATTATGTTCTGATATTTTCAAAATAGACTTTCACTTTCTGTCTGATCCTACCCTGAAATCGCTACACTTCTGCGTGCAATACATTTCGAGATATGAATTGGCTCATTTAAGTTATAAATGGACGGACTAATGTGTAAGAATTTTTTCTCGAATATGGCTCGAGCGAATTTAGTTTAATTTATATATGATATTAATCGCTTTTATCTGATGTGCCTGACATCTCCCTTTTCCCTAGGAAAACTCTTGTTTTTTTTATAACTCAGTTTAAAAATCGAACTATTTTTTACTCCGAAAATACCGTGATGCGGCAGTTTCGCGGACGAATTTCTTCTCTTCCATCTGAAATACTGAATATCAAATAATCGTTTTGGCTCCATCTATCGGAAAGCGTCAAAAATAAACACACACAAAAAAAAAAAAATATATATTTTTTTTTTTCTTTTTTTAATATATATATTAAATGAGTTATTTATTTAGGTACTTGTATTTTATATGACATTTGTTTATCAAAAATATTCTTTGTATTTACATTGTTTTCATGCTGATACGTTGTTAACTTTCAAAATTGGTTCTATTTTAAAAGGTGATTGCAACAACAAAAAATTTTTCCTTTATTTTCATAAAAATGACAAATAATATGATAATCATATGCAAATATTTGTAATTTTTTCAAAATTAGGTGATAAATCACTTAAACTACGGATTGAAAAAATTCTTAAAACAGAATTTGAAAATAATTAATTTGCTCATTAAGTTTCTAGTATATATAATATATAAATTACAAAATGTTAAGCTATAATAAAATTTTGAATAGATTAAGATTTTTTTTTAATTAAATTCATAACAAACTATACTACTTAAATATTTACCAGTATAAAATTTTCACTTTTTAAAGATTTTTCTATTATTATTTATTTTTCTCTTTTAAATCAAATCTATACCTAAAAAATTATAATAAGAAATAAATATAAATAAGAAATTTTTGTCATTTTTATAATGTACTATATTATGCCTTTGAAATGTTGCATGTGTCCATCTTTTTTATCACTTTTTATAAAATTTTGAAATTTTATTTAGTTTGTTATTTTGTTCGAGTATGACCTATAAAACAACACTTTTAATACAGTGTTATAACTCATTACCATGCTCCTTTAATTTTACGTTTTGATCATTAACCCCTAAAAAGTAATGATATCAATACAAAAAACCCTTAACGGGTTAAAAGTTTGTGACGCAGCACTGTACTTTATGGCTATAAGAATTAGAAATACGGGTCTTAAAAATAATGATATCAAATTTTCAGTGACGCTTTGATATTAATTAAATTATACATAGATTTTCTTATTTGAATTTGCTTTTTCCTTTTATTTATATTTACAGTGTAAACGTTATTTTCAACATAAAATAATATATAGCATTTACTCATTGATACCTTTCCATTCACATCTCTTATACTATGAAAGCATGTGTTTTAAAAGAAATTATATGAAATTCCAGTAACGCAGTGGTGTTACATTAAGTGATTTGTTTTTAAATTTCTCTGCAATTATTTTGTTTTGCATATTAAAGTATATGTGCACATTGAAATATTGCTTTTAATTTTCAAATACGCTGTCAAATATATCACTTTCATTAAGCTTATATTATGTACTGAAATATATTTATTTCAATGAATTATTCTATCTTTTGCGTCACGCCATCCAAAACTGTAAGTAAAATATATGGAAATGTTTACTTTGTGTCATTTCATCCAAATAAATTGAAAATGCATGCAAATAGATATCGTGATGCAAAGAAAAAAACTGTGAAATTATTTTCAGTTTTGGATGGCGTGACGCAAAAGATAGAATAATTCATTGAAATAAATATATTTCAGTACATAATATAAGCTTAATGAAAGTGATATATTTGACAGCGTATTTGAAAATTAAAAGCAATATTTCAATGTGCACATATACTTTAATATGCAAAACAAAATAATTGCAGAGAAATTTAAAAACAAATCACTTAATGTAACACCACTGCGTTACTGGAATTTCATATAATTTCTTTTAAAACACATGCTTTCATAGTATAAGAGATGTGAATGGAAAGGTATCAATGAGTAAATGCTATATATTATTTTATGTTGAAAATAACGTTTACACTGTAAATATAAATAAAAGGAAAAAGCAAATTCAAATAAGAAAATCTATGTATAATTTAATTAATATCAAAGCGTCACTGAAAATTTGATATCATTATTTTTAAGACCCGTATTTCTAATTCTTATAGCCATAAAGTACAGTGCTGCGTCACAAACTTTTAACCCGTTAAGGGTTTTTTGTATTGTATTTTATAAGCGCATTTTAACCATGGCTACACTCCATTAAACATAATGAAATAAACATGTCATTAGAAAATTTGAAGCATGGTTTCTGTAAAAAAAAAATTATAGACATAAATTCGGTAATTTGTTTTCAGGGTAACACAAAATAATTCCAATTTATTATGCAATCCTTTGTCATGAAATTTGGGAGAAGTATTTATGAGTTACAAGTAGCTGACACAATGTTATGAGTTCTAAGGAAATATGTATATACACATATGTACGCAAATAGATATAGACAGACAGATAAACAAAGAGTTGAGGGAAGCAGTAGCCCCCCTCAGAAACGTATTTATTTATGTAGCGAGTTGATCATTTATATGTATATACATATTAAATGATATGGAATAAATAAAAATGATCAGTTTGGTAATGTGTGAAGCAAATAGGACATTGAGGCACCTGATCTGCAGTTCCACTAGTATAAAATGGCGTACTCATGCAAAGTACAAAAATAAAACCTTACGACACGACTGAAAACGCACTTCGAACAATTTTTACTTCTATGCCATAATTTACCTGAATATTGTTGGAGTGACATTTAAATCAATCATTAAGGGACAAGGGACGTTGAAATTATTTTTGGTTTACATTCTACCGTTTCTCAAATAAAGTACTGCTGTGAAATTTATAATTTTTATGTATGTGTGGTAAATTTAAAAGTAATTTTCGAGATGAAAAGGCTTCTCTTATAGGAATAATAATAACAGAAAATAATGCTTAATTTCAAACTACTCTTTCTAAATCTAAGTTGGTTTAAAGCTTCATTTTTTTTTTTACCGACAAAAAATAAAATTTAAAATTCTGGATATTATAAATAAAAAAACATGCTGCTATTTTTATTTATTTATTTTTGAGTTTTAAAATAAATTGTTACATCTCCGTTTAACATGCTATCGTCACACAAATTCATCCACAAATTGTACTTAGGTCTATGTTAACATATCCTCAAGTTACAGATCATTTCGTTCACTTAACGATACAGGGCGATCACAAACTGTTACCGCCCCCCTAAATGTTGACTTAAACCAATCTTCACTGAAAAAGATGAGGAAGACCCAGTCCTTTACGGGCCCTCTTCACTCACCGCCGCCGGAAGCCGAAACTAATGTTATTCAATGGGGAAATTTTCTTTACAAATAACTTATTAACTAATACATATTTTTAAATTCTGTTTTCACATTCTGAAAGTTCCCAGCTGTTAAATGGACGCACCTTTTCTAAAAAATTATTTTTTTATTTTTTTATATTTTATTTTCAAGCTGCAAAATACGAATTTTCAATATGTGAATTTTTTTCATTTTGCAATTTCAAAATAAAATATTAAAAAAAAAAAAAAACTTTTTCAAGAAAAGTCCGTCCATTTAACAGTTGGGAATTTTCTGAATGTGAAAACAGACTTTAAAAATATGTATTAGTTAATAAGTTATTTGTAAAGAAAATTTCCCCATTGAATAACATTGGCTCGGGCTTCCGGCGACGGTGAGTGAAGAGGGCCGTTAAATACCCAATGTTTGAAAACATTTCATCGAGATATAAGTTTTTAAATTTAGAAAAACAGGTCGTTTGGTAATCTTATTAAACTTTTCAGCAGGAGAGTAAAATTGTTTGTCCTGAGTGAGTGAGTGACTGATTCATCATCGGTCAGCCCAAACCCCTGCACCTAAAAGCACGAAACTAGGTGAAAACATTCCTTCTCTGACGTGGGCACTTTAGAAAATTCGCCCCCTTACAGGGGGGCGGCAAAACGTGATTTCACAAAAAATTTCATTTCTCAAAGAAAGAAAAGTAGAAATCCGTAAAATTTTTACTTTAAAGTAGAGCTAACACAAATACCTAAAAACCAATTTCGGAAATTTTAAAAATTCAGCCCTCAAGCGAGGGGGAGGGAGCAAGACGTGTTTTTGCATGGGTCAAAAAGTGATTTCACAGATATCCGTATGATTTTTGCTTTTAAATATAGCAAACATGAACTAAAAACCAATTTCTGGAATTTGAAAAATTCAGCTCCCAAGGGGGGAAGGGACAAAACGTGATGTCACATTACCGTTCATGTATACATATAAAAAATAGTGCAACCATCACAGAGTCAACACAGTTGTGGCGATTCTCTGTGGGACTGGGTCACGAATTTTGGTGAAAAGCTTGGGTATAATTCTTATACTAAAACGAGGTTTTGCACAATTCTCCCTGAGGAGAGGGGAGGGGGGGGGGGCAGAAGAAACACGTTTGAGAACTTAAATCGGCTTTAAATTGTTTTACAGTGAAGAAATTGCACATAGTGAGACTTGACTAAAAAAAAAAAATAACAATAATTTGTTCGTTTCCAAATTTTTCATTTTAAGGAAGGAAGGGGGGATTTTTTTTGTGTGTGTGTGTGTGTGTGTGAGGGGACTTGCAAAATCCGGATTTTACAGTGGAACTCTTCCAAAAATTGCACATAGAAGTTGAAATTGGCTGTACGACTTTTGAAGTGTAGTTCCAAGAAATAGTTTAGGATGTTTTGCGATTTTCGATTTTTTTTTCGGGGAGTGTGTGTGTGTGTGTGGGGGGGGGGGGATTTACAACGGGACAAATGCGCAAATTTGAGACCCCCCCCCCCTTTTTACGTTAAATTTGTCCCGGGGAATCTATGGAAGCTGTTTTCACGAATTTTGGTGTGTGGGTTGTTTATTTCCATGAAACGCCGTGACGGGATTTTGCGAAATTCCCTCTCTTTTCTCCCTATGGGGGTGGGGGCAAAAAACAGTTTTCCAAGCGTAGGTATGTTCCAAGCTATCTCAGAACGACAATTTTTTGGTATCTGTGTATGCTATGTGTACTCAACACACATTATAAAGGAATTTTGTGAAGTGTCTCCTCCATCCCCCATTTCGGGTTAAAGAGCATGTTTATAATTGGAACACTCTTCTAATTTATCTTAGAAAGGTGTTTTCATGTATTAATTGTTATGTGCACCTAAAACACTCTATAAATCAATATTGTAACCCCCCCTCCCCCTAAGGGGGACAAAAATGCGTTTCCAAACGTAACTCCGTTTAAAAATTTCTCAGGAAAGCAGTACTTTGTTATGCAGGTGTACAATGTATAACCAACACGCACTATAAATTGATTTTGTGAAATATCCCCATTCCCCCTTTAGGTGGCGCAAAATACATGTTTCCAATGGTAAGACTGCTCTAAATTAACTCATGGGTGTGATTTTTTGATATGTATGTTGGTTATGTGTACCCAATACACACTATAAGCGAATCTTGTAAATTCCCTCGCCTTTGGTGGTGGGAGAGGGGCAAGAAGATTGAGGTTTTTGACAGATTTCAATTTTTTTTTTTTTTAATGAGATTTTTATATTAATAGTTATATGTAATTTTGAGAATTAATTTAAATACAGTGACCAGCAAAGCAGGCAAGCTAACTAATTAATTAACCTGCTAGTAAACTAATATACGATAACAATCTAGAGATCCGTTTATTTTAGAAATAGTACATACTTGATTTTATACATGTGAACTGAGCCTTCAAGAGATACAGTCGAACCTCGTTAACGTGAATCTCAAGGGGGATAAAAAATTTGTTCATGTTGCCAACAGTTCATGCTATCAGTAACTAATCTTCATATAACTAAACAAATCTTCATTTTGACGGGGATTGTGAAAATAGTTCATGTTAAAAGTAATTCACGTTAACGAGGTTCGACCGTATTTTATTTTAGCTTGAATCTGAAGTGCATGAAAATAGACAAATATTATTTTTTTTATCACTTACATTTTTTTTTTTTTTATTGATATCTCAATAATGTGAATTTTCTTTTCTGTTGCAGGAAAGTGGCACCTAAGTGCGCCAGATGTAAAAAGCCAATAGCTCCACCTTCCTACACCAATGAAGTGACGCGTGTCATGGCCATGGGCAATAGCTATCATACGACCTGCTATCGTTGCGAGGTAATGTATTGCGATTAGATTTTTATCTCTGAAAATCTACAATTAATACAAATGATTTCGAAGGGAATTCTAATACGTGATTTAATGTTTATTAACCAGAAACTTGGTACTAACTCTAGTTTAGGGAGAATTTACTTATGCTCATAAATATCGAAAACCAATACCAAATAAATCATTTTTTAACCCTTTCAGTCGCAGTGCTCCCGCTGATGGAACACCTAATTTTAATTCGCAAGTGCAAAAACTCATCCCGGAAATTTTTTAGAAAAAAATTACATTTATAACATAGCAGAAAAGGCCCTTTTTTTAACGTGAAAATTAAAAATGTCTTCTATTTTAATTATGTTCGTAAATTCCGGTGGCAGTGTCATTTAAATGATCCGAATTACCTTGCACCGCAAAGGGTTAAAATACTCCGGAATAAATTGAAATGTTGGGATCTATGCAACTTTTACGAGTTTTTGTTGTCGATAATGTTTACTTATAATGTGATTTATATATTAAATTAAATATTATTTGAATTTAATAAGGTTTACTTATAGATTGAATAAAGAAGCATCACAAAACTGGCGTTGTAAAAATTATTACTTACAAACTTTGAATAAACACCATAAAATGCAATAAACTCGCAACAATTGTTTCGGGTCGAAAAAACACACGACCCTTCATCCCTTTATTCGCCTGATGAAGGGTCGTGTGTTTTTTTGACCCGAAACAATTGTTGCGAGTTTATTGCATTTTATGGTGTTTATTCAATGTTTGTAAGTAATAAAATTTACTTATAGATGTTTCAAACCGAAAATTTCTCGAAAAGAAACAATGCTAATTTTTTATTTTTTAAATATTTATGATCAGCTATGTGTCTAAAAGCCATTTTTAAAATTAGTTTAGTAATTTTTTAAATAAATTAAGTAGTGAACGTTAAAAGGTTAAAAGCAAGATGCATTTATTTTCATTCTAACTGTTTAAATTATGATTTATTTCTTTTCTAATTTACAGAAAAAACTGTGCATAATATTAGATGTTTAGTTTGTAAAATTTCACTATTTTATTTTTCAGGATTGCGGACTATTATTGTCTGCCAACAGCAACGGCAGGGGTTGTTATCCACTCGACGATCACCTGTTCTGCTTCGATTGTCACAAGAGAAGAGTTCCGAATATCGCAAGGATGCAAGGAAAAGCTAAATGATTTCGTCACTCTCAAACGACTCGTTAACAAACGTTTACTTGCTTATTTTGAAAAAGTGTAAAAGCTATCAGAATTTATCCAATAACATCCCTGAAGATGACTGTTGAAATTTTAAAAAACTGTGTACTATATTAAACTTTACTCTTCTATTTTGTTTCATTTTCAATTTATTTTAGTAGTCAAAAGGACCATTGGGTTGTTCTGGTGAGATTCACCCACACTCCTTCCCTTCCCCCATGTTATTCTATGGGATTTTGCTACTCTGTATCTTAAGGATATCTCATTAATAAAGGGAATTTTTGAACTCTACACTTAGTTAAAAATTAAAAAATATATATATATATATAAATTCTTCATTTCCTTAACAACTTCCTGGGTCGTTATGTGCATAGATATAGTAATAATATATAGATTGATCATTGGGGAGAAAAAAGGGATTCCTTTTCATTTGGGAAAAGACAGCAATTTTACAAAATATGGCCGTCTTTCCTCGAGTGAGTACACACGAATATTTTAGCAAATAAAATTTATGAATAATTTGTTTACTAAAGATGAATGAAAAACTCCAGATACAGTTTCAAATTCATTTTTCTTTTCGTTTTTTCAATACCACTTAATGACTGATTCCAAAACTTTTTTTTCGGCATCAAAAATCTTTGCACGATAACATGGGGATGATAGATCTATATATATTACTATATCTATGGTTGTGTGTGAACGGCTACGAGATTTTTCCAGACTCCTGAGCTGTCCTCTGGATAGCCAATGAAATGGTTAAGTAAACTCAAATTTTCAATCCCAAAGAAGAAATATTTGTTATTCTTATTCTTATTATTGTTTACTAAGATAAAAAGAGGTACGTGTTAAAAAAGAGGCACTAAAAAAAAAAAAAAAAAAAAAAAAAAAAAAAAAGAGATTGAAAACTTTTTATAAAAATACACAACAAAATTCCCATAGGATTACCTGGGGAGGGACAATCTGGGAAGAAATCATTCCAGTAAGTGTTTAAAAAACTGTAAGATCGGACAAATCCATACTTTGATCATGATTCTTAGAGTAATAGATTGTTTTTTAAGGGTATACCCATTGACCAAATTCTTGAGAAGTTCCAACAACAGCTTAAAATCACAGAATTAAAAAAAAAAAAAAAAAAAAAAATTAAATTAAAAACAAATAAAATGTGTTACTTTCTATATGGTATTACATTAAGAGTGAAAACAGATAGCAGATTTTTCATTTCCATGAAACTGGGCATTGACTTAGCATCAAATTTGACAATTTGGCGAAAAGTGGTACTTCAGAATTTCCAAAGTTTGGAATCTCTAATCTTAATAGAAGTCAAGTTCTGGAATTTTTCAGAATGATACAATGGTTTCTAGCGCAGAATTACCTTGAAAATTCTATGAAACACTGACAAAATTCTCGATGAATTCAAATTCTATTCAGACTTCGAACTGGACGGTTGATTGTTGTTCTGGAATTAGCGAAATTTCTGATTTGTTTGCTTGACTTCTGTAGTACAAATGGCTGTTTTATTGATTTGTTTCGAGAACATTCATTGATTATGGATTTTTGTGGTACAAAGTACAGTTTTATTCAAGTTGGTTTCAGAATATTCATTAAACAAAGTGCATTTGTCAACTAGAACCTGCTCATGTCTTTACAAATTACTTTCTACACCCAAAAATATCAACAACTTTCATAACAATATCATTACAGGCTTGATTATTAGCTTCTTTTGAAATCTTTATGATGGTAGGTAGATCATATATAATGGCCAACACCTTTGTATTTTTGGTCATTTTGAATATAATTTTTGTATATATCCCCAAAACGGTAAGCCACAGAAAAACTAAACAGTGAGGTGCACAACTAGATGTTATAACAAACCTATATAAAAATTTGCACCATTCTAAGAGCAACTATTTTTGAGTTATGCGAGATACACATGCACACACACATACGTACATACAGAGGTCACGAAAAATAGTGTAAAACTGTAGATATCTCTGAAGCAGGAGCATGTATCAAGACCGAAGTTACAGGTGCACAACAGTTACAAAATTTAAATTTAAATCAAAAAGATAAATTTATAACATTCTGCAATGATTCGTTTTTAAGCTATGAGAGATGCAATATCCATTTCAAAAATCATGATTATAATACTTCCTTACACTTTAAATAAGCTAGTAAAAATATGTATTGGTTAATCCGTTACAATGGGGATTACTTCCCCATAGAATAACATTGGCTTTGGATTCCGAAGACAATAAGTAGAGAGTCCCTTTAATACTCACCTTTCTGTGCTTTTCATTTATCCACTTCAAATGATCTTAGTTTTAACTTTCTTCTATATTCAATACAAAGAGTTGATGCGTTGAATTCAATAAAAATTTTTAACTTTGAGTTTTCAATAGACTTATACACTTAGGGAGGCCTTGAACATAATCTATTTCTAGAAAATGTCTGTATTCTAAAATTTTGTGCTAGTGCAAGCTCTTCTGTGCACAGAACTTTATAGAAATTTATATTAAGTTGCACCTTGACACAATTGGTGCATATGCCCCAACAAATGGTACTGCTATGCAACAATATTCCCCATTTACAGGAAGGCTGTATCTCAGCTTGTATTTTGGGTATAGCTGTACAATACTTGATATGTGAGAGGACCATCATGAAAAATTATGTTGATTCAATTTAGATGCATGTTGGCTGACAGGTGGCACTGCTATGCTGCAATTTCTGTCTGCGTATGGGAAGGCTCTAAACGAGCTTATAGTTTTTCATAATAAACATGTCACATAAAGTTTGACGCACTTATACTGTATAGAGGCTGAGACATAGTCTACCTGCTAAAGGAAAAAATACTGTAGCACCAACTGTTGTGTGATATACACCAAAAGTTGATAAGACTATTTTATGTCTCAATGCATCTAAATATAAAATTCCATGAAATTTAGTGCATTATTTCCAAATCAGAGATGCCCCAAAATTTCTGTCTCGCACACACAGAAATAGATATTCTGAAAATGATTAAAATACATTCGATTTCTTAAAAAATGCATTAAACTGCCAAAAATTAGAAGTTGATATATATATATATATATTAAATCCAATACTTTCTTCTTATGAATATAGAAAAATCTAAATACCTGAAGATAATAAACAAATGAAACAAAAAATTATTGGTTGATGTGAAGAAAAATTAATACAGGAAGGTATAAGTTTAACCTTGTGATATGTATGTATTCTACAGATTTTAAGTTGTTAACAATCTTGACTCAAATGAAATAAAAGCGGCTGTTTTTTGTTTAATATTTTAATACTATGAATATAAGGATTCGTTGTGAAATGTTATGTCTATTGTGGAAAGAATCCAGTAGTACAGTACTAATATAGAAAACATACTAAATTAGTCCCCAGTAAACTTTTCATATAAATAACAGCTGAAACAGGTCAGCAGTCTGCCATCAAGTTTGGTATGTTGGTCATACATGCAATGCTACAAAGGAATTAAATAAAAATACCCATCCCATTACATACCTGCCAACAGCACTTTGAAAATATATATATATATATATACATAAATAATATATATAAACGGCAGGTCTTTCTGTCTAGACATTTAAAATTTAGAATGACTGGAGACTAATATTTGAATTTTTCAAATTTCTTGAATATTTTCCCAGACTCCTGTTATCTATTTTTTTACATAAATTTCTCAATATTAGCAAACAATTTAGCCTTGAAATGAGTAAGTTAAATTAGCAAACTTTCAACAAAGAATTATTTTTATAAATTTTGTTGAAATTCCTTGGCTTTTCCATGATTATATATACAGTAGACTCCCGATTATCGGCAGTCGGATTATCCGCGGTCTTCAAGGGCCTGAATTTAAAAGGGAATTTAAAAATACAGAATAAACTTATTACAAAAAAAGATCGAAGAGAGTAATGACCTTCAAGGCTTTTGGAGACATTACACGATTCTTGACAGCATTTATGGCATACACACTGCTTGGGAGGCAGTTAAGCAGTCTACATTGGTAAGGTCTTGGAGAAAAATTTTACCAAATGTAGGTACCAACTTTGGTAGAGTTTATAGAGGAGGAAGAAATTTCTGCTCATGATTTGGCAAATTTAGCTAAATCTATTACTGGAGGAGAAAAAGTCATTGAAGGAAACATTGAAGAGTAGATTAATTGTGACGCCAATGATCCAGGTATTGAACACCTTACAGATGAACAAATTGTGGGCCAAGCATTAGACCCAGTTTCAGAAGATAGTGAAGAAGAGGAAGGAGATAAAACTCAGCAGAGGATGAGCCACGACGCAGCTCTAGCACATGCAGAAGGACATATAAAATTTCTCGAGGAACAGGACGATGTATCACTTTGTGACAAAATGCTGATAAAGAAACTGCAATCGCAAATTAAGAAAAGTCTTAGTACAAAAAAAACAAAAATGCTTGACCAATTTTTTTTTTGTTAAAAAATAGAGCAAAATGTAAGTAGAAATTTTTATTAGTATGTTAAATCGTATATGTAGGCCATGCTTAACTGTTAATTAAATAGTATTGTTCAAAAGGCTTTATGTGTTGATTTATATCCCTTTTTTGACCATTTTGCAGATTATCCGCTGATTCGATTATCCGCGGTTGTCTATTCCCCGTTCACCGCAGATAATCGGGAGTTTGCTGTAGTACCTAGATGACCGAGTTCATTCAGACTCATTGTAAAAATTATTTGTAGTGTAGCTATAGTGATTTGTTTTCACGTAATTATATTTATTATTTATCAAAATCAGTCAATGTCTTAAAAATAAAAAATGAAGTTTTTGCCATTTTTCCTGGAGAAAGCGTGGATTACCGGTAAACACTAAATGTTCAAAAGTGAATGTGAACTTTTGTGATTACAAATAAACTGTAAACTCAAAAATTCACTAAATCTAAATTTATCAAAATCATTCAAATAGTTTCTAAGAAAATCATGTATCTTGCCACAAATTGTTAACAGCGAAAGGGAATTTCCTGAAGATGAGAAAAAGTCTAATGCATTTTGCACATCAAAGATTTAATTCCAAATTTTTACCAAAATCCACTTTCAAATAAACCCAATTTTTGCCACATGGTGCAACTAGCCGATAAAGGGGTAACAGCGAATGTGAATTTTCATGATGATGTGGATAAACCAGATAGGTTTGTCATCTCAAAACACAAAGTTTTATCAAAACCTTTAGAGCTATTTTATAGAAAGTTTCTGCTGTAATTTTAAAACAGGCAGTGTAAAAGTTAATTGTGAATGTTAATTTTCCTGAAGATAAAGAAAATTCAGTTTAAATTGTTATTTTAAAAACCCCAAACCTAGAATATTTACCAAAATCATTCGAGCAGATACCAATGCATGATACCAAATCATTTATCAGAAAAACAAATTCCAGCAATATTGTGGCCCGGTGGAGTGATGTACACAGCAGTAAACACTAACTTAGCTCGAGACAAAAATATGTCAAATAGGTTTCTCAAAAAAAAAAGAAAAAAAAAAAAAAACTATTTCAATATTTTTTTATTAAAATTGTTAGATTTATTTTTGAGAAAACCAGGTTTTTACCATATTTCGCAATGGATTGAAAAGAGTTAACAGTGAATGCTAATTTTCCCCCAAATACTTACTTGTCATTCACTATGGTATGTTTGTGAATATCAACATAATTTAATTGTTGCCAATTTTTTTTCGACGGAATAAAAAACGTACATTTATTTAAAATGAGGAAAATAGAAATATCCGTCGTATCATTACAAATAAGGTACCAAATGAAAGGGAAAACTTTTGTGAATCCGATGGATTAAACAGTTTATCGATCACCCAGACAGCACATCACCTCCCTGGGATATCTTCAAGATGTCTTCTGGATGAAAAGACATCCCAGAAACGTCCTTAAGATGTACTGTGGATAAGTTAAGCCTAAATGTGCTGTTAGGGCAGACAATTAGATTTTTTAAAAATTAACTGATGTATGAATTTTAGGTGGCAACAGCATAAAATTGTATGGAAACTGTCAGGAGAAATAAAAAAAATCTGTTTCACATTAAGTCGCAATGTTTTTGAAGTGGGATTAAAAACTGCAGTTTTCAATTTTTTTTTTTCTCTCACGAACACAAAAATATAATCCTGTACCCCACAAGACCAACTTGCATTTCAAATTTCATAAATTTTTTTGGTTAATAAACAAAAAAGTTACTTTTTTTTTTCCAAATTAAATTTTATTCTAACTTCAAAACGATTTATGTGATACAATACATTAAGAATTTGGGCTTTAAAAGTTTTTTTAAATAGATTATTATAAAGATGAAGTTAAGTCCGATGGATTTATCATCTCAAGAAACACTTAAATCTAAAGTTTTTTTTTTTTTTTTTTAAATCAAAAATCGTTAGAGACCTTTCCAGACAACCAAGTTTCAGTCATATTTTTTAATGGGAGGAATAAGGGTTAACAGTGAAAGCTAATTTCCCAGAAGATGAAAATAAATCAGATAGATTTGTCATCTTAAAGCAGCCTTATTTCCAAGTTTCTGACAAAATCATTTGAACCATTCTCAAGAAAATTCAGAATAAACCCAATTCAGCAACATTTCTCAAAGGCGAGAGTTAACAATAAAAGTTAATTTACCAACAGATGTGGATAAGTCAAATGATTTTGTCTTCTCAAATAATCTTTAACCATAAATTTTTATTAAAATCATCATGTCCATTTCTTAGTAAACCCAAATTCTGTCCTTTTTTAAAAACGGCGGCTGATGGGGTTAGCAGCAAATGCACCTTTTTCTGAAGATGAGGATAAGGCTAATCAATTCCCCCCCCCCCCCATAAAACCCTTAAACCCTATCTTTCCTGAAAGCTATATCTGTTTCTGAGTAAACTCAATTTTTGCAATATTTTACGACAGGAAGTTAAAAGAATAATTGTAAACATGAATTTTCATAATATAAGAATGAAATTAATGGATTTTTTTCTTCAAAACGCCCTTAACCCCAAACTTTCATTGAAATTGTTATATTTATTTCCAAGTAAACTCGATTTCTGCTATATTTTGCAACTGGCAGGCAAAGGGTTAACAGTGAAAGCAAAATTTCCTGAAAATGAGGATATGTCTAAATAATATTACATCCCAAACATTTCTTAACTCCAAATGTTCATCAAAATCGTTGTATCCATTTCTAGTAAACTTAATTTTTGCCATATTTTGTAACTAATAAAGGGCTAACAGCAGCCCCAATTTTTGCAAAGATGAGGATCAGTGTAATCTATTTTATTTTTTAATCCATAAAGCATTAAACCCCCAAAGTACACCAAAATCATTACATCCATTTTCGAAAAAACTCAATTTCTGCCAGATTTTGCAGATAATAGCTGCTAAAAGGATAACAGTAAATGAGAATTGTCCTGAAGATGGTAATATGTCTAATTGATTTTATACCCTCCAAAAAACTTAATCCAAATCTTTTTTCAAAATCATCACATCCATTTCTGAGTAAACCCAATTTCTGCCATAATTTGCAACAGCCTGATAAAGAGTTAACAGCGAGTGGGAATTTACCTGAAAATGCACCTAACAACAACAACAAAAAAAAAATTCCAAACTTTCATTGAAATTATTATATCCATTTCCGAATAAACCCAATTTCTGCCTCACGGTGCAACTAGCTGATAAAGGGTTAACAGCAAAAGCGAATTTTTCTAAAGATGAGGATATGTCCGATAGATTTATCTCTTCAAAAAACACTCCCCCATCACTTTATCCATTTCTGAGCAAGTATAATTTCTGCCATATGATGCAACTGGCTGGTAAAGGGTTAACAGTGAAAGCAAATTTTCCTGAAGATGAGGCTATGTCCCATTGATTTAGCTACCTAAAAAACACTTAACCATAAACTTTCATTAAAATTGGTAGCTAAAATCATTATATTCATTTCCAAATAAACCCAATTTCTGCCATATGTTGCAACTGGCCAATAAAGGGTTAACAGTGAGTGTAAATTTCCCTGAAGATGGTGATAAGTCCAATCGTTTTTTTGACCCAAAAGACTCTTAAACCCCAAAATTTCATCAAAATCGTTAGAGTTCTTTTCGAGATCCCCAAGATATATATAAAACAAGTCACGTGGTTTACTCGTTTAATATAAGAGGAGGATATAAATTTGTAATTATATATAAATTTATAATAAATGTGTATAAATATATCATTTTATAAAGCCTACATATTTTTCTATAAGCATGCATAAAATGTTAGTGTTACATCACAAAATCAACTATTATATATTTTATCTTTCACACAGTTCCGAAGTTTGCAAGTGAAAAAATTATGTTGGGGGGGGGGAAGGTGAAAATTTTTTGTATTTTTATTAACTTAGCAATGCAAGTGAAAAGAGATGTAATAGTGGATGTCCTTGACTTGCCTTTCTTCAGGAGAAAAGACACTAATTCACTATAAATATAATATTCTTGTGTTTGATTGCTGAAATACAAGATTGTGTTATTGCTCAATAGCAGACAATAAACTAACAGTATTTTGCCCAAAATAGGCAAAAGTTTCACTTTATCGGTGTTTGTTTGCTGAACTATTTTTTGCAACTGCTTACTAAAGTATATGCAATTATTTTTTGTGTGTGTGATTATTTTGAAAGATTTTTCTTTTTTTTCCCCCCTAATTTTTATGAAGGGTTGATTTTAAGTTTACCCATTTCGATAACAAATGCCATTTCCCTACAATATGTGAAATTATTAACTTTAGACACAAAATACACAGCAGTTTTAAGCCAGTGTGCGAGACTCCATCCTTTTCAGATCATTTCCATAGTTCTGTAATTGGAACATCATTTTATGCAATAAGTCTGGAATTTCTGGAGTCACTAGTATCTGTGTGTGATCGTTTTTTCCTTTGCTAAATTTAATATCTTTTCATTCAAACTGCCCCCTAGTGGACTAATTATAACCATTCATGAATGTAGTTTTTTCTTTTTGGCATGACCCAATGTTCATGGTGTGTTTGGGAATAAGGCTGATCAACTTGCTCTAGGGTCTTATGCCTGAGGGGGTAGTGCCTTCCATGGAGGTCTTTCTAAGGGACCCTAGCCCAAACATTGGGAGTTTTCTCTGAAACTTGCATAAATATGGGCTAGGACCCCATAGAAGTACCTCCATGGAATGAACTCTCCTTCAGGCCTAAGACCCTAGAGCAGTCAATTGGCCTTATTCCCAAACACACCATGAACAATGGGTCATGCAATACATCATTCATTAACATTATGAAACAACTTTCTTATATTGGTAGCACAAGAAATAGCTATCGTGAGTCTTGTTTTTACTAAAATATGTATGAGACAGATTTTAATATTAGTTATATATATGCACATGTTTGTTTTTACTAAACTCTTACTTTTAATATTACTTATATATATGCACATGTACATGCATGTCATACAAAACAAGCACTACTCCTAAATTGTGAAACACTTTCCTTATTTGTAAAGATATAGCCATTACTGATGAAAAAATCTGCAAGACACCGATTTTAATTTTTACTTACATATGTACACACACATAGCTTTACTCAAGAATTATGAAACATTTTCTCCAATTTTGTGAGAAAAATAGCTTTTGTGGGAGAAAATATTAAAATTTAGAAGAAACAGATATGACAGATTCTGATTTAGTTTTCCCAATTGCTTTAATCTCCCCCCCCCCCTCATAGAAATTATCATTCTATCTCTTATGTAAAACCATACATAATTAATTTCATTCCCTACTCGGCAGAACAACTCATATAAGTGAAGAAAACACAAATTTTAACTGTCACAGAATTAATCAAGTATTCATTTACTAAAATTCAGTGAAATAAAGATTTATTGAAGCCTTTGTAACATACAACAAAAATGCATAAAACAAAGCATTACAATTTGAAAAATAATTTTAATGTCTGAAAGTTTAAAGGAATTATAAAATCATAAAAGACAAACACAATGAAAGAGCGCTAAGTATAAATAAATAATTTTGAATGCCTATACAAGAAAGAAATAAAAAGTAAATATAAATTCAAATGAATATAACGCTTTTTTTTTTTTTTTTGAAGGAAAAAAAAAAGGGGGGGGGGTTAAAACAAATAAGGGAGGGGGGAAAAAAGTGATGAAAAAAAGTAAAAAGGACAGGTTCCTAATTCAATTATACAAGATACATTTATTTATACAATATGTGAACTTATACATGTTAACCCACAAGTTTGGAAGAAATTACTTCATAATACAACTGAAAAGTAAAGTGTCAATTTTGAAAAGAAATGTGGGACCACAGCTTCCTTTAGAATGAGAGATTTACACAAACATGAAAAAAACATTTAGTGCGCTCCATAAACACTTTCATCACTATAAGCTATGTACAAAAAGGCATCTTCCTCGTGATGCTCCTAAAAAGGAAAAAAATAAAATAAAGTCAACGAGACACAGATACAAATACTTAATATACAGTCAATTCTGTTGAAATCAGCAAAAATTGAGTGTGATATTAGAGAATGGTTAACTGTCCAAACAACAGACCTATACCAGGGTGTGATACTTTCCATTTGGCAAACGAGGTGGTTCTTGTTGGAAAAATTAACTTTTGACAGATCTTTTTTTTTTTCTTTCTTTCTTTCAGTTCCCCATCATACTGTAGGTACGGGGAACTTAGGTAATCGTGAAAATTTTCGACCTCGTTTTTTTTACTTTTTCACATGTTTTCAGGTGTGAGGAATGCGAAAATGACAAAATTTGTATGGTGTCCGTCTGTAGGGTGTCTGTCAGTTTATTAGTCCGTTAGTGTGTTAGTTTGTTAGTATGTTAGTCTGTGTACACGATATCTCAAGAACAATTTGTCGCAGAGAAGCCAGACCAGTTTTAAAATATTACTTTTGATACTGGCAAGTACCCTATTCATTTGAAACATTCGAATTAAAAAATTTCGTAAGTTATTAGAAATTTATGATTCTCTTAACATGGGAGAATAGGACAAAATTTCACTTAAACGTGCATTAAATAGAAACTTTTTACTGTAAAAATGTCAGACCAGTTTTAAAATATCAGTTTTGATGTGGAATGAACATCAGTAACTAAAAATTTGCTACTCTGAAAATTTTGCAAGTTATTGAAAATTTACACATTTCTTAACTTCAACAATTTCACAACGTCAATTTTGAGAGATATTTTCATCGTAAAGATGTCAGCCTACTTTTGAAATATTATTTAGGACACTGGCATGAATATTAATGACTATGGATTTTCCAATATAAAAATTTCGTAAGTTATTGGAAATTTACGAATTTCTTAACATGGCAGAATAGAGCAAAATTTCACACAAACGTCAATCTTGAGGGATATTTTCATCGTAAAGATGTCAAACCACTTTCGAAATATTTAAGATACTGGCACGAACATCAGACTATGATTTTTCCAATTTAAAAATTTCGAGCACCACAGCTGAGGCAATTGTTTGCCGATCCGATATGCACTCTAACTGAATCACCAGAGTTTTACATATATTTCTCTCTGCAGATGTTGAGCATTTCCTGAAATGAGAGAAAATCGCAACGTGAAAAACCCCTTGTTGGGTGATACAGTCCAAAAGCTAATCGGTACCATGTCAAACTAAGGTCCAACCAAATATCAAATTCTGTTAAATTAATTCCATTGGTTCATAAAGTACAGTGTTTGAACTCAAACAGAAAGATATTTTCAAAAAATGGTCGAATTGAGTTTGGGAAATTTCAAAATGTGTAACTCCATCGAAAACTAAAATTTTTCTGAATCTTATACTTTCTTCTTATATATGCAGAGGAAAGAATAATAAATCCACTTTTTTAAAAATAAGTAGTCAATTTCAGTTAATTGAAATGCAAGGGAATCTCAAAACGTGTAAATTCATCGAAAACTGGAAATCAAAAATTTTTTCTGTATCTTCTACTTACTTCTTCTACACACAAAAGCAAGCAATAAATCCACATTTTAAACATAAGTAGTCAATTTCAGTTAACTGAAACGTAAAGAAAGCTCAAAACATGTAAATTCAGCGAAAAACGGAAATCGAAATTTTTTCCGTATCGTCTACTTTCTTCTTATACATGCAGCAGTTATTAGTAATAAATCAACTTTTTTTAAAATAAGTAGTTGATTTAAGTTAATTGAAATGCAAGGAAATCTCAAAACGAATTACATATTAATAAATAAATAAAGTCACTTTTGTTGCCAAAAGACAAATAACAAAGAACATTTGAAGTTTCAAAAATTAAATAATATACAGTGGAACACCGTTTATATGTTTTTCAAGGGACCGTTCCTAAAAAACGTATAACTGAAAAAAACATACAACTGAAAATTCATTTTAACATTAATACACAATAAATTATCATATTGATAATAAAAGTCTAATCAGTTTTCATGATTTCCTTTACATTTATTCGAATAAGATATATTTTTAATTGTATTTAAAATATTTTTAAAAGGTTGAATAATAATTAAATGATAATTAAAAATATAGAAAATCAGAAATTTTTTCAAGATTTCGATTTTAACCTTTAAAGCCTTTTGTTCTCTAAACGAAGATGACATTTTTGCAAACGATTAAAAGGAAGGAAAGAAAAAAAAAAGTTTCTCCAACCGTAACGTCAAATAAACACGATAAGAAAATCTTCCATGTCGCCCAACGGAAGTGAGCAATAAATCTTCAAGTTTACAAAATGCCTATAAAGTTTTGGGCTTTTTTCCTTTCATACCCTATTCCTCGAATCAATTAAAAGAGAAAGTGTGAGGTCTTTATGTCGTCACTGGTCACTTGTATACCAACCATTCAAACCCAGTCGGCAATTGCTTATCTCTGAAAATTTCTCTGCTGCCTTCAAACTATGGCAACTTGCAAAGCTGCAAGTGCGGCTCTATTGATATTTCTTTGAGGTGGTTTTTGAGAGTCGACGCTCGCTGTATTTGTTGCTCACAAACCTCCTAGTGCGATAATTGCGTGAGAACGGGGTCTCTTTTGTAAAAGAGCAATAAAAAATAATGCCCTTCATTGTAAATGTGTGCAAAATTTCAAGGGTCACTTTCGGACAATGGATAATTTATGACTTTTGAAGCTCTATGTCGTTGCCAGAGTTTGAAGGCAGCTTAACCCCCTTCCTCCCAGACTATTGATTTAAGTCACACTTTGTTCTATAGTCGCACTTTGTTACCATAGTTCTAAGAAAAAATAATAAATAAAAAATTAGAATAAAACATAAAGAGCATTCATCTTTTTTTTTTTTTTTTTTTTTTTTTTTTAAATTCTGGAATGAAACTCAAACTTGGGATTCTACAAGGAGAAAAAAAAAAAAAAAAAATGTGTAAGTGAAATTAAGAATTTATTTGTGTCATATAAATGAAATATTTTAACATTAGAATTCAATGGAATGATTTGGGACTGAACTCGAAAAACGTATAAATGAGAAACGTATAAAAGGTGCTACACTGTATATTATTTACATATTAATACACAAACATGATATTTATCGTATGGCTAATATCTCTTTAAATTACAGCTGACATAAATCATAAAACAAATAATATTATAGTTTTAAAAAATTAAAGAACACGCTTTTATAGAAATGTGAACTAAAAAGCACAAAATATCTATCTCAGTATTAAAATGCAGGGTAAGAGAAAATCGTGTGAGTGACACACCATAATATTTGCATACATTTCAATCTTTAATTAAAATAATTTAGAATTAAACAAAAACCATTTTTAAAAAATCTCCCCTGTCTGGGATCGAACGCTAGAGCTTCAGGTTCGTAGCGCGGAGCTATACCTCAACGCCACGAAAGTCTTTTTTAACAATATAAATTTTTTGTTTGCTCCCAGAGCGGTTACAAACATACATACATACAGGTGAAGCTAATAAAAGCATGTTAAAAAGAAAGAAATTAGATCATAAATAAATTAGAAAATAAAAAAATGATTTCTCATAAATCAAATCCTTAGGAAATCCTTTTTGTGGTTCCACGGACGGCCAGTGACGTCATCACTTCGCTTGCGTATAAGGATGCTATACAAATTACTGTTTCTATGGTTTTATTTGAGTTTTATGAAATTGCCAGATTTAACAACTTTCCACTTTTAGGTATATTTTAATGTAAAGGAATACGTGTATGAAAGGGAAAAATGGGGGGAAATGCATAAAAAATAAATGTATTTTTAAATATCTTCTTGACATCGTAAGAAAATAATACAGTGGAGCACCGTTTATACATTTTTCAAGGGACCGTTCCTAAAAAACGTATAACTGAAAAAAAACGTACAACTGAAAATTCGTTTTAACATTAATACACAATAAAGTATCATATTAGTAATAAAAGTCTAATCAATTTTCAGGATTTCCTTTATATTTATTCGAATAAGATATAGTTTTAATTACATTTAAAATATTTTTAAAAAGTTGAATAAAAATTAATTGATAATTAAAAATATAGAAATAAAGAAATTTTTTTCAAGATTTCGATTTTAACCTTTAAACACAAAGCTTTTGTTCTCTAAACGAAGATGACATTTTTGCAAACGATTAAAAGGAAGGAAAGAAAAAAAAATTATTTCTCCAACCGTAATGTCAAATAAACAGAATAAGAAAATCTTCCAAGTCGCCCAACGGAAGTGAGTAATAAATCTTCAAGTTTACAAAATGCCAACAAAGTTGTGGGTTTTTTTCCTTTCATACCCTATCCCTGGAATCAATTAAAAGAGAAAGTGGGAGGCATAGCTGCCAACCTTCGAGAATCAAAATTAGGGAGATTTCACATACGACATAATTTCTGACGGAAATAGAATATTAATAGCATAGTAATTGCTGGAAAGAGAGATAAATAAATAAAACAATGAATTTAAAATGCTACTAGATTGTATTAAATTCTAACCATACTCTAATTATACATATACACACATACACTAATTTGGGAAAAATTTTCCTACCTGAAAAATCTAACTCCATTTCTCCCCCCCCCCCCCATATTTACACATTTGGTATAGATATGACATATACATACTTTAATTTAATTGATAAAAAATAGATTCATTAATTCATTAAAAAATCTAACTCCATTTCTCCCCCCCCCCCCCATATTTACACATTTGGTATAGATATGACATATACATACTTTAATTTAATTGATAAAAAATAGATTCATTAATTTCAGCAATAAGGTATAAAATTAATTACATATGTGAGAAATATTGAGCATGCACCTATTGCTTTACTGTTTCTAGACTTGATCATTGATCACTATCTGGAGATGGAGAAAGTGGGGGGTGGGGGGAGATAAAAAATAATTGCTGAGTAAGAAATATTAAACTCTTCCAATTCTATTTCTAGAATCTAATAAAGCAAGTTTAAAATGAACATTATAATTTATGTTGCAGATGGTTAAAGATTGGGAAATAAAAGACTTCTGCAGAACATTTGATTGCCGATCACTAATTAGAGATAAATAAAGGGGGGAGGGGGGAGGCATAAAATAATTACATGAGCAAGAAATATTTAACAATTCTTTTCCTTTACATGTTCTAGAATAATATAAAGCAAGTTTGAAATGAATATCGACATTTATAATGTGGATGGATAAAGATTGGGAATCAGGAGCTTTCGTAAAACGTTCGATTCGCCGATAGTTTGCTGAAAATTTTGTAAAATTTCAGAAAATTCGGGAGATATTAATGTTTTTCGGGAGTTCAGGAGATTGCCTCAAAATTCGGGAGTCTCCCAAATTATTCGGGAGAGTTAGCAGCTATGGGGAGGTCTTCAAGTGGTCACTAGCTACTTGTATACCTACCATTCAACCCAGTCGCCAACTGCTTATCTCTGAAAATTTCTCTAACCCCCTCTTCCCCCAGGCTATTGATGCAAGTCGCACTTTGTTCTATAGCCGCACTTTGTTACCATAGTTCTAAGAAAAAATAATCGAAAAAAAAAAAAAAAATACGAATAAAACTTAAAGTGCATTCATCTTTTTTTTTTTTTTTTTTTTTTTTTTTAATCCTGGAATGAAACTCAAATTTGGGATTTTACAAGGAGAAAAAAAAAAAAAAAAAAAAAACGTATTAAGTGAAATTAAGAATTTACTTGTGTCGTATAAACGAAATATTTTAACATTAGAATTCAATGGAATGATTTGGGACCGAAGTCGAAAAACGTATAAATGAGAAATGTATAAAAGGTGCTCCACTGTATTTGTATTCGCACCTTCTGGCTAACCATACCTTCCGAATGATACCATTTTCAACCCTCTACTCCCATAATTAATATGTTAAAAAGGGACTACAAATTTTATGCTTGCCTATTAATATATAGATATAAAAAATTTTAAAGCAAGAAAAAAAAGAGTTGTTTCTCAATATAAAGAAAATTAGGGGACTTGAGGAATGTAAAATATAAATACTAAATTCAAATCAAATAAAAAAAAAAAAATTCTGAAAATTTCGACAGTGCAACACTGTTAAGTAATGTAGAAGGAACAATAATTAAAACTATTTAATGGAAATCTATTCAGTACAAAAAAATTAATGAAGCAACACTCAATAATTATTAAAATCCAGTTTTTGTTGTAAAGGGCAGATAAACAGAATTTTAGATTGATAAAAGTACGATTATTTAATTAAAAAAAAATTCTTTATAACTTAATTATAAAAATGACTAGAAATTTTAAAATTTTGATTTTAATGAATAATTAAAATCTATTTTTTTAAATTGTTCTATTATGAATGATATATTACTGCTTAAAAATGACAAAAAAGAAAATATTCTTGAAAACTCTGATAAAACCAGGGTTTAAGCTGAGTAAAAATTTTCTTTAGCAAAAAAGCTAAAATCCGAAAAAAAAGCTTTAGCAAAATGCCAGAAGCAGTAGAAAAAGATGAATATCAGTTCACACATTATTCCAAACGCCTTGACATGTTTGACTTTCATTTGTAAATTAAACTTAAAAGTTTTTAATCAGGTCTTTAAAGAGTTATACACAGAAGATAAATTTTTTTTTTAATTTGAAATAAAAAACAAAAAAGTAATTAATAATTAAACTTACTACTGTAACCAGATCAATTCGAATGTAGTACAAGCATATATTTTAACACATTTATTGGCAGACATAAAAAATATTAAAATTTTTAGATTATTACTTTATTTTGTAAACTTTTTTAAAGCAATATGAACATCTTATATTCAAAGTATATTATTTTTCTGGAGATATAATTATCACTATGGCACGTAAAACTACATTAAGCTTATACTGTACATCTGAAAATAAAAACATAACTTACAAAAATTAAAAAGAAAAGTAATATAAGGGAAATTTGTTTATTACTATTGAAAGCTTTTTGGTTTACAATTTATAATTTTTCTTTCTTTCATATTAGACCACTTTACAAATGCCTCATGCTCATTTACAAATTGATTTCCTGTATGCAATTCTTATGCATAGTTCGGCATTTGATTTTCCTTATATGCATGAAACGATGGATTTTTCTTGATCCATGTTGCAATTTTTTTCCCATGAAAGATTCATTATAATATTTTCGGAGACTTTTTTTTTTTTTTTCAATTTGTCTTTAGTAAGATGCTTTAGCAAAAAAGCGAAAACATGTTATTTAGGTCTTTTAGCATTTTGCGAAAAATCCTACCGCAGCGGAAACACTGGATAAAACCCAAAAGTACTCTGGAAAAACCCTGATAAAACCCGAAAAAACTGGGTTTCTCCCAACCCTGCTTTATATAGATAGGCTGGAAATTAACAGTGGAGTGTTGGTTCAGGACCACAAAAACATTCAATGGACCAGCAAATATAAATTATAGTGGTCTGTAAAGTTTTATATACTGAACTTCATTCATATTTAAAAAAAAAAAAAAAATCTAACAAAATCAATGAACAGACCAGTGAAAGTTTGTATGGAATAGTATCATTGTTCTGCAGGACCAATGATCTCAAATTTCTCAATACTGTGCGCCCGCCGAACATTGATACCTGGTTGGCAAAGTGCCAGGACGATTCCACTCACGCTCTGGGAGACACAGCAATGAAGAGAGAGGGGAAATTTTTCTATTATTCTTGTTTCCTCTGTTATGTGTAGAATAATTAATACTCCTGCTTTGTTTTCTTTTATTTCTAACAGTCTGTTTATATTGGAAATGAATCATGTGGTACGAGTTTTCGGATTAAACCTCTTCATAGTGAAACGAAGCGTATTGTACATAATGTCATTAAGTTTTGCGATGAAAAAGCTTTAGAAGGGAAAGCTATTGTTCCACTTTCCCAATCAGTGAAATAACTAATATATCAGAAGCCACGATGAAGAATACGTAAAGAATCAAAAGGAGAAGACAATCCAATGTTTGTAGCACCAAAAAAGCGGCAAAAGAACAGTACCATCGAAAACATTTCTCTGGATAATTTTGATTGCGATGTTATTCGAAGAACAGTACATGAGTTTTACGCAATAAATAAGATCGTACCTACAATTGCCAAATTAATTCCTGTACTTAAAGAAAAGATAAATTTTAAGTATCAAAGAGAAACTTTGAGAGGAATTCTTCAAGAAATAAGATTTAACTTCCCCGTCAGGTATGACTTGCACATTAGTCCCCTTTAAATATGCCAGCGAAGTTGGCAAAGAATTCGTTGATTCACTACCTTAATTGATTTCACATTTCGTCATTTTTTAAGGGGTTATATACTAGTTTGTAAATAATAATGGAAATTTTTTTTTAAATTAGTGTTACACACTTCAAAGAACAACTTTAATATATCCCCACAACGACATTTGGCAATTTTTTGTTGGCGATTATGGCTAAATCATAAATCTAAAAATCATAAATGATAAAATCATAATCTAAATCATAAATCCAAAATAAACAACATATAGGCTGCCATATTATATCGCTGCTATATTATATCGCCAAATTCAGCTATGGGGATATACTAAAGTTATACCTTAAAACTACCCCCTTTATAATATTATGAGTTTTTCTTTCTTTTAATTAATCGTAAATATTTATATAACCAGATATTCAAGAATCAGTTCAAAGAAGGAAAAGAAATGTAATCAGTGAGTTTATATTTTTTTCATACCAATAAACAAACACATCCCTAGGCACTACGGACATTCCTATTTTATAAATGGATCAACCCTTTTCACTCATGCGCAGAAGACGCCAGGGATCATCCTTCTGCGGTTTAACAGTATCTACCCTATATTAAAGAAAGTGAAAATAATCTAAGAAATGTTTTCTACCTGATATAGTGATCCCATAGTGGCACTGGTAGGAGGAATGCAGTTGTTGACGAAAAAAAACAGGGCATCCTCGGGGCGAAGGTGAATCCTTTTCCTGATCAGAAAGTAGAACTGGCCCACGGTCAAGTCAGAAGGAACAAGGTATTTCTTTTTATCCAGATCTCCAATACGAGCTTTGGGTGCTTTTTCTACAATCACCTAAATAAACAGCAAATCACATAATTAACTATGTCCCATCTCTATAACACACACACACATACACAAAAAAAAAGCACTAAGAAGGAGTAATGCAAACTGGGCACAAATTGACATACATACAGGTTTCGATCTAAAAAGCGAAATTTTAAAGTTTGGCTGCCATCGAATGAGCATGTGATGCTGTATCGCATCTTAACTGTGCAATTGGCAGAATATTAAAAATGAGAAATTTTGATTCCAGGTTATAAATTCTTCGAGAATTTTATTCCGTCTACTCAGAAAGACAATAACTATGCCTCACATACAGGTGCACAAACAACATGAACAGATTTCAGCATTTGAGTGTGGTGTGTAGTTGGGCTCAAAGAAGCCAGTTGGTCTAATATGTGAATTTTTTGACAATTGGATAGCAGTAGTACCACTATCAGATGATATTGACAGGAACCCAGTGGCAGAAACGCCGCGACACTGAAAAACGGCTTGCAGACAGTTTTTGTCGGCACTAAAAAAAAAAATTAATCTGCAACTTTAGGACACTCTTTGTCTGTACTAATAAAAACTAGTATGTTGTAGCCACCACAAGACTTTCTTCTATATTTACCTATACATATTCAATCAGTAACAATATTTAAAAAAAAAAAAAAAAAAAAGTACGATTTTTTTTCTAAGTTTTTTTTTTGTTGTTAAAAGTAAAAAAAATCTATAACTTTGTTTTAAATTATCACAGATTTATAGTTCAACCATTCGTTTTAAAGGTATTGACGAGACCTTTCGAAAGATACCCATCTTGAAAATTTATCCCCCCCTGGGGGGGAAGCGATGCCCCCCCATGCAGAAATTTTTTTTCCTAGTTACATACTACTATTATCAATAATTCATATTAATTTTACAATCACAAGTTTAAAACAACTCTTATTATGCACATTTATACGAATTTTTGTCCTATGCTGCCATGTTAAAAATTTAGATAAAATGCTATCACAGCACCACCTGTTGAGCTATTGATCCCCAAACATAATCAGCACCAGTTAATGTCGGGGACAAACTAAATACCAAGTTTGGTTAAATTTCGTTAAAAAAAAAAAAAAAAAGTGATTTTTTTTTTTCTTGTTAAAACTAAAAAAAATCGATAACTTTGGTTTAAATTATCACAGATTTATCGTTCAACCATTCGTTTTAAAGGTATTGACGAGATCTTTCGAAAGATACCCATCTTGAAACTTTGCCCCCCCCCCCCGGGTGGGAACTTCCCCCCTCCCCGGGGGGGGGGGGGGGGGGGGGACCGATGCCCCCACATGCACAAAAATTTTTTTCTAGTTAACTACTACTATTATCAACCTGATCTTTCGAAAGATACCAATTGTGAAAATTTACCTCCCCCTGGGGGGGTATTTTCCCCCTGGGGGGGGGGGAAGCGATGCCCCCCCATGCAGAAAATTTTTTTCCTAGTTACATACTACTATTATCAATAATTCATATTAATTTTACAATCACAAGTTTAAAACAACACTAATTATGCACATTTATACGAATTTTTGTCCTATGCTGCCATGTTAAAAATTTAGATAAAATGCTATCACAGCGCCACCTGTTGAGCTATTGATCCCCAAACATAATCAGCACCAGTTTATGTCGGGGACCAACTAAATACCAAGTTTGGCTAAATTTCGTTAAAAAAAAAAAAAAAAAAAAAAAAAAAAAATTGCGATTTTTTTTAAAAGTTTTTTTTGTTAAAAGTAAAAAAAATCGATAACTTTGTTTTAACCCTCTGTAACTCATGACCTTTAATATTTTTGTGTTTATTTGTTTCGTAATAATTGGAAAAAAATAAAATACACGTGTTTCAGGTTTTTTTTTTATTTCTCATAAATTTCGAAAAAACAAACAAAAACACCTACAGGCAACAAACACTTTTTAGCATAAAATCCTATAAAATACGTGAAATTGGGTCAAAATCAATATTATACAATGAATTTGAAACACTTACCTCTTCACTGTTTCAATATAAAACACAAAACACACGAAAAACTATTTTTTATTATTTTTTTAATCAGAGCCGGTCCGCACTTGTCGTTAGTTACCCACTGTCGAGTAATGAACTTCAACTTACGACATACGGCGCCATCCAGTTGTGTTTCTAGATACTAGATTCTCTAACTGTGAGTGTATACGACAGGCTACAGTGCGTGATTACGTTGTAGAACCGATTCTTTGAATTTGAACCACGATCGAACGGTATGTTGCCTACAGTCTACAGAGGGTTAAATTATCACAGATTTATGGTTCAACCATTCGTTTTAAAGGTATTGATGAGACCTTTCGAAAGATACCCATCTTGAAACTTTGCCCCCCCAGGTGGGTACTTCCCCCCCGGTGGGGGGGGGGGGGGGGGAACCGATGCCCCCACATGCACAAAAATTTTTTCCCAGTTAACTATTACTATTATCAACGAGACCTTTTGAAAGATACCCATCTTGAAAATTTACTTCCCTGGGGGGGGGACCGATGCCCCCACATGCACAACATTTTTTTCCTAGCTAACTACTAGAGTCACCCGGAGTAATTCCTGGTCAAAAAGCATAAACATTCAATTATTAGAAAATCTATTTAAGCTAGACTTACTAATTTTGGCATGGATTAAGCACATTGTGATGTCCATCAAATAAAATATTTATTTTATCAATAATGCACAGTTAATTTGAATAATTATAGTTAATTAGTGACCAGGATTTACCCCAGGGATGGGGTAATTCCTGGCCACTTATGGGGTAATTATTGGTCACTCACATATTTGGTGCAAATACATACATTTTTTATGTATATCCTTAATATAATTTAATAAAGTAATTAGATTATGAATTTTACTATCTATAGCTAATTAAATACTGTACTTAGTTATTTCAGGGTTAATTACAAATTTATTCAACATGAAAAATATATACATTCAACACATCTTTAGCCAAAATATTTTTTGTACAATTTGTATGCAATATTTATAGCTTCTATATCTGCTGTGAAGGGATCTACACCTTTCAAATCAATAGGTCCATAAAAAATATATCGAATGTCAATTGTCTTTATTCTATCTCGCTTCGGCCAGCGTAAGTTCCCTGCTCCTCTTTCCAGGAACTTTACACACACTTCACTGCCCTCTACTTTTGTGACTTTTCCAACATAGAAAAGATCTTTATCATAATATACAACATAGTATTTATGCTCTTCTATTGAATTCTGTATGTTTTCAATTACATTTTTTGCATTTTGGAGTGATGATATATTTTTATTCAACTGCTCAGTCACGGTTGACATATCTGGTGTGGTGGTTCATCTGGGTCCTGATCTATGTTTTTTCTTTTTCGTTTCTTTTGATTGACCTTTTCTTTTATTTCTCTGTCACGTTCTGCGACTAGTTCAACAAAATCGTTATTGGTTATGACAGCAGCTTTTGTATCAATCTTTCGCCGAACTTCTGAGCGTGCTATTGTTTTTGGTGTTTGTCTAAACTGTGAGCTTAGCAAGTCTTCAAACGAGGTGGATGCAGTGGACTGACTGACAATTGTAGATGTTTTGCTTATGCCAACAGTTGTAAAACTAGAAACAGATAAAATTGGTGTACAAATAGATGGTGTGTGCTCTTCTGTTTGAGATCCAGAAGTGTCCAAGTTTAATTGTAGTGTGCTGAAGTTGTTTGAAGGTGTAGTACTGCAGTTTGTTGATGCTGATGATGTACTAGCAATAGCCAACCTTTTTGAAGGAGAATTTTGAAGTTTATAAGATGCTAACATTTGGGAACAAAATCTTTTCTCTGGATACTTTGTTCTATCCAATGGATATATTCCTGTTGATTTAAAACCAGATTTAATATTCTCTGGAGTAAGTGATGTTTGCCATAACTCATCAACTAATTGAGTAAAGCTTGCTTTACTGATTCTTGTTGCTCCAGTCATACGCTGAATTTCCACAAGTCTTTTGTCCCATTGTGCTTTCAGTGGTCTGAAACAGCATTTATCAAGTGGTTGAATAGCATCTGTTGTGTGAGCTGGTAACTTCAAAATTGATATATTTTCATTACGCGCTTTGATGATTAAATCCAAGGATATATGTGTCTTATGACCATCATAGATTAAAAGCAATGGACGTTTTGATACTTGTTTACAAAAGATGTCAAACCAGCTGTTAAATATTTCAGTGGTCATCCAACCATTTTCACTAATCGCTAATGTCAAATTTTTATCTACATTTGGGGCTCTCCAAGTGCTTTGTAACTTTTTTCCAGAGAATATAATAAGTGGAGAGTGTTTCTCACCAGAAGCACTAACACATGCCATTAATGTAACAGATTCTCGACCAGGTGTTGCTGTGACTCTGGTCAATTTCTTTCCTTTTTCTCCTACTGATTTTCCTCTAGAAGGATCTATGAACATAGCTGTCTCATCTAAATTATATATGTGAGATGGTTTATCTATTATATTCAATGCAGTAAGTTCTTTCTCAAGCAAATCATAAAATTCAAATATGAGAAATAGATTGGATGTTGCAATGACACGGGTCTTCTCCAGAGTATTGGGTTTCTTCGAACTAAGGTTATGTCGGAACATAAATGCTGATAACCAATCATCGCCAGGCATATCATTTTTGAAGCGACAATATTTTTGTAGATGATTAGACAAAATAGTGTCACCTTATTTATTTTTAGTTACAAACTCTGCCACAACACTCTTGATTTCTGTTCTAGTCAGGGGAAAACCCCACTTTGCCATGCATTTTAAACATGCTGCTAACTCATTTTCATTTTCAGCAGGGATGTTTAAAGGTGTTCCTACAGGCTTTACAGATTCAGGTTTGTTCTTTAAATTTGACAAATACAGCTGGAAACTTGATTTAGGTATATTCACAGCCTTTGCAGCTGCACGTTGAGACAGATTCTCATTTTCCATTTTAAAAATAGCTTCTTGACACTTACTTTCTTGAAGCTTGTCATCTTTTTTCTTTACATAATGTCTCACCATATTAATTTGAAGGAAACTGTTCAGGTAAATTTAAGTTCTTGACAAAATTCCAAATAAAATAGAATAGCTATCTACAATTATAAAGACAGCACATGCTTCTGTTTCTGTTAAGAACAAAGGTTAAGGTTAACAGTTAAGTGAATAGTACATTGCAGTTACAGTTAAGAAATTTTCTTTGTATAATAATGAGTATAATTATTAAAATTTATAAAATAATGGGATGAAATTTAATAAAGTAAAACTCAATATATTTAATATTAATCATTAACAGTTAAGAATGTTACACTATAGTTACAGTTAACTTTGCAGTTAAGGCTCAAAGAGTTGCAGATAATTAAAATCAATGAAATCTGGTAATAATAGGCAAAATAACAATGTATAAATGATGAGAACAGTATTGGCCAGGAATTACCCCAGTGACCAAGAATTACCCCAGGAACATAGGGCAGTATTTGGCAAATTCCTGTAAATTATTTAAACTAGTAATAGTAAATCCAAAACTATTTTTCAGTAACTAAAGTAGTTCACAATTCAACCAAAAAGAGAAAAAAGACAAATATTTAAAACTTTATTTGTGACCTAGATCTTTGTAAAAATGTATCATAACTAAGGCCAATGTTGTTTTAGAGAAATTTAACAAGTCATTTCAAAAAGTTTTTTTTTTTCAAAATAAATAAACAATAAACTCCTCATTAAGTAATAAATACCAATGAGGATAGTTCAAAGTACCTCTATGATTTTTTTAATTTTGGTGAAGTGTTCTTAAAACATAAAAAAGACTATGACCAGGAATTACCCCAGAAACTTGCTGACCAGGAATTACACAGGGTGACTCTACTATTATCAATAATTCATATTAATTTTACAATCACAAGTGTAAAATAACTCTCTTTATGCCCATTTATACGGAATTTTGTCCTATGCTGCCATGTTAAAAATTTGCATAAAATGCGATCACAACGCCACCTATTGAGCGATTGATCCCAAAATCTAATCAGCACCAGTTTATGTCAGGGTGCAACTAAATACCAAGTTTGGTTAAATTTCATTCATTCGTTCGTGAGATACAGCGTCCACAAAAAAATGATACAGACAGACAGACAGACAGACATTTTCTAAAAACTATTAATTCGTGTTCTCCACATCCCAAAACATGTAAATCCATCAAAAAGTGGACTTCGAAAATTTTCGCGAATCCAATACTTTCTCTATATTACATACTAGCAGGCTACGCCCGCTTCGCTGGTCACTATTTTTAAATGAATCACAATAATTAATGAATTCTCAAAATTGCATTAATTTTTATCATGTGATAAAAAAAGAAAAAAAAAATCTGATCAGGAAAAATGTCGCACCGGGTCCCCACTGCCTTCGGCAGCGTAGACCCGTGCACTGCGCGCACATATTCCTTCACCATCCTTATGACTTCTCAAAATTCCATGTTATTACTCATAAACTTTCATTCTCAAGAAAAGGAATTAAAAAATATATCATTTAGCATCGGGTAAAAACTCACACCGGGACGCCACTGCCTTCGGCAGCGCAGACCCATGCGCGCTGCGCTCACACGTTTGAGGATATACGTGCGCTATACCATTACCGTTCTGAGAGAGAATGCCTTCTGGCGGCTGGGTGACGTCACGGTATCTAGGCAAAGAAATGCTTCAAGAGTGAGGAGGAGCTTTGAACAATCTTCTTTTGTTGCACTATGAAAGATCCTATAATCCGTTCTCTCAGTATAGTCTTGGGACCTTTAACTATGTGATTGTTGGTTAAGGAAGGAGAATTGACAGCTTCTTTTTACACTTATTATATAATAAGAGAATAATTTTATTCTTTTTTATACGTCCATACAGTAAACATATGAAAATTTTATTTCACAATGTCATTTTGCAATTTTATTTTCAAAATTGCCTTTCATTTGAATCATAAAAAAAATAAAACGATCGTATTATTATTATTATAACAAAATAATTATATATTTTTCTTGGTAAGATCAATATGTACGTTTATCGAAACGGCATCTGAATAAAACGGAAGAAAATAAAATATTTGTTGCAAAATCAAGCTAATAAAGAAAATTAAAATTCTTTGATTCAAGCAAACGGTAAAGTTGATTCCAATAAAAAATTATCATTTTTATTAAACTTTAGTTTTCCCCTTGTATTGTTATTTAGACATACAGAAATGTGATAGTCAAATACAATGTCTGAATTAAATAATAATAACAATAATAATAATAAATAAAAATAAAAAAGGAATATATATATATATATATATTTGCCAATCTATATATTAATACGCAAATGTGAAATTTGTCGTACGTTTTTCAGAAAATTATAAGAGTAGGCGATAAAATGTGGTATCGTTCAAAGGGTTCAAATTCATGTGAGTTTACGGAAAAACAAACAAAGAAAAAAATATGTAAATTTATATATTTATTTGCGACAACAAAAAAGCATTTAAACAGCTGACAACGCTCTCAATATCAAAACAATATGCCAGAATTTGAGAGAGAGAGAAAAAAAAAAATAATTCAATTCCGTTACCTGATAAATGATGAAAGAATATATAAAAATGAATAAAATAATATATATATTTATTTCTGTTACTAAAAGATAAATGGTAAAGAAAGTTTGAAATTGTAAAAAAGAAAAAGAAAAGAAAAAAAAAAAAAAAAAATGCACATACATTGTTGGCAGACAACTGGCAAAAGAACTTACATAAATAAATAAATAAATATATAAAGATGGCCAACTAAAGGGCAAAACTGGGAAAATTCATTTGTGGCCAGTGGCCGGTACTGTCAGTTTCATTAGTAGCCACTTTTTTAAGTTAGTGGCCACTTTTCACATGATAAGACTATTTCTTTCAGACTGCAAAAAGCATTGTCACCATTTTGCGGTATAATTACCACAAGAAAAATACGAAAATAAGAAATACATATAATAATAAAATTAACACAGGGACACTGAAATTGTAATTTGTAATTATGCTCTTTTTAAAAATCCTAAGTTGCACATCCTAAATTAAAATCTGCTTAGGGCTGTAATAATAACAGCAAAAGTTTTTATCTTTCAGATAATTCAGTAGTACTTTTTTTTTTTCAATTTATTTAAATGAAATAAGCTGTTATCATTCACAGTTTACATTGATATTTTCTAGTAAATGAATCAGCTGATTCATCATCATCACAATCTTTCACATGGTCATGCAGGGCTGCCACTGGCGACTAAAAAGGCAACTAAAGAGACTATTTTGAAGGAAAGGCAACTATGGTGACTATTTTAGCAAAAATATAGGCAAAAGCAACTATTTTGGTATCAGTTGAAAAATTTAGGCAACTATTTTAAACATTTAGCAACTAAAAAGAGCAACTTCTGAGGTTATATTTATAAACAAATCCTGGTCCAAAATTAACCCTTCACAAATTTTTATCTTAAAAGGAATCTTTCTCAAAAAATGTTTACTTAAGTAATCATATGCAAGTCATGACACATTTCCTCAATCGGGTGCTAGAAAAGCAGATTTTTTTTTTTTTTTCGGGACTAAATAATATTTTGGGAATGAGCTATAAAAACAAATGCAAACTAGTATGCTGTAGCCACCACAAGACATGTATTTTTCTGTACAAATTCACACAGTAAAAATAATTTATTGAAACAAATAAATAATACATAAGCAATGTTTAAGCACATTGGCTCAGTTTAGTGATCTAATTAAAAAAGGACGACATTTGTCTGATGCTATTATTTTATAGAAAAATCTATTTTTAAAGTTGCATCTTTACAATCTTTGCGAGCATCATTTTAAACCTAACAATACTTTAAAGGTATGAACAAAATAGGAACTTTTGTGATAACTTGACTAAAAAAGGCAATAATTAAAAGCATAATCAAAAATAGGTACTAATATATATATATATATATATATATATATATATATATATATATATTTTTTTTTGTACACAAAAATTATGCCAAAAAGAATAAATAAAAAAATTAATTAAAAGGCATCACCGACATGGTGGCAAAAATTTAAAAATTACCAAAGGAGTCCTATACTAAAGCTGTCCTGTCTTGGGAAATATGAAAACTAGGTGGTCAAACATGAATTTTATTTTGAAACTCTTCTTTGAATGATTTGGTTTAACTATCATTAGCATTTCATCCTACAAACATTAATAATAATTTGGCTACTGATGAATTAAAATTTAAATTGGGTGATGAAATTGGTATAAAACTTTATAAGCTTCAAATTTCAAAGATTAACTAAAAAAAAAAAAAAAAAAAGCGAAAATTTCGCTTGGATTTGCTAGTAAGAATACATTTTGGGAATCAGCTTTGATGAATGCATAAATTTTATTAATTAGCAAAAGAAATATTTGTATGTTTCAGCATGTAATTGCAATTAAATATAAATGTTGTTAATTAGTAGGGAATTATTTCTGTTCCACACCTATTTACTTTTTTACACACTCGCTGCATTATACATCATGAAAAGGTGAATTACATCCTTTTAAACTTTTGTCATTGCAATTTTTCATAACATGTCTCCTTGTTGATGTTGATGTTTGCATGTTTCTAAGCAGCAAAATACTGTGCTTAAGGGTAAAACCATTTCTCTTTGAAAAAAAAAAAAAAAAAAAGACTGACTTTCATAGGAAAAAAAAAAAAAAAACTGCATTTGTTTCAGGTCAAAAAAAAGTACCACGACCCTTCATCAGGCAAAGAGTAAAGTAAATATAAGTATAGCAAATAAAGCAGTAATGCTAAATAAAACTGAAAATCAGTATAAATACTGGTGTGGTAATGGTAAGAGTACCATATATATGTATATGTATATAGATAGATAGATAGACTGTAGGGAAAAAGAAAAGTTACAAAAATAATAGGGGGAGGGGGTGACAAAAGAAACTTAGGAAGAGAAAGTTATGTGAGTAAATTCCAAGCATCAGACACGAAATTTTAGAAAAATTAACAAGATTTTTTTTTTTTTTTTTTTTTTTTTTTTTAAAGTTCTGAAAAGCTTTGTGAAAACAGCAACAGATCAGCAATGGGAAGTAATAGATGATTTAGAGATCTCTTCATTAAGAACATTCCGTTGGTGCTCATTTATTCTAAATTTCAAATACCTTTTAGAATTAATGAGCTGAGAGAATTAAGGTTTTAATCTTCAACCTAGCAGAAATCTCTCAGAAAAATATGATTGTAAATATCTGGAAAATTAAAATTTATCTTATCGCACTTAAATATTCCTTGTTTAGCTCAATTCAAATGATTCAAATACATTCTATCACAATCAGCAACAACATAACCTCTTATGATCTCTAATTTTTGAAATATTATATTAGAAGAGTACTAAAATTAACCCATTGTGTGTTATTTGAAAGAAAACAAAGGATAGAAAGTGAATATCAGGCTAAACCAATTTTAGGTTGCAAGAGCAGTTGGTATCACCAGTCTGGTTATATAATGCATTGCTGATAGATATACAATATTTTTAAGTAATCTGAAAAAATCCGGTTTTTTTTTTCCCCCCAATTTTTATTAAGCCTTACTAAAAATTACTGCTTAATTATTCCAATTATTTTATATAATCATAACATTAATATTGGATAAAAGAAAAAGAAGGGGGGGGGATTTGTAAAAGAAAACTATTTTCTGCTTCAGGAGACTTATTTAGGAGACTATTTTTCATATTAAATGCTACTAAAGCGACTATTTTTGGAGTCTTCATTGAGTGGCAGCCCTGTCATGTGTAAATACAGTTAGCAGTTTCATTAATTTTCTTATTTCTAAAGACACACTTTTTTAAATGATTTTATTTCAATAGAGTTAAAATATTTCCTCTTAAAAAGTATAGATATGGAAACTTAGTTGCTTCATTAAAAATAATTTACTTAGCTGCCAAATTTGTAGCTTTAAAAATAGGGAGATTTCCACTTTAAAATGGGAAGGAAAAAGGAAGATTTCTACTCAAAAGAAAGCAAATACAAATTTTTTTGAAAAATACACATTTAAGCAAGATCAAATTTTGATACACACATTTGTCAGATATCTTAAATGGGTTAAATATACATTAAATACTGTGGAGGTAATAATGGAAAAAGATTGTGCTTTGCAGGACATTTGATCATTAACTGCTGGTTGAAATGGAGTGCACATGTGTGTGTGTGGGGGGGGGGGGGGATACATATATATACTTCTTTATAGGTTCTAGAATCTAATCAAGAAAGTTTAAAATGAATATTTGCATTTATGTTATGGATGGAGAGAGATTGTAAATCACAAGGTTTCAGTGGAGCATGTAATTGCCAATCTTCGGAGGGGGGGGGGGGGGATTACAAGAATTATGAGTAAGAGATATTGAACAATTCTACTTCTTTACATATTTTGGAATCTAATAAAATAAGATTTATAATAGATATTAATATTTTTGCAGCAAATGGAGAATGATTAGAAATTATAAAGCTTTCTATAAGCTGTGTGATCACAGATCGTTAGGAGGAGGGGAAGGGGGGGGGGTCCAAAAAATTATATGAGTGAGATATATTAAACAATTCTACTTCTTTATAGGTTGTAGAATATAATAAAGCAAGTTTAAAATGAACATTGACATTTATGCCATGGATGGAAAAAGATTGGAAATCACAAGGCTTCGATTGCCTATCGTCGCTTGATTTTTAGAATCTTTTAATGATCACAAAAAGTGGCGACTTTAGTGGCGATCGATGCATAATTTTCAATCGCCATTTTTTTCATTTAGTCGCCATGTGGCCGGTGGCGACCGTTAATTTTGCCCTTTATGGCCAACTAAATATATCCCTAGGAGACAAAAAAGGCAAACATAAATGCTTTTATTAAGACAGTTGGACAACTGCTTTCTTCAAAATAGAACTTTAATATATATATATATATATATATATATATATATAATTGGAAACAAGTTAAATTAAATATTAAATTTAAATCGAGAAAAGAAGTGTTCAGAAAATTTTAAGAACCGTTGCTAATGGACGCAACATCGTATTTAAGGTAAGATATCACCTTTCTCCCTCTTACGTTTTTTTGTATATTTAAATAAACTAGTGGTCGCCCAGTGGTCGAAATTCGACCATAATTAATTAAAATTATAAGTTTAAACATTATTAAGGTTCTATTGTCAAAGACTATACTTCTATAATCACAGATTTTGCCAAGGCTACACTCCTGCATTCCAAATCCATTAATCCACAATCATAACTATAAAAAACTTTTGGAATGACATTTCGTGCACATTTAAATTTATCTGTCAAATTCACTTCTTCATTCTGTATAATATTAACACTATTTGTATTTTCATTACTATTATTATTATGTGTCCGCAAATATAGATTCCTTCTTCTTTGTCTCTCACTCCGACCCGTTAATGTTCTATGTCGAGGCATAATAAAAGTAGAAAAAAACTTTCATCGTCAGTAGAAAAAATCGTTATTTTTTTTTATTTTAGGTTGATTTCTTTAGAAACTGATCTATACAAATTGAATGAGTTGAGTTGAGTTGAGTTTATTAATTAGTATATATATAATGCAAAACTTGTGTGTTTTTAAAAAATATTAGCATTCTGCGATAACTCTTTCAGATGAAACTGGCTATTTAAAAAATAACTCATTGTTATTAACTTTTATTATTGTTATTAACATATTAACTTTTTATTATTAATTGAAATTTCAAAATTTTGGCAACAGTATAAAAAAATGAAAATGCTAATTTTAATCTGGAAATAAAACCCGATAATATAGGCTTTGAATTGCACCTTTGTCGTTTCACAAATGTTCCAATTTCTCGTCTTTGTCGTTGTATTTTTAAAAAATATTAGCATTCTGCACTTCTTCTCTATATAAACTATAAGTGTGCGAAATTTCATAATCCTCCGTCCGCGCAATTTTCGTAAAAAGGGGTACAAAGTTTTTGCTTCACGTATTAATATATAGATTAAAGGGTGCCCCCCCCCTCCTTTTTTTTTTATCTTTTCCTTGCCGAATTATTTTTAAAAAATAACAATAATAATAAAATTGAGAGATGTCGTATTAAATAAAAATTAAGAAATGAATATGATAACAGTTACTGAGGAATACAACTTAGTTACTGCATGTCTTTTTATGGGCGAATAAACTCAAATAAAGTCATGTTGAGTTCTAATTAGATTCTGTTTTTACTATTATTTCATCACTTGATTTATTTTTCTTAAAAATCTTTTGAAAGCTATTTCAGTTTGCGCTTAATTAATCCTTTTTTCTTTAGCGTTTTATGGATATAATGCCTTTGGATAACAATTAATAAAGGTAAGAATTTACAATTTTTCTATATATTAATTTAAGGCTATACTTAATTTTACTTCATTACAGCAAAATTTATATTGTTAAAATACTGTGTACATAGATTGTTGTTAACCCTAGCTGTTATAACTTAAAAAAGGTATTTGTGTTATAAAAATTGTATTTATAATGTGCATTAATATTAAAATAATAATAATAATAGCAATTTAAAATCAGTTTTATCTATTATTTTACTTTCAAAAAATTGACGTATTTAGTAAAATTATCTATACTATAATAAATTGGTTTTGAAATGTAACTTTTAATTATGTTTTAATAATATTAATTCAATTTTTATGTTGTGTAATTTAAACTACACTGTTTTCTTTTCTTTCTTTTTTTTTTTTTTTTTTTTGTTTGAAGGAGAATATAGTTGCTTCTAAACACAAAGGTCAATGAATCTCTTTTAATAGTAATATATTACATATAACATAAAAATGTATATAATTTTATTTATTATAATTATCTATAATAAATTGGTTTTGTAATGTAACTTTTAATTATGTTTTAATAATATTAATTGAATTTTAAAGTGGAAGAAAACACATTAGTTTATAAATATTACATTTTCTAATAATATGTTATTACTTTTAAAATCTGAAAAAAAAAAAAAAAAAAAAAAAAAAAAATTAAGCAAACAAAATTCCATGACATATAAAAATTCTAATTATAATCTAATTAGATTGACATTGTGAGTTTTTTTTGCTTTTCTTCCCATGCTATTTCTATGGGTTTTTTAGCCTTTTTTCCTCTCTTTTTCTACATTCTAAAGTGGCGGTGGTAATTAGAAATTATCTAAATTCTAATAAATACTATTTCTATTTAAATATTATTTTTATTACTATTAGGATATTACATTTTTGTTTTCAAGAAATTGAATCATAAATACTTTACATTTTAGAATAATTTTAAATACTTCTTCTGTAATAGGTGGAGTAATACAGCGTATAATATCTGAAATGTGGAAATATTTTCTATTATTTATTATTATATTCGGTTTGTAAACAATATGTTTATTTATGCATTAAACCAATTAGCAATGTTATTTTTATAGATTTTGTTCTTTGAAAAGTTATTTATAAACATGGGATAATGTTAAAAATAAATTAAATTAAAAATCAAAAGGGACATAAAGTACGAAAATTATTTTTAGATACACGCCGAAATTGCTTTTTAAATGAACTTATTTACATTTGTTTATTTAAAAGTATTTCCTTGTTCAGAAATTAATGGAAAGTAATCCCTTAAATTCTTAAAGGAAAATTAATTTTAGAAATATTTAGCATAAATTTATATGTTATAATTTTTATTGCTACGAATTTATTTGTTACTAGTAATAATAATAATAATAATAAATTACTTAAAAAGTAATTTCAAAAATTCTCACTACTTAAATCCTTTTGCACTCTGTTCTGTATTAAGAATTATATCTTATATTGGTAGTTATAATTTTTGTTCTCTATACTCTTTCTCTTCTTGTTTAGCTATATGAGTATTTAAATAATATGATTTAAAATATTAAATTTGTATAATAATTTTTCATTTTTAAATTGCGAACATCCAACTTACGTGCTTTTATTGTCAAAAGCCCATATTTATGCTTACAGTTTATTTGACAAATTCAAATTTCGTTTTTATTTATAAAAATGATGCTTTTATATGCGATGTAAAAATATAAAGTTTCAAAACTTTGGAGGAATACTTATACTACTACAACATCTTTATTAATGCAAAAAACGAAAATTCGTATCTTGCTATGTAAAATATTAATTCTTATATATGTTCAAAATATATGTAATGATACTCTTATGTTACTAAGAAAATTATTTATAATCAAGTTTAATAGAACATCATATACACATAAATATTTAAATATATTTGTTCAGAAAAATTCCTTGAATTTTTTTTTTTTCTTCTTTTTTTCAGTTTTTAATTGCTATGACTACTAGCTTAAAAAAAAAAAAAAAAAACCTTTAAGTAAACCTTTAACTGCAAATAAACTTGAAATTTATTTATTTATTTATTATAATTATTATTTATTAATCATAAAAATAATATATGCTTTCCGGAAAATCAAAAATTGTTTGGTATTTATTCCGCTTTCGAGCTTAATATTTAGTTAAATACCTCGATAATACATTACTGTTTCTCTCTCAGAACGCTAATGGATAATATCGTCAGGTGATTATTTATTTTGGCCAAATATTTATCTCTTTATTTTTGTTGTAGTGATTAGGTGTGAAATCTAGATTGATCCAACAGGGATGAATATACTTTGCCTACTTGTTTTTCTTCATACAGATATTATTTTTACCCCCCCCCCCCACACACAATATATATATATATATATATATATATATATATATATATATATATATATATGGCAATTATAGTAATAGGGTAATAAAAAATTAGTTGATTTTCTGAGTCATGTGAAATCACATAAAATCAATATCATTGCCCAATATATATTTATGTGACATTACAATATTTGTAGAATATGAATATTTATATATCCTCGATTTGACATTTTCAGGCCAAACAAGTATATATTTATATATATAAATTACTGAAAATATATTAATTTCTTATTCATATTATATTTATGAATTATTAATATAATTGTTTTAAAATTCAAAATAATTTTTTTCGTACATTATGTCCCTTTTGATTTTTAATTTTATTTATTTTTAACATTATCCCATGTTTATAAATAACTTTTCAAAGAACAAAATCTATAAAAATAACATTGCTAATTGGTTTAATGCATAAATAAACATATTGTTTACAAACCGAATATAATAATAAATAATAGAAAATATTTCCACATTTCAGATATTATACGCTGTATTACTCCACCTATTACAGAAGAAGTATTTAAAATTATTCTAAAATGTAAAGTATTTATGATTCAATTTCTTGAAAACAAAAATGTAATATCCTAATAGTAATAAAAATAATATTTAAATAGCAATAGTACTAATTTTTATAATATGTCATGGGATTTTGTTTGCTTAAAAATATTTTTTCAAATTTTAAATGTAATAAAATATTATTAGAAAATGTAATATTTATAAACTAATATGTTTTCTTCCATTTTAAAATTCAATTAATATTATTAAAACATACATTATAAAAACAATTTTTATAACACAAATATCTTTTTTAAGCTATAACAGCTAGGGTAACAACAATCAATGTACACAGTATTTTAACAATATAAATTTTACTGTAATGAAGTAAAATTAAGTACAGCCTTAAATTAATATATAGAAAAATTGTAAATTCTTACCTTTATTAATTGTTATCCAAATGCATTATATCCATAAACCAACATAATTGTTTCTTCTTATATTTGTAAGGAGCACGTGAAACGTATATCAGCGAAATAGTACTATAGTAGAAATGATTTCAAACGCTCTTTGCAATAAAGATGAAGACTGATTTTCTAGGGTCCGGTTTGCCTAGATTGGGTGACGTCAAGGGCAGTCTCGAAGATCGTCCAAAGGCATTCTCTCTCAGAACGGTAATGGCTGTACACGCATATTCCTTCTCAACTCAAACTTTTATTAAGAAAATAAAATTTAAAAAAAATCTTTTATCATCGGGTAAAAACTCGCACCGGGTCTCAAACCCATGCGCGCTGCGCGCCTATTCCTTCCTCACCGTTCCAGCCCCTCCTAATTAACTTGCATATACCAATTTTGAACAGTCTTACTCAATTAGCTGAGATGCAAAAGAAAACCTGATCAGGACACTTTAAATTGTAAATCAGGTGAAATCTTGAATTCCACTTTCGATAATGTAAAAGAACTTTAAAATATCTTTCGAATGATGTATTAGAAATAATTTAATCATAATTAGAATATGAAATACTGAAATTTAAAAATATTACAGCGCCATCTGGCAGTAGAAATTTCTGTAATCTATTGTTCCATTCCAGATCAATAAAGCTTTCAAATGATGTATTACGCATGAAATTATTTTAATTAGTAGATGAGATACTAAAGAAAACCTAATCAGGACACCTCAAAACGTGTAAATCGGGTGAAATCTCGAATTCCATTTTCGATAATGTAAAAGTACTTTAAAATGTGTATCAACTAAAATAAGCTTTCAAATGATGTATTACTTATGAACATGAACATTTTTTAATTAATAACTGAGATACAAAAAAAAAAAAAAAAAAAAACTGATTCAGGACACCTCAACACACGTGTAAATCTGGTGAAAACTTTCGATAATTTAAAAGAACTTAAAATATCTTTCGAATGATGTATTACAAATAATTTAATCATAATTAGAAATTGAAATATTGAAATTTTAAAATATTACAGCGCCATCTGGCGGTGCTAATTTCTGTATTCCACTGTTCGATTCCAAATCAAAAAAGCTTTCTAATGATGTATTACTTATGAAATTATTTTAATTAGTAGCTGAGATACAAAAGAAAACGGATTAAGGACACCTCAAAACGTGTAAATCTGGTGAAAACTTTCGATAATTTAAAAGAACTTTAAAATATCTTTCGAATGCTGTATTAAAAATAATTTAATCATAATTAGAAATTGAAATATTGAAATTTTAAAATATTACAGCGCCATCTGGCGGTACAAATTTCTGTATTCCACTGTTCGAAAAGCTTTCTAATGATGTATTACTTACGAAATTATTTTAATTAGTAGCTGAGATACAAAAGAAAACTAATTCAGGAGACCTCAAAACGTGTAAATCTGGTGAAAACTGTCGATAATATAAAAGAACTTTAAAATATCTTTCGAATGATGCATTAAAAATAATTTAATCATAATTAGAAATTGAAATATTGAAATTTGAATGTATTACAGCGCCATCTGGCGGTAGAAATTTCTGTAATCCACTGTTCGATTCCAAATCAAAAAAGCTTTCTAATGACGTATTACTTATAAAATTATTTTAATTAGTAGCTGAGATACAAAAGAAAACCTAATCAGGACACCTCAAAACGTGTAAATCGGGTGAAATCTCGAATTCCATTTTCGATAATGTAAAAGTACTTTGAAATGTGTATCAAGTCAACAAAGCTTTCAAATGATGTATTACTTATGAAATTTTTTAAATTAATTTCTGAGATATAAAAGAAAACTGATTCAGGACACCTCAAAACGTGTAAATCTGGTGAAAACTTTCGATAATTTAAAAGAACTTTAAAATATCTTTCGAATGATGTATTCAAAATAATTTAATCATAATTAGAAATTGAAATAATGAAATATTGAAATTTTAAAATATTACAGCGCCATCTGGCGGTACAAATTTCTGTATTCCACTGTTCGATTCCAAATCAAAAAAGCTTTCTAATGATGCATTACTTATGAAATTATTTTAATTAGTAGCTGAGATACAAAAGAAAACTAATTCAGGAGACCTCAAAACGTGTCAATCTGGTGAAAACTTTCGATAATTTAAAACAACTTTAAAATATCTTTCGAATGATGTATTAAAAATAATTTAATTGGAATTTGAAATATCGAAATTTTAGCTGAGATACAAAAGAAAACCTACTCAGGACATTCTAAAACATGTAAATCACGTGAAATCTCTAATTCCATTATCTACGGTAGTTTTATTAATGGAAGTAAAAAGAAAAATAAATATTTTTTATTTCCCCAAAACCTATATATACCACGGTAGTCGGGTAATGGAAGTAAAAAGAAAAGAAAAAGTATTTTTTAGTTCCTTCAAATGTATTTTGTTGCTATGGAAACTTCTATCGTCTATTGAAAGATGGATTACGTGTTAGAATAAAATTTATTTTGCAATTAAAATGTAACTGCTTTGTTTATTAATGAAAATTGATGAAATTTTAACTGCAGGTTGGTTTTGTGCTGAAAAGGTTGTATATTAAGTGTTGTGTACGAAAAAGAAAATTTGAAGCACTTTGAAATTTGCAATTTTTAACCCCAGTTAAAGATCATGTGACATTTAATGACTTGCACATGTTTTGTTTCCTTTCGAGACAGCCATTAAAATCGTCTGCTGAATGCTGATAGAATGCCTCTTTAAGCAATAAGGATTTTTGGTCATTGTTCGATCGACATGGGTCAACATTTTAATGAATATCTCCGAAACTAATTAAGATTTTTAAATTCTGTTTCGAGGAAAACATCGGAAAGGCTCCAGAGCATCCGTATGTCAATTCTTGTGTTTCTGCGTTCAGTAGGGGCTGAACGTATAAAAGAACAGACAGACAGATAGACAGACAGACAAACCTTTCCATTTATTATTATAGATAGAAGAAAGTAAAAAATTGCCTGCAACTTTCAGACAGTTTTTGTGAGCAGTCATAAAAAAATGTCTGCAATTTATGGACATTTTTCACCCACGACAATGCGCTACCGAAATTACTCCATGGATGGGGTAATTTGGGTATAGTGTATGCTTAGAAAGTAAAACATGGTTTTAGTAATCATTTTATTTAATTTTTAACATACTTTTATTAACCTGACATGATGTAACTATTAATGTAACAGAATCTTGCAATTCAATTTTTAGCCACGTCTGGTCATCCGATGGACTTGAATTCATAATCAATGACAATATATACACAGTGAAACCCCGATCTATCGTTCCTGCATCCATCATTTTTCTATGGTCCCTGAACAAATTGTATTTAAATAATGTTAACAAAACCTGCATGTATTATGCTTTAAGAAGTTGTTTTCCTGCATTCATCATTGTAAAAATTTTCTCCTGAAGATCAAGCGGTTCCATATGGCATACAAACTGGAATTACTTCTTTCATCCTAAAATAACTCTTTTCCCCAGTTCCATGGAGGATCAAATTTGTGATGCCATGTCTTCAGACCATCTATTCATTTTGTAATTTAAGCACGGTAGGAATTAACCTCTTTAGTAATGTACAAAACTTTTTCATGAAATACGGTTACGTGCGAAAAAATGATGAAGAAATACCAAACAAAAAGGCAAAAAAATGATGAATGCAGACGAAGAGTGGTTGTGCGTAGCAGAGGATGCGTCTGGTACAAAATTTAGTGAGAATATTTACACTAATCAAGACGTTGCGACATGCGGTGTCCTAAAGCATAGAAAAAATGTTATTTCAAAAAATAAAAATAATGGCGAAGAAACAGAGGATAATTTGCACGCCAATGACTCAATTATAGAGTTTTAAAATATACAAACTTTTATATAAGCACATGAAATTACAGAAAAGGACTAGAAAACTGTTGTAAATCTGGAAAAATTGCGGTTTAAAATTGCAGAAAAAAACCCAACATAAAATTGTTGACTTTTAAAAAGAAATTTTACTTAATTTTCTACAACATTGATTTATTTCTTTGACAGTTTGGAAAGTAACAAATTAGTTTTTATTAGTAGTAGGTATACTGTATACATTTGTGTGTATTGATCCATAAGCATTGTTTCTTCATGCTTTGACTTCAACCCGCAATCGTCATTTTTTCATTTTCATCAGTTTATTTTTCACGCAACCCATGAAAAACGATGGATCAAGGTTCTACTGTACAAGTGTTTCCAGGCACCTATCCCTTCAGGGGCAGGTTCCAGGGGCGTATTTGTATAACTTCGAGTGGCAACAATTTATTATTATTATTAAAGATTTAAAAGTATGTAATTATTTTCTAAAACTTTTACTTTTAACTAAAAATTATTTCTTTTGCACATATTTTAAAATAAGATCTTAAAGGTTAAATATATAACACTAAATTAATAACTGTAATTTACAAAATGCAAAAGATTTTTAAAATAAAATAAAGTGTACAACTCTAGTGTATCTGACAAACATTTGTTAGTTATACGATAGAAACATTTTTATGAAGTAAAATTAAATACTTTCAAATGCAAATCACTTCGATGTGTTATAGAAGCTTATATTATAAAGTAATAAAAATTTTTATTTGATAATTTTAATTAGTGCTGCACCGAGTAACACTTTGGCCGAGTACTGAGTAGTTGTAAGAAAGAGTAATTGATGTACATATGAAGAATTTTGCACATCTTGAAATTAAAAATAGGCCTTTTGAACACAAAATAAAGTTAAATGGCAAACAGCATGTTTTCATGAAATGTTTCAGAACTTTTGTAGTGTATATATACACAATTAGGCTCATTGTTATATTTGATACTTCCAGCTTAGTGGATTATTAAAACCATAATAACTGATAACTTCATTCTTTATTATATAGTCTTTCTCAGATAATTCTTAGAGAACATAAAATTTCCTGTACCCTCAAGCTTAATTTAAGATGCATATTTACATTTTACATATGAAATGAGAACATTAAAATAAATATTTTATCATCTCAAACATTCAAAACTTCATTAATCTTCAAATTCTAGATGAGTAAAAAAGGTAGGTGGTTTTGGGCCATAATTTGCAAAATAACAAATTTGATTATTAAAATATATTTTTAATAGCATTTTAGTGTATTTACCTTTTGCATAATTATTATTTTTTAAATTAAAAAATCAATCTTTTCTCACAGTTTTAAAAGTATCTTACTTCTATTTGCACAAATATGTGACTAAAGTTTTATCTACTATATTAGTATTATATAAGTGTTCTTTTTTTTTTTAAATGTTTTATTTTTGTCTGTTTTATACTTAGTCCAAATTTGGCCGAGTAAGCCGAGTACTTGGTACAGCTCTAATTTTAATGTTATTTAATATTACGCTAAAGCATTTGCTTAGTAAGCAATTTTTTAATTTATTAAGATTACTTGTATTTCACAAAGAGGTATGTTGCTCGCCAACTGCAAGTATAGTGTTTTGGGGGTACAACTATAGTATTTCCCCATAACTGGATTTGGTACTGTTTTGAACGATAGTGATGTCATTCTGGATTCTTTGCAATATAATGTATGGCAGCCTGCATGCTGTTTATTTTTTATGGCCGTAACATTCTGTTGTACTTTAATTATCATGGCAACCAGCATAGCAATTAATTATAAAGCCGTAATTATTCATCATTATATTCTATGTCAGCTGGTGAAGTACCATTAAGGTGTACAAAATGATTATTTTTCATTCTAATTAATAAAATGTATAACCAAATTACCCCATGTTTTTAAATAATTAATTACATTAAAACTATTAAACACAAATGTTTCAATTCAATAAAAAATTAAAGTAAACATATGTTATCTATTCTTACATACAAAACATTCTGAATATGAAGATTTTTAATTAAATTTCACTTTCCCCCCCCCCCCCTAAAATGTTTTTCTTTCAATCTCCTCTTTCCTCTTTTTTGAAGAATTAAATTATTTCTTCATTTTAATTTTCATTATTTTATTAAATCTTTAAAAAAAATCTCGTATGGGATAATAAAACTATGGAGATAGTAATCTAATATTTTCCGACATTTTAATTCAGCATTTCTTCCCCATAAAATTTCTGTTCATGGACGACAATAAAATCTCCACATTATTCATAAAACAGAATTATTATGCAAGGGTAATAACGAATTCTTCCTCGATAAATAAAGAAGAAAATACGGAAGCAATATCTGCACACTTTTAAGTGTTTGATGAAAATCCATGCTGTTAATGACACTCACAAACTTAAATTGTCATATATTTTTAGGAAAAAAACTTTATTTTCATAAATATATATATATTATATATTAATTATTTGACTTAATAATAAATTATTTCGTAGCCAATAAACATAATCCATAGACTCAACAATTCAAATTTAGACTTTTACAGTACTTCAACAAGGACTGGCAAGGGAAAAAAAAAAAAAGAAAAAAAACCAAGAAGGGTTTGAATTCAACTGCATTAAAATAAAGAAAAAATAAAGATAGGTATCATCGAAATGTAAACGTAATACGCCAGAGACAGACGTTATTGTTTATTTCTTTAGTACGTATAGTAACTAAATTATAATGAAAATACAGTTACATAGAAATATTAAATTATAAAAAGATAGACAGGAGCTAATATTCGACTTTATTTCAAATAACGTATGAATACTGAAATACTGCTGAAATATGCAAAACAATTTCCCTATGGCGACAAACAACAGATCTCTTACATCACAATACTTACAGGTACTCTATCTGGATACTTCCTTCTGATCTTTTCACCTTCAGCTCTCCTTTTCTCGAAGGGATGTTCTTCTTTGTATAAAAACTTCATATTTTAATTACAAAAGTGTGTTTTAACTGTTTACTCAAATTTACAACAAAATACTCCTCCAATAAACAATGAAAGACAAAATTTCTTCGCAATAACAGCAGGTAATGAAACTCAACGAATGATTGGCGTAATAAGATAAAATATAGTTCCCCGCTTAAAAAAATAACCGTAAAGATCAAGACTGTAAATTACTTTTGACACAATCAATAACTTCTAATTAACTGTTTTCAAATTTTAGTCGGGTTTCGATTTTACCCAATTTTTGCTACTTTACAATGGAATAATTGCGTTACTACGCGCAATCATACAAAGTTTAGATGTGCGTCACGTTCATGTGATCATCAGCATCAGCATTACAAGACCAATAAAAACAAAAACCTATTAGTTTGGTTGGTTGGTTTAAATTGACAAATTGTAACCAGCTGCAGATTTATAAATGTATATACTACTTCGGATTTTTCATTAGGAAAGCAATAATAATAAAGTTTCAATCTATTCAAAGTTACATTTTTAATTTTTGTATTTTAAACATAGTTTTTATAGAAATAAATCTTATTTTTTCAATTTTTCAGAGCTTATGACATCTTTTGAAAAGTAGTAGTACTTACGACGCATGCCCGAAAAATGTAAACAAACATTGGTATGGTTGCAAAAATAAGAATGTAACATAATTCTTATGCTTTTCTAAAATCTAAAGTTAAATATTTATTTTAATTTTGTCCAGTTAAATTTTGAATTGGGAGTTCTATACAAGCTAATAACCATGGTTTTCTTATCAGTTGTTAATTTCGTTAGAAGAAGTGGTTATGATAAAACTCTGAAAAAGTGCAAAATTTTTAAAATGACTTCGGTAAAATTATTAATATATATTTTACATGTTATATAATATACTTTGCATGTTACTTTCTTACAAATTTTGTGACAGTAAACTATGTAGATTCGATGAAAATGCAGATCATTCCGTGTCTTATATGTGCGCTTTCAGAATAAATTTTATTTCCATCTTGGATTTTAATAAAATTTAGTATTAACTACTTATGTAGAATAACAATATATATATGTATATGTACATATACGCATACATATGTATATAATATATATATAAAATAAAATCAATATGTTTTGAAAATATATTATTTAAACATCTGAAAACTCGAAAGAAAAAAATATATCTGCCAGGAATGAGATTTTTCATCTTAGAGCAGATCCATAGGCGTAGCTAGAAAAAAATTCTAAAGAGAGCCATGGCCCCAGGTTCTTTTTGAAGCCTATTATCAAATCAGATAATTAATTTCATATCATCAGTAAAGAATAATTTTTTCTTCAAAATAAAATTGCCATACAAAGGCCTAAGGCCCTGGGCCCTTAGATTGTTGTTTATGAGCTGTACAAATTTTGCCAGCAAATTTTAACTCATTTCCTCTTCCTGTCATCGAACTGAACTGAAATTGTGCAAACATATACAACTTTGATCTGATGACAATACAGTCTGCAGCAAAATTATTTGAGCTCTAGCAAAAAATCCTATAAAAAAAAAAAAAAAGTATACTTAATACTGTTTTGTTAAATAAATCTTTGTCAAAATTCAACAAGGATTTATTTAACAAAACCGTATTAAGTGTACTTTTTTTATATACAAATTTTTGCTAGCGCTCGAATAATTTTTCTGCCAATGTACATGCTCAAGTACTAACACTAACACATTAAAGAAAGAGACCTCGAGGCTTTGGGCACTGTATTTTCAGTAATTAATTTGATTTCGAGTTTTAACCCACTTCCTCTCATCCAATTGAGCGGCAAATTTGCATACATGCATAACTCCGATGATAACACATGTTCAAGCAGTAAAGGACTGAGGGGAAGGTTCTGGGCCCCCTTTGTTTTCCGTCTGTTAGGTTGTAATCATTAAAATGTGAATCCTACTTATGAACAGGGGTGGCACCAGCTAGGGGGCACGGGCCCCCCGTCGGGGAGTCTGTGATCCCCCATCGGGGCATACTCCTAAAATCTCTCGGGGGGAACAGATACAAAATTTTCTGTTTTTCTACTTTTAGCAGCATTTTTCTTTCCGTTCACAAATTTGGAGCATTCCAGTTTTTCCATTCTATATTCAATAGAAGGAGGTATTTGATTCGTAAAAATTTTCAGCTTCCAGTTTTTCATGAATATACTCGTTTTGAGAGGTCCAGAACACGTTTTGACCACGGTATTTTTAGAAAATGTCTGTATGTGAAGCGATGATCTCCAAAACCACGAGGAATACTAACAAATGGAATGGTACAAATATTAACAGTAATATTATTAACAGTATTGCAGTTTTTGATAAATACACATATAATAAACTCTCTTTATGTAGTGCCCCCTGTCGGGGAATTTCTGGTGCCACTACTGCTTATGAATAGTGTGTAGGAGTTTGATGTAAGTATTATTTCATCACCAAGCATTAGATCATGTGATTCTTAAATGTATTCAGTTATCATAATTGATACATTGACTAATGATATAAAAAAGGTTTTGTTCAAAGTGGAAAATAAAGATGTTCATGTTCCTGCTTTGGTTATACAGTACAGGATTTGTTATCCGGAAACCCGTTATCCATAATGTTCCGAAAACCAGAATGCAAAATGCCAACTATCAAAATTTTTAATTATTGTAAAATTTAAGAATTAAAGTTACACAATAACAGTGGTCAGAGTTATAGTTTTACAATCTACTTTCTTTAATGCTATGGTGTTATTCTGAGGAAATAGGGTGAGCACAAAGTTGTCCAAATAATTACTGAAAATTTTGCAAATTTAGGTTAAAAAAAATGAATTTTTATGGTATTTTTTAATAGATAAACATTAATAACACATACTTCTTAAAGTGCCCAATAGCAGATGCATTTTATCCTTTAACTCAGGTCGCATGCACGAAGTCCCAATTGTTATAAAATTTTCATATAGTTTTTATTAATTTCCATTATTTTTAGAATTCATTTCATAAAATATTTAGCATTATGTGCTAAAAATTTTTGAAACATTTATGAACTATTAGTATCAGAGCAGAGACACATTATAAGCAAAAAAAAAATATCATAGAAATGTTTGCAAAATCCAAATGAAAGGATTTTACTCTCAGGTCCAAAATTAAATTTTATATATGTTTATTTATTTTTCATTCATTATTACTATTATTATTTAGTATAGTTTGAAATTCTGATTAAGAATGTTTTTTTTTTATTTTGTGGAAATAATTTATTACATGAACAAATATATAGGTAAAGAGTTTACATACATATTATTCATGTTTATCACTGCTATTTATGAAATTATTTTGTACCATTTTTATACATATAATAAAGTGTTCCGAATTATGGAAAAATCCCTTATCCAGAATATCCCAGGTCCAAGCTTTCTGGATAACGGATCCTATACTGTAATATGTTTATAAAACACAAAACATTCAAATGATATACAGTAGAAGATCTTTATAACGCAAACCTAAAAACACAAGGTTTTGCGTTATATAGAATTTTGCATTATATAGATCATGTTTCACACATCATTAAACTTACCTTGCAAACATGGCTAAATATGTCAGAAACATATCAAAACAGAGTAGGACATTTTTAAGTTACATTCCTTGAACTTGGAACAGAAATTGGGTGGATAATAGCTTTCATTGTTAAATTTACTTTATAAAGATAGTTCATGTGTGACTGTACAAAATCATTTATTACTATATTGCTCACTAAAAAAAGTAATAATAGCAATATTTTCATTAAAAAGATCTAAATTAAGCAGATAAAGAAAAACAAATGTATCACACTTACTTCCCAACAGAGTAACATATTTTTACAAAGTATTTTTTAACTGCAAAATCCATTGTTTATATCCAAGAATTTTTGCGTTATATAGAGAATTGCATTATATAGAATTGCGTTATAAAGATCTTCTACTGTATATTTAAGTTTATATATACATATTTTTTTTTTTTATTATTATATTATTAATTCATATTTTTTATAATTTAGAAATATTATGGGCGAAAAAGAAATTGCTACAGTGTTGCTATTAAATTTCTTCAGAAAGCTCTCAAGTATACTACACTTAGTAGGAAAGTAAAACCAGAATATGTATCTAAGGTAGTAATTTTATTTCATATTATCTGTATTTTTAAAAATAATGTATTATTGTTAATTTCTTTTTCCTAATATCTAGTCTAGTTACATTGGAGATATTGTTAGTGTTGACTCTAGAATAAAAGGGCTGCCGGGGAGAAATTCAATAAAAAGAGCAACCCATTTTCAAAAAGGGCATTATTTGTGTAATTTGCAGTCTTCTATGTTGTGAATTTTGTACATGACAAAAGTAAATTACTGATTTTATGTGTATGTATATCAGTACAAAAACCCTTATCGGGTTAAAAGTTTGTGACGCAGCTACTTTATCGCTATAAAATTTTGAAATATGGGTCTTAAAAATAATGATATAAATTTTAAGTGACGCTTTACTATTAGTTAAAATATACGTAGATTTTCTTATTTGATCATTTGCTTTTTTCTTTTATTTATATTTACAATGCAAACATAATATTTTTAACTTCAAGATAAGACAAATATATTAAATATACTCACTGATACTTTTTCATTTGCACTTCAATTTCAAAATAACAGTTTTAAAAGGAATGATATAAAAATTCCAGTGACTCCTCGGTGTCATTTTAAAAGATTTGTTTTTAGATTCCATTAAAATTACCTTTGTTTTGTCTATTAAAGTATATTTACACATTGAAACAGTGCTTTTAATTTTCAAATATACTGTCAAATAATCACACTTTCACTGAGTTTGCATTATAAATTGAAATTATTTATTTCAATAAATTGATTTGTCTTTTGCGTCACGCTATCCAAAACTGCAAACAAAATTTGTGCAAATGTATTCTTTGCATCACACTATCTCTTTGCACAAATTTTCACTTAGTTGTATACTATGATACAAAGTAACATATTTACATAAATTTTATTCACAGTTTTGGATAGCGTGACGCAAAAGACAAATCAATTTATTGAAATAAATAATTTCAATTTATAATGCAAACTCAGTGAAAGTGTGATTATTTGACAGTATATTTGAAAATTAAAAGCACTGTTTCAATGTGTAAATATACTTTAATAGACAAAACAAAGGTAATTTTAATGGAATCTAAAAACAAATCTTTTAAAATGACACCGAGGAGTCACTGGAATTTTTATATCATTCCTTTTAAAACTGTTATTTTGAAATTGAAGTGCAAATGAAAAAGTATCAGTGAGTATATTTAATATATTTGTCTTATCTTGAAGTTAAAAATATTATGTTTGCATTGTAAATATAAATAAAAGAAAAAAGCAAATGATCAAATAAGAAAATCTACGTATATTTTAACTAATAGTAAAGCGTCACTTAAAATTTATATCATTATTTTTAAGACCCATATTTCAAAATTTTATAGCGATAAAGTAGCTGCGTCACAAACTTTTAACCCGATAAGGGTTTTTGTACTGATATCATTACTTTTTAGAGGTTATTGATCAAAAAATTAAAACAAGTCATTCCGGCTCATAGGAAGGTTAGGTTGATTTATCTTTTTTTAAGAAGTTGCCACCATTTTTTCAAAATGGCAGCTACATTTTATTAATGAATTTCGATGGATTTATTAATAAGGGCTATGTATATATGGAGTTTTAAGCAAATCGGTTGAAGGGTTATTGTGATAATTTTCAAGTGGCCACCATTTTGAAACAAAAGGACAGAGTGACTGAGATGCCCAGTGAACTTATCAAAGGTACTTGAATGATATGTCAACTGTGCAAACGTGATTCGAACTGAGTCAGTATTACAAAAGTTATTGTAATAAAAAAAAATTTAAGTGGCCGCCACTTGGAAACAAAATGGTGGAGCAAGTTGCCTAGCAAACTTATCCAAGATATTTGAATTGTAAGTTCACTTCCCAACTTTCATTTGAACCAGTTTAGTATTCTAAAAGTTACTATGGTGGCGCATTTTCAAGTAGCAGCCTGATTTCAAGCGGCTGCAACTTGGAAACTAAATATTGGTACAAAATTCATCCAAGATATTGGTGTGATAAGTTCAATGTCCAACTTGAACTGATTCAGTATTTCAAAAGGTATTCTGATGATAAATTTACAAGTGGTATCCTGATTTGAAATGGCCGTACTAAAGATATCGGTCATTTTGTTAAAAATGGCAGATAAAATTCATTAATAAATACTTGGTTGAGACCTTTATGTGGTCAATGTAAACATCAAAATTCAAAATGTGGATTTGAAATTTTCACGTAGCTGCCACTTGAAAACAAACTGCAGAGCCACTTAGTTAACGAACTCATCTAAGATATTTGTACGATAAGTTTGCTGTATAACTTTGGTTCAATTCAATTTTGAGTATTATGTCAAGTTATCGTAATCACAAAATTTCCATTACAAAAAAACCCAATTTATACATCTTTTACATTTATACGACCTTTTAGTGAAGTCCTGATTCATTCCTATTCATTTGAATGAAAAATTTCTTTGTTTATAAGTCACACAATATTAGTTATGTCTTTTAAACTTTTCTAAAATTCACAAAATTTCTTGACTGGTCATTATTTTACCATTCTAAATATAAATTTTGATGAGTATGTGAACTTTGATGTGAACTTTATCATGACTTTGGAGTTATTCACAATCTATTAACTAATTAAAAACAAATTGTCTGATGCTAATTTAAGTGATAATGATGTAGAATGTGAAGAAGTTATTCTTAAGAGAGGACAATACCTAATCTTGGCAACAGCTATGGCCTATCTTATGGGAAGATCTATTTTCATAACTAGGGGGCTCTGCCCCCTGCTCGCTCCACTCACCAACCCGAGGGAGGCTTCCCCCGACTCACTTTACTTGTTAACACATGCAGAGCTCTGCCCGCCTATCCGCTGCTTTCCTTTCACTGAATAGGAATGTTAATAGCGCATAACACAAGACAAAAGCAGAAAATTATTATATAAATCCCCATATTCAATGTCAAATTGAAATATGTAATATTTAATAGCACATTATTTTATTTTTATAAAAATCATGCTTAAAATCAGTTTTTTTTTTTTTTTTTTTTAATAGAAAGAAATCCGTAATATCCAGACTATTTTCTATTATAGTTTTAGTATATCACCTTTGTTTTTTAACTATAGATCAGGACCGCGGCACCCCAGTCGATAGCACGCCGACCTCGTAATTGGAAGATTGCGGGTTCGGTACTCGAGCTGGCCAAAGACCGTTGTGTACACTAATGGTGGCTGGTGCACGTAAAATCTGTTGTGGCGACAATATCCTCCATATTCCCATCAAAACTATACCTTTTTGGGTCACCGAAGCGGGGGAGCCATCACTTCCGTGTAGGATAAAAAATGTGATGGCATGTCTCCGAAACATACTTAGGGGTATGCCCCAGATCGTCGCCAATTATCCATAGTGCAGTAATGGCCAATGTCATATCCAACCTATCTAACTACCTACCTACCTACAACCATGGATATTTTAATTTTCCCATGTAAGAAAATTTACTTTCTAAAAGTAGAGAAAAAAAGTTATTAATAGCAACACTGACATTTATTTTTTACAACCATGGTTCCGAGCAGCGGTATAGCCAGTCCATAAAGCACCGAGCTCATAATTGGAAGATTGCTGATTCGATACTTGAGCCGGTCAAAGACCGTCGTGTGCACTAATGGTGTCTGGTGCACATAAAATCTGTCGTGGCCACAAAGTCCTCCATGTTCCCATCAAAAATATACGTCTGGGGAATCTCCTCCATGGAGGATCAAAATTGTGATGTCTCTGGAACATCCCTAGAAGTGCTTCCCAGACAGTCACCAATTACCCATAGCGCAGTACTTGGGCGATGTTAAATCCAACCTACCTACCTACAACCATGGATCGTATTTTATTTTTCCCGTGTAAAATGACTTCATGACAGAAGACCAACGTCACTGGGAGAAACTTTTTTCAAGGTGGCAAATAGAGTACTTTCATAAATTTGTCGTTTATAGCTAATAACTTCTTTAATTAAAATGATAGAAATTTCTAAGCAGCTGAAATGTCTTCCTTGAAGTATTCGGAACACACTGATACCTCTCATGATGCGAAGGACCCTGCCCTCCGTGAGAAGATGCTGTCGCAGACAAAAAAAATTTGACGCCAGCGACAGTAATTTTTTTTTATATATATAGAGATTACTCATTACCAAATGTAGTTTTTAAATTCCGTTTTCACTTTCAGAAAATTCACAATTATTAAATTGGTACTCATTTTCGAAGAAATTGATTTTTAAAAATTTTTAAATATTTTTTTCGTTCAAAAATGCAAATTTTCACACAAATTGCTTTTTTTAACCACAAAATGAAATACTAAAAATTTAAAAAATAAATTTTTGGAAAATGGGTACTAATTTAACGACTTTGAATTTTCTGAATATATTTCTTATTTTAATTTTGTAAAAAAAAATTATTACTTGGTAATAGAAATTCCAGATGAAAAAAATACAAAATTAAATTTTACTTCCACATAGAAAAGTTATTTATTTTTCACAAAAGTAATGTCTTTAATAATATAAATGTGACATGTGTATAACTGTATATATATATATATATAATCAATTTGATAAATATGCAGAAACTTAAAGAGAAATAATAAAAATGTTGAGTGACTCCAGTCGACTTTCTGAACATGAAAGTAATTCACTGTTGTTTAAATAAAATAACGTAAGAGAAGTCATTAAATAAACAATCGAGAAAATTATTTTATTATTTGCTCACAAATAATATATTGTTTAATGGAATGGAATGCATCCAAATTATTTTGTGTATATCTGTAAAAGAACTAATAGTGTTAGATTCACCAAAATGTATATAGTTTGTGTGACATATACTTATAATTTGTATATGAATTCAAAGCTCAATCAAATGAGGCTTCAGACGCCATCACATTTTAAATAAATTCAGACTATAGGCCATAATATTACAGAATTTTTCGTTATTTCCCTGTAAAAAAAAAAACTATAAATGCTAGATTCAGCAAAATATATCTATACGATTCATTCAACAATGACTGATAACATGTATATAAAAGTTTCAGCTGAACTGAATAAGGAATTCAGATGCTATCACACTTTAAATTATTTGAGCCCATAGACTATAATGATAAAGAATTTATCTTTGTGTCCTGGTTAAAATAAATAAATAAAATTGTGCTAGATTCTCCAAGATGTATACAGTTTGTACTACGATAACCTATAACATATGCACCAACTTTTAGCTCATTTGAACAAAGCATTTAGACAATATTGTGTTCACTCTACTCAGATATGTACATACATTATCGTAAAACAGCAAAAATGAACTCATGGAACTTCAAACATGTAGATACACCAACTTCACGTCAAATTTTTGTTATAATGACAATACTTTCCTTACCTATGTATTTTCAGAAAGTAAAAAATTCCATGAAATATATGTGAATCATTCATTTCATCATGCTTAATAACAAATTTTTTAAAGGTGTTTACGACTATGAGGGAGGAGATGATAATGTAGTTGAAAGCAGTGGGGAGGGGGGGGGGGAAGGAGGGGAATTAAAATTGAAACTATAAACTATACTTTTGCACCCAATTCACCCTTAGAAATAGATATATTTATTTATTAAATATTGTTAAATTTGCCTGCCTATTTCAATCATTTATGTCTATTTTGAAATATTTAAATTGATTTTATTTACATACACAGGTTTAACCTGGCAAAAAAATTACTTTAGCATTTTAGCGAAAATAGGCAAGCACTATTTTAGCTTTTTCGAAAGTTAATTAATTCTTTGGATACCATTGATTTCTTTTACTTTCAAGGAACATCACCCAAGCGTCCGGCTCAGATTTCAATGAGAGAGAGGCGTTTCTTTCATATTTGATATGCTATCAAATTTTACTCAAAAATATGCGAAAAATTTGTATTTATACAGCAAGTGAATACTCAAATGAATAATTCAGTTGAAATAATTTTCAGTACTACTATAAATTTTCATTTGTAACTTAAACATGAAAGCGCAAAATCATTTAGTATTTTTAAGTCACACCCAAAGGCGGAGCTTGCTGTTGATATGTGGCTGATGTGGTTTTTAACATTTTAAAAATTCAATAAATAGAGAAAACATGGATGATAGCAAAAATTTCTGTGATAAAAAATATTTGGTACATGCCCTCTATCAGAAATTAAAGTTTCATTAAAATCACAGCCAGACACGGTGTTCCTTGTTAGCTTTGTTATCCTCAGTTTTGTTTTCTATTCCTTTTGTTCATTGATGATTTTAACCAAGCATCCATATTTGTGACTTTAAAAATATGAATCAGGAAAACTATGTTTTGATTTCAACAATAGAAAAAGAGGTACTCATATCATACATGTAAAATGAAAAAGCAATTTAAAAATTAAATAAAGTGTAGTGGTAGATATTACTATACAAATAATGATTCCCAAAAATTTCAGTTCTTTCGTAGTTTTTGCCTGCAAATATTACAAAAAAAAAAAAATCTGAGTTATTATATAGAGATATTTTATATAGTTATCCAGTTTTAGCTTTTTAGTGAAATTCTGACCAACATTTTTTAGCAAAATGCTAAAAAAACTTATGGCAGTTTAAACCCTGCACAGGGTTCAGGAATTTATTAAAAAATATGGTCGCCAACAAAAAATTATGGTAGCCCATAAAAAAATATTCTCCAACATTTTCTTTCTTTCTTTTTTTTTTCTTTTTATTCCGTTTCAAAATTTACTTGAATATAGCAGGGGTGCAGAATATGTCCGAATGTGCGAACGATGTTCGGGGGAAATTCTGGCTGTCTGGGGAAATTTTGAATAATTATTATCTTAGAATAAAATAAAAATGAAAACGGAAGTAAGAAAAAATTACTGAAAAAACAAATTTTCGAATATTAAACTACAAATTAACAGCTGTATTCTTCTTTTACAAGTGTATTCCCTTTAAATACCCGTTACCCCGCCCCCCCCCCCAAAAAAAAAAAAAAAAAAAAAAGAAACTTTCAGATAATAGGTTGATGCGTTATTTTTGGGGAAATTTCAGAGGTCTGAACATTTTCTGCACCCCTGGAATATAGAAATTAAGATTCTATATACCAATTATTATACCAACTAAAAATCAATTATTTATTAGGCTGGAATGATTTATTTTTTACATCAGGAAACACTTGTTTAAATTTAACATCATGAAACTGGTTTTATTATTTTCTCTAAATTAATACACCATCGGCAATGGTACATCATTACACAGGTACAAAAATTCAGCACCAGATCGATAGCATGCACAGACAGGAGCAGTGTAAACCAATTCCCTAAAACGGTGCAATAATTTAACACAGAGTTGTGAAACATGCACGGAGATGTGTAAATTCCCTAATTCAACACAGTGTCTCAAAAAGTGGTGAGGGCAAAACAGCGAAAGTAGAATTGGAGCCCAATTTCGGGACCAATTCTTTCACTAAAATATATATATTAAAAAAAAAAAAAAATCCTTAAAGTTGAAAACATTATTACTAGTTTTAAAAAATATTGGTCGCCAATGGCGACCGTATTTCACAAGCTCTCACATACACATAATGATAAAGAATTGTTTTATATACATGGAAAGAATAAATGTAATTTTTAATTTAGGACTCGCAAATAATTACTAGTGGACAAAACGGTATTTTGTCCGGGGCGATTTTAACCTGGTTTTTTCCACTATGGAAAAAACCGAACAACCCTGACCCAAAGTACCCCATGTTTTAAAATCATTAATTACATTAAAACTATTAAAACATAAACAAGGAGCAAACATTCAAACCATGTTTTCACCTTTAGATACAATTTTTCAGACAAAAAAAAAAAAAAAAACTAATAAATTAAAAAAATAACTTTTTTTTTTTTTTTTTTCTTTTTTAAGAAAAAACTTGATTTGAACATTTGCTCCCCAAATGTTTCAATTCGATAAAATGTTAAAGTAAACATATATAATGTGCAGTATATACCTAAATTTGGAAAATATATAGCAGCATGTTAATTAGCTGCACTGTTTGAAAGTACTTGTTTTGATTGAATTGCCATCTTCAAAAACTAAAATATTTTTTGTGTCAATTTCAATGTTGCTAATATATTTTCAGTATATAATTATAGGTAATGATGATGTATATAAATGTGAATTCTTGTAGGCATATGAAATTATTAGTTTTCATTTTATTTCATGAAATATAATTCATACCCAAATCCAAAATTATCCCTATTCTATTAGCAATTCATGAAATGCATAAGATTTGCAGCTACAAGGAAAATAAATTACAAATATACACTTCCATTACTATGATTTAGAGGCAAGTGTTTTATAGTTTTATTTTCTAAAATGTAGTTATTCATATTTTCGAAAAGTAAATAAATGTCTGTTGATCTGTTGGCTAAAACAAAAATATCTTCAAGTATAAACAAATCACTTGTAACCTCTATTTTTCGAATATGCCTGTTTTAAAGTTCCACACTTCAATATTCAAACATTTACTTGGGAAATTAATCTTCTAAAATACAAAATATTAATTTAAACTAAATGTAATTTAATTCACTTTAATTAATAGTAAATTCTGTTTCTAAACAAAAAAGAAAATGCAGACAACTTATTCATGCACTATGTTCCAGTGGCGGATCTAAAACTTTTTTTTTTTTTTTTTTTTTTTTTTTTTTTGGGGGGGGGGGGGGGGGGGCTAAGATTTTTCAAGATGTTATTCCATATTAATGAAAAATTTCTAATTGTAATATTCATTCATGAATGTCAGTACTTTTAGCCTAGCCCCCCCCCCCCTAGATCCGGCGCTGCTATGTTCTTGCATGCATGAGCATACCACAGTTAAAAAGAAAAAAGTGGCAGAATGGCTCTTTTTGCAATGTTTACCGCAAGAGAGTTTTCTGTTTTCAGTGGTGTTCAGAATGAAATTCAAGAGGAAAAGAAAAAGTAAAGATATTAACAGACATGTTACTTTTCAGCCTTTTTAAGCTTGAAAATTATTATTCTTGGGATCAATGCAAATCTGCATTAAAACTTTTTGGACATGTGTAGGGGGGGGGGGTCAGCCTGAATTTGTGCAATATATTATTAGCAATTTCTACGTGATTGGCTTTCAAGAAATGTCAAATTCAAACTTTGAGAAAATGAAAAAGAAATAGCTCTTCAACTGCATTTTACTAATAAACTAGAACTACATTATTCTGCTAATCAATTGCCCGAGCAAACAATGCTTCTACAGAATAAACTTATTTTCAAGTATATGTAATAAGTTTGTCTGTTTTTTAAGCACTTAGAACTATTTTAATTATAATTAATATGATATTCAATATGAGATTTATTGTTCTGATTTTGTTTATTGTGTGTGCATGTATGCAATCAAATTTAACATTATTTTTATTATTGAAAAATTTATATTGTGTCAGTTGCCTGATACCACTTTTGAGGGGGGGGGGGATCGGGAAAAGTTCAGCCTTTTTTTCTGTAAGATTGTACCATGTCTGTATTAATTAAAACTTTAGCTCTACGAAAATAATCAGTTTTAGACACTTTTCATGGTTAATCTGTTTATTTAATGATTTTGGCCGAATGCCGAATATTTGGCCAGCTAATTACTGACAATCAGCTGTCAACTTCCTAATTTTTTTCGAACTATTTAAATAGTACCATTTACATTTAGTAATATTTTACTTTTTTAATTATGAGAAATTAACATAAAAAATTCCTTTTCAGAAATGGTGATTGATTTAAATGTAGAAAATTACTAGAAAATATTACAATACACAGTGGCATGATGCTGAGCTCACAGCAAAGAAAGTTATTAACTGTTAGATTCCTCAATAAATACTTAAACTTTCTTAGATGACAACATCATGTTGCACCCCAGTAATAAAAAATAATCTTTGAGAAAAATCAACTTAAAGATAACAATAAAGCATTGACTAGCTTACAATAAAACTAACAAAAATGCCTCTCACTCAGGTGGATAAACTGCATGATATAGCTTAGGTGGGACACTTTTCATCCCAGTGACATAAAATTTTGTAGCTGTCTGCGACAGGTTTTTAAAATTTCGTAATCTGTACTCAAAAAGCCTGAAAGCGGCAATCTGGGAAGAGGGGGGGGGGGTTAACAACCGTGGTGATCTCGTGCAACAATACACAATACAATTTTACTACAAAATAATATAGTATAAACAATTATAAAATAATAAGTTTAACTCATTCAATTAAATATTTCATAGCAATGTTTGAGATAACACAATATAAATAATTATAAATAATAAAAGTATTAATTTTAGTTTTGATACAGAAATTTTTATAAGTGAATTTTGAAGTGGAGGAGAATTTTTGGAGCAGTTTTAAATGAAATTAGCACTTTCCTACATTCCCGTAGAATCTCAGTAACAGGTAACAGGAGAAAAAGAATACATGCATAACACTGCCTATCAAGGGAGATCTAGGCTCCTAGGTCGCCCTTGTTAAGCACTGTTTTGTGTGTTCCTGCCAAGGCACCTATAGGGAGCTCTAGAGTTCCTACCACAGAGCGTCTAAGACGTCATACATCAGTAGTGCATTGTCGTGGGCAAAAATATCTAAATTGCAGACAATTTTTTATGACTGCAGACAAAAACTGTCTTAAAGTTGTGGGAAATTTTTTTTTTTAGTAGTACAGACAGAGTGTCTGAAAGTTAGGGTCAATTTTTTTTATTAGTGCAGACAAAAACTGTCTGCAAGCCGTTTTTCTGTGTCCGTGACTATGTCGCCGTGTTTCTGCCACTGGGCTTTTCATATGACAAACTCAAATTCACTATTTTTTTACTTGTATCATGTATCACCTTTTTTAACGGGGGTGGACATGATATTTGTTTGATCTCCTAAAATGTCCTAGATGGCAACATTATCTAAAATACGTGCACTCCTTGTTAACTCGATTTTAAAGATATAATCTTTATTTAAGTACTGTTGTTAACAAAAACAACTTTTGTTAGATATTAGTGCTACACCAAATAGCACTTTGACCGAGTAGTTGCTGAGTGCTTGGACGAGCACCGAATACCGAGTAGTTGCAAGAAAGAATAATTGAAGCATATATGAAAATTTGCACATCTTAAAATTACAAAAAAAAAGCTTTTGAACATAAAATTTAGTTAAATGGTAAACAGCACGCTTTCATGCAGAACTTTTGTAGTGTATATACATAATTAGGTTCATTGCTACATTTTGATACTTACAGCATAGTGAATTACTAAAACCAAAACTGATAACTTTATTCTTAACATCTTTTTTAGATGCGAAATTATCATCCTCAGATAATTCTTAGAGAATATAAAAGTTATTATGCTCTAAGATTTAATTTAAGATACATGAAATTTACATATGAAAGGGAAACATTAAAATATTTTATAATTTCAAACATTAATCTTCAGATCGTAGAAATGGCCATAATTGGCAAAATAGCAGATTTAATTATGCAAATACGTTTTAGATAACGTTTTAGTGTATTTACCTATTTTATATATACCGTAAAATACCATAAAAACCTTTACTCAGTTAAATGCCCCTCCTCTTTTCACATTTTTTTTGTCCTTAAAATACTAAATAAGCACACCTTTTGCTCGACGGTTGACTGTATCTGAATAGATGATAGTTTTTTACATTATTTATTTTATAGTATAAAATTCAAAATCAATCTTTAGATTCATCTAGCCAAATAATTTCATATTCAGCATTACGGTCGAATATCGAATATATATACTGAATATTCAGTACATTCCTAATAACTAGCTAATTATTTTGTAAAAGCAAATTTAGTTCTGCATTTTGGGGTAAAATTCTGTTATGCTTGATTTCATAAATAATGCCTGCCTTGAACTGTTAGCGGCAAAATGCTTGTGCATTTTAATAACAGATTACAAAATTATTGCATATTTTGGTAAACAGAACTGAAAAAAAAAAAAAAAAAATTTATTGATAGGCAACAAAATAATGATGAATTTTGGCAATTATTTATATTATTAAACATAAAATTTGATGATAGATACAGAAAATACAAATGATTCTGTATTTCAATAACAGGCCACAAAATTATCATGGATTTTGAGAAATAGCTTTGGTGGAAAAAAAAAAAAAAAGAATTTTATCAATTTGCAACAAAATACTCTATTCTTAGTAATTATTTGTATTGTGAAAAATAAAGTTTCTCAATAAGCAGCAATATGATTCCATATTTTATTAACAAGCTGTGAAATTATCGCTCAATTCAAAATAGTTTTCAAAAAATCGCAGACTTTATAGATAAAAAATAAAAATAATTGTGTATTATGGCGAAATGTAAGCAAAAAATATTTCAGGAATAGCTTGAAAAAGAAAAAAAAAGTGCAAATTTTATTGATAAGCAGCGAAATAACAGCATGTAAGCAATTGTGATTAAACTATTAAACTGGTAATCCAAAAAGCATACTTTACTGCTGTCCATAATAAGTTTATCGGAATAATCTGCAGCGCTTGCTGCTAGAAAGCTCCTTCTTATATTTTATTATTATCATATTCAGGAATAGCTTGAAAAAGAAAAAAAAAGTGCAAATTTTATTGATAAGCAGCGAAATAACAGCATGTAAGCAATTGTGATTAAACTATTAAACTGGTAATCCAAAAAGCATACTTTACTGCTGTCCATAATAAGTTTATCGGAATAATCTGCAGCGCTTGCTGCTAGAAAGCTCCTTCTTATATTTTATTATTATCATATTACAGAGTGATTTGAAAATCTTTAATTTTGGTATTTACCCAATCACATCTATAGTTATTTTACAATTGTTCTATTTTTATCATATGTAATTGTATTTCAAAATTATTTTGTACATGTCGGTAATTGTTCAGAGCATTTTTTATTTTCACAAACTGTAAAAATTATAAGTGGGTTACCATTCTCAAAAACCTAGATTGACCTCTGCTGAAAATAAGAAAGAAATTTACTTTTAGGTTACATAACATATATATTTTCCTTTGTTTTTAAATTTTAATGTTTAATTATTTTTAAAGTTATATTTTTATTCTGAAATTTTATTTATTTATTGAAATTATTCTATTATTCAAACAAATTTCTTGGGTAGGAATGTCTGAATATTGAAACAGGTTACCGAGCAATACATAAACATGGAACTGAAAAACAGGCATATTTTGAAAATTACAGGCGATTATGAGTAATAATTTGTTTAGGCTTGGCAGTGCAAACAGATCAAAGATAAGATATATAAACACATTTATTGACTAATCGAAAAAAAATATGTAACCATAATAAAACACGTACCTCTAGATGCAAACATAATATTAAGTTTTGCTTTTCTGAAATCATTTATTTAAACCTTCCCATATTAATTAATTTAGGGTTTTCAACTAGAATATCTTCTAATTAAATAATGCACTTCGAAGTAATCACGGATTAGGATACAATAAAATAGAAAAACGTAATGAAGAAACTGAAAGCTTGATTGGCGTAATGGGCGGAATAATACAGTGCAAACCTCGATGGTAAACAATTAGCGCCTGTCTACAGCGAGTCAGCGAGCGCCAAAAATTTTGGATGTACGCATGCGCTCCAAAGATCATGAACCATGGTATAAATTTGTGTGCATGAGTGATAAACTTTTTCGCTTTAAAAAGAAATTAATTCATTATAAATAACGATGAAATAGAATATCTATGATTACAAAATACTTCTTTTACTTTAAATATTATCTAAATAATTTTTTGACGAAATGGGAAATTTTAAAATTAAAAATATTTTCTTCATAACAAAAAGTTATTGACTGCATTCACGTCGGTCAGCCAACCAACAAAGCCTTGGAAGCAAGAAGTAAGAACCGATTTACGGCCATTTTCGCCGAAGAAAAGCATGCAATTGGCGGAGTAATATAGTTCTATTTTTAAAACAACTTTTATAAAAAACAAGAGTTTTCCTGAAAAAAACGAAGACGTTACTAGATTAAGAAAGATCCTATTAACAGCATATATTAATTATATGAAAATCCTTCGAGCCGTTTTAGAGATATTTTTCAGAATTTAGTCCATTACACCAATCGTTTTCCCTTTTTGGCTTTAAATTGAGATTCAGATCTCAAAACATACTGCATGTAGAAATGTAAAATTTTAAGGATAGATTAAGACCGTAGATAAAAGACTATTTTGAAAAGATCAGAACAAAATATGGCATATTTGCTGAGATATTAAGTGTCGGCTTTTACAAATCTCTCTGATGTCAAACTAGCCGTATATATGAGTTCGCAGCGTTCAATTTGGGCTTCCGCTTGCGTCACTCGAAAAACTGCCGTTTTTCATGATATACAGACTGTATACATTTGTTCTTCCAGGAATGCTGTAGAACTATTCCTAGAAGTAATTAAGTTAAATACCTTAGTTATGCTTCATTATTTTAAATTCATTATTCAAATAATGAAGCATAACTAAGGTATTTAACTTAATTAATTATGAATGAGCTTCGTTTTAAAATGTTTTTGTAAATATTCCTAGAAGATTGAAAAGTCAGAAAGAAAAGTATCTAATGGCCTCTGAACATTTAAAATGTTAGAAAAGGTTACTTGGTGCCAAAATGTTTTGGAAAGGGCTGCAGGGTGCTAAAATGTGTTGTAAAAGGGCAACAGGGTGCTAAAATGTGTTTGAAAGGGCAGCAGGGTGGAGCACCCTGCCAAATTAGCCTAGAGTCAGCACTATGTATGACATGTAAAAGTTAATCTTGTAGAAATGCTTGTTTAGAGCAAAGCTTATTTAACAATGAAATAATTTAAACTTTAATTAGAGATGTGAGTCGAGTATATTCCCCTGTAGTTGAAATTAAGAGAATAATCAAAAGTATTTTGGTACTTTTCCATTCACTGGCGCAGATTTCACTGTGCATATTTTATTGGTGACAACAATGGATTAAAAGTTAATTTGTAACTTGAATTTATTTATTTTTTATTCAAATTTAAAGTTAATTTATATCTGTTATTATAGATTTGATAAAATAATAATAAATGTTATATTAGTTATGAGACAGTGTCCTTAAAGCTAGCTTTAAACAAAATTTCAGAAAATTTACTTTTTTTTTTTTTTTTTTAAATAAAAAGCTAAGTAAATGGTTGTGTTTCCTTAATTTTCTTATTATTATTACTTGAAGTGTTTTGAAACAATTACTCTTTCTTGGGTGTTTAAAGATTGACACCAGTTGTATCATTTTTTGGCGACTTTATCACCTGGCCGGTGAAATAGAAAATTATCATTTTTTTTTTTCTTATGTATAAATTGAAACATTATTTATTCATTATTTTCAAAACATTCATAAAAAATATTATATGTAAGCATACTCATTATACAATAAATAAGAGTTTTTATTTTGGAAATATTTCTTGAACTGTGATTCTGAAACATTTTATTGACAAAGAAGTGACTACAGTATCTTATATAGTTGAAAACTTAAATCATCACTGAAAATGTAAAACTTCTTTTCCCAGTAAACTCTCTATTGCATATATATCTTTCCAATTCAGTAATGCTGCTTTGATTTTCTGGTTTTAACCCACTGGACATATTAAGCATCAAATGTATTGACTGTTTTAAAAGTTTTCGTGTTGTTATTTTAAATTAAAATTAAGCTGGCAGCGAGCCAAAATCTGTCTGAATGTGTCTTAAAAAAAAAAAAAAAAAAGTTACTAGATGATTTACTGGAGTTTAATAAAGAATATATTATGTTAGAGTTGTTTAGGAAAAAAACGTTTGCCTAAAAATGGGTTAAAAAGTTTAATGTTATAGGGCACAAATGTCAATTTTTCACTTCTTCCTGTGGAATGTTTTCTCTCTGTTTTTTAATATATATATGTATATTACAGGGTGCGAAATTTCCGCTCGCCAGCTCGCCATTGGCGAGTGGAATTTTTACTGTGGCGAGTAAATATTTGGTATAGTTATAGGTAGAATTCTTACACGATACGGTGACAAAAAACATTCTTTTTATAGATTTAAATATGGCAAAATCTTGACATCTTATAACCTCATATTTAATTCCAGCCTGGGAAATGCAAAATGCTTAGTGCATGCATAAAAGTTTTAATCTCTTTGGCAGTTTCGTTTCTCCCACTGTGATTTTTCCAAGCAGAGTGAGAATAGACGAACAGAGAACCTCTCTGCCCGTCGCTCACTATACGAGTAATGACAAATGTGTAAGTTTGCCTTTGCGATATTGGCGCATGAAAATGTATCCGACCCCTTTTGAAGATACTGCCTATGTTTATTTTGTTGAAAAATGATCAAAAAACAGTTAACATTTTCTAGTTTTTTACTGAAACTCCAAGGATTTGCACTTGTAATGATTTGCAGGCATGTAAGCAACGATTTTATAGAAAAAGTTATTCCGAAATAGCTATTTCAAATGACAACAATGAACAAGTGATACACATCGACATTCCGTCTGATTACAAAAATAAAATGGACGAAAAAGACATTTCTGATGTAAAAAGTTAAATAAATAGGTAAGGAAGCTTAATCTTTCATAATAAAAAGATTTTCTCAGGATATTGTTTAAAAAAGAGGTTTTTTTTCTTCTTCTCTTTTTCTTTAACGACTCCTTACATTTATGTTATTAGACATTTTAATCTTTTTCAAATCTCAAATACAATACATTATAATGATTTTTAATTATAGATGATTATGAGACATGATGATAAACAACACACTTTTAATACATATAATTTTAAGCATATTTGTAAAAGCATTTCAAATAGTTAGCGGAAAAAAAAAAAATAGGGGAGGGGGGGGGGATTACAACTTCTATTTTGTGGCGAGTAAAAATCTTTTTCGGCGAGTGTAATCTGAATCGAAATTTCGGGCCCTGTATATTATATATTAGTTTATAATTACTGAAACTTTGTTCAGTGCATTAATTGTGGAAAGAATAGATTAGTTATTATCAATACAAGTTTTTGCCCGTCTAATTCTAATGCTCCTATTACACACAAAAACTTTTCACACAATTTTCATTTGGGCCAATTTTTGCTCCAATTTCTGGAGGTTGCAAAAATTGAGTCAAAGATTATCCAAAAAACTAGTTTGCACGGTGTTCAGTACATGTCAAGATACACCTATATATCACTCTTTTAACAGGGCTGACGTTAAGTCTCCATGGGAGAGCGAAGAGAACAATGATGAATAACTTCCTGCCAGTCTTGTCTTTCCTTAACATGTATAAGGAGCTGTTTTCAGATTGGCTTATCATAGTAGGATAAATTGCTCGTACAACTTTCATGATTGGCCAGAAAAAAAATTTTGTATTCTCATTTCCTATAACACTGGATGTTGAGGTGATTTAAGCCAACAAAATTGGCTCAAAAGTTGTCGTGTGTAATAATAGCATAATGCATATCCCTTTATACCAAGTAACAACACTTACTTTAACTGACTTCAGGATGTAAAATTTTGAAAAAAAAAAAACTCTTTTGAGCTTAATATTTAGCTAATTCTGATAGAATTTACTCTATTCACATATTTTGTACAACTTCTGCTAATTATATACTGAATTCGGATCCAAGATACAAAATATTAGCTGCATAGTAAATTGGCTTCAAATGCCATATTCCCTCCCCCCCCCCCTTCCCCAACTAATATTTAAGTTGTAACATTGTTAAAGAATCAAGATGATGGTAGAAGTTCCTGCGGAATTTTGTTAATTTTTAAAAATGCATTATAGCAACCATACGGATTCTATTGCATAGTTACTATATCTTGCAGAAAAATCCCATATGAAATATAATAATGATTTTTAAATAATCTGATCAAATTCATTGTTAATTATTTATTTTTATGTTTATTATTAATATATTTTTTCTATATTTTAGAAATGTTAATTCATATAAAAATGTTTAAAAGCGATATGATTAATATAAATCATGTAATGAAAATTCTTCAAAAAATTCTTACCAAGAATTTTAAATCTCTAATTTTAATGTATATTCTCTGCTGGTATTTTGATATTATTGTTAATAATAGTGATTTTAGTTTATTTTGGCAAGTGCCATCTGGCGGCCCTTTTTATGTTTTCTTACTTATATGTATGGTAGAGAAAGTATTGTTTTTGGGTCTAATTTTTTTAATTATTATTTTGTTATATTTATGCGTCTTGATGAGAACAAGGCACATTTTTTTTTTTTTTAATTTAAACTGTCAAATTTCATGTTTTTTTTTTTTTTTAAGTTTGCTTTATAATGTTGTCAACTGTAGTATGTATGTAAAATTATGATACCAAAAAAATATATAAAATAAATAAATAATTGATTTAGGAAAAAAATATATAATTAAATATAATGAGTCCATAAAAAAAAGAAAGGGTTGTGCAAAAAGAAAATAAGTGTTGGTAAAGTGGAAATTACTAAAATATTTGTGTTTTGTGAATATATATATTTTTATTTAGAGTGGAGAAAAATTCAGCAAGTCAATTGTTGACTTATTCTGAAATTTGTGAGCCACTGACAGAGCATTTTTCAGAATTTACGCGTAAAGAGTGAGTAAGCACGATCTCTGATACACAAGTAATTGCAGTAATTTACTTTTGCAATTAACCAATAAATATTTGAACTTACTAGAAAACTTTTTAAAGCGCAAATTACCGATTTTCGTGAAAAAGTTACATAATTTTCTTGAAAATGCTATGCATGAATAGTGTTATCCACAAATATTCGCTGCTGAGAAGAAGTAAAAAAGCTCTACAATTTCAATTCATGTTTGCAATATCTCCGAATATGCATTCTACTTCCTAATTCTAGGATTGCAGTTGTCATCTACGGTTGCCAAGCAATTTTCAGTGGCGATTGTGTTCAGGTATTTTTTTCATTTTCAGTACCAGAATTTCAATTTTTTTAGCAGTTAAATTCATAAAATAAGACTAAAATATCAAATTCATATGACTGCTAAACTTAATTAAAATTAATACTTTTCATAATGAGAGGATTTGAAGCTCTCTGTAATAAATTATATGTTCTCTACCCATATGAAAATTTTTCTTGCTAAAATTTCAGGTATTTTTTTATGAATTCACAATCACCCCTGAATTTTATTTTGATTTAATTATATCAATTAATCAAACATTCTTAATATGATTCTATTTTATTTTTATTATCTCTAAATTTATATAAATGTAATGTTAAAAGTAAATCTAAAGTTTAATTTGAATTATTTTAAGCGTAAGTTATATCAAAAAGATTTTAATTTTAAATATAATATAAAGGCATGATTTTGCATTTAAAAAATTAAAACTGCTCAATATATTTAAGTTTCTTGGCTTCATTGAATGAGGATTAATGGTATTTTGCTATTCAAAATGTAAAATTTAACTTTTTTTATTTTTCCTTGTTGTGACTCACTATTTAAATTTTTTTTAATGAATGAAATAGATTGTTAACTAATTTGTGTAATTTTTTCCAAGCCAATTGAAAAATTAGCATTTAAAGAAGTTTCCTAGTTAGAGGGTATGTATAGAAGGTAATAGATATTAAAAGAGAAAAGGCAAATGATGAACTTTATGAAAATAGATTGCCTCTCTATTGCATTACCCAGTCGTATTTTTATTCAAGATTCAAAGACGGAAGGAGGCCGCTCACCACTATGCAGCAGTTTTAAGCGATTTTAACCTTCAGAGAGGGGCTCTGACAACAAATGTCACATAACAATGTGAAATTTTGAAAGAGCCCGTTCGTATTTTTATTCTGATGTCTGTGCTATGTTAAGTTACTTTGACTTTAATTTTAGCATTTCATATATGTCTTACCTTTTAAAAGAATCTAGAGAAAAGGCCATATGTTGTGTATCTTTAAAAAAGATTTTTTTTTTTTTTTTTCATGGCGACTTTGGTGTAACTGAGATTTACAAAAACATAGTTTTTCATAAAATATTATAAATATCCATAAAAATGGATAACAAAATTTATTATGGATACACATTGTGTAAATTATTTTACAAAATTTTTCTTTGCTAAATTAGTAGTTTCTTTATTCCTTATTCTCTAACATGTTTGTTATTTTCAGTTTGTTTTATTATTTAAAAAAAAAAAAAAATGCTGTAATTTTCCAACAGAAAAATATGTTACTTCCTGATAGAATTTATAAAATGTCCATAATGTATAAATATATATATTGGATGAAAAAAAATCTGGAAAAGCAATAATAGCAGCTGCAAAAAAGAAAATATACTTGCATAGCAAATTGTTTGAAAATAGCATTGCAATTCTGGTGATGGTCTAACAAAATAATCTTCTAATACTGATCTGGATTGCAAATTGCTCTTGTTAGCTGATTTTAAATCTAAATTCAATTGAGGTAAGCATTGATCTCCTAAGCAATTTGAATATAAAAAAATTTAGAATAAAAAATAATCTGGTGTGAAACAACCACATGACTTCCATTATCTACTATTACCCACATATTATATGCATTTTTTGGAATTTTCCAGTAAAAGAAACTTGATACATGTGTAAAGACATATAAAACAGAGTTTACACAGTGAGTTAAAAAATAAGAAAAAAAAAATGATGATAGTTATTTTTTAAAACACCAATTCATGAGATCTAAAATTGAACTATCTAATCAAAATGACCTTTAATTTTCCTGTAATAACCACATAGTACATGAGAAAGGGTATCTAAAATGGATTTATGCAACAATTTTCAAGAAAATCGTTAGATCCATTTTTTAGATACCAACATTTACCAAAACTTGGCATACTTAGTTATTGACTGGAAAACAATAATTACATGCAAAAGGATATTAAAAAGGGAGTTAATAGGGTGAGTTTGAAAAAAATCCGTACAGCCGTTTTTAAAGGAACGCACTTGTGAGATCTGAAATTAGCTATTTATACAGGACGCCTATCAATTTTCCTGAACTAACCAACTATATCATTCGAAAGGATATCTAATAAAGTGTTTATATTGCAAATTTGAAGAAAATCGTTCGAGCTGTTTTTGAGATACTGAGTTACGGTTACACTACCAGTTTTCACCAAAATTTGGAAACTTTATTTGTACACCAGACCTGTATCAATTCTGAAGTTTCGTAGTTCTGTCTCTTTTTGTTTCGGAGATATGATAGCCAGAAGATTACACACATACATGCACACACACACTGACCAATTGCCAAAAACTACTTTTTTGGACTCAGGAGGTCTTAAAACGTGTAAATTAGGTGAAAACTCTATATCGAATTTTTGGACTGAATACAAGACTTCCATTACCTAACTTATGGTAGTAGGGTAATGGAAGTAAAAATTATTTCAAATTTTTAACTGAGTAATTCATCCAAAATAATTATAAGCTTAACAAAAATTCTTTAAAAATCTGTCATTTCTGTAATTTTTACTTTCTGAACATACTTGTCCCTACATCCCCCCTCCCCAAGAAAAAGAAAGGAAAAATTAATTTAGTCCATTTTTTGGAGATTGCGATGAAATGGAAAAAATTGCATATTGCCTACACTCTTTGTAAGTGCCACTACCATTTTTTTTTTTTTTTAATGTAGGCTAGATATACAATTTTTTTTTTTTTTTTTTTTACGGTGCACATTATTATGTCCTATTGAGTTAATTTTCTGAAGTACATCAAATTGTTTATTTGAAAATTGCACATTTACCATTTAGAGATCTTTTATGGGAGTGCACAAAAAACTTGGACACATTATGGTATGTTGTACAAATATACGTATTTGGGTAGAGATACTCAAACACACTATTATACTTACTAAATTATTCACTGATTCAAATGTGTTTCAATGCCTGGTAACTATTGAATGTTCGGAAAGTTGAGTGGAGTCACTCCAAATTTTTAAAAAATTTTTATATTTAATTGTTTGTTAATAGAATTGCATTTTGTTTTTCAGTTACGAATGTCTCGCCTTGAAGCAGCATGTGCCGAACTTAATACAAATTACTTCACTGTGTCTTCTAATTTAGTGAAGGTATGTTTTTCTCCTTTATTATTTTGTTTGTCTGTTTTTGTTGTTGTAAATCTATATATTTCATAATGTATAATCTATAGTTGTAAATCTATATATTTCATAATGTATAATCTATAGTTGTAAATCTATATATTTCATAATGTATAATCTATAGTTGTAAATCTATATATTTCATAATCTTATACTGTTTGTATGATTTTTCATACAAACTTGATGAGAAATCAAATGCAAAATCTATTAGAAGTAGAATTTAGGAATTTTAATCTTTGTATCTGATTTAAAGAATTTTGATCATGAAAATTATATGAAAGATGTTAAAGTGTCCGTATCAGTGACTAATTAGTTGTAAGGTGACTAAGGCACCCGTTGAAAAATGACCATATCATTTTATTTATTTTTCACTTTAATAATTTATTTGCTAGCAAGCCCATGTGAAATTTTTGCACTTTATTTATCTCTTCATTACCTTTAAAATTATTATTATTAGTTTATAGACGTCATTTTTTTCATATGCATGAGCAAATTTAATATTATATATATATATATTTCACATGAAAGCATATTTCATTTTATACTAAAAAAAAAAAAAAAAGAATGGCAACAATTAAAAATTTAAGTGTCTATTTTAATTTTCATACACTCATGGACAAAAAAATTAGCGCACCAAGAAGGAGTTGTCAAAATGAAACGAAATTTTACGTACATAATGACTACTTTGATATAAGTAAATGATTAGAAAAAAAAAAAAGGATAATTTATTTCAGAGAAAAAGGCAAAAGAACGGAGGATTTAATACCCTGCTGGACCCCCTCTAGTGCGAATGCACGATGCGATACGATCGGGCATTGAGGCATACAAGTTCTGTATGATGTCTTGAGACATTTCGTTCCATATTTGCTATAACCTTGCCTCTAGTTTGTTCAAACTCGTGGGATGCCTAACTCGCCATCCCAAATGATCCCAAATATGCTCGATTGGAGACAAATCTGGGGATCGGGCAGGCCAAGGAAGGGTAGTAACAGTGCGGAGACAGTCTTGTGACAGCCTTGCCATGTGAGTCCGAGCATTGTCTTGTTGAAAAATGGCTCCTGAGAGCCGTTGCATGAGTGGCAACACATGTGGTTGCAGGATGTCATGGACATACCACTGAGCTGTCATGGTGCCATGGATCAATACTAAGGGTGACCGTGTATTGTAGGCAATGGCACCCCATACCATCACACCAGCTGTGGGAGCGGTGTGTCGCTGTAAAGCAAAGGCAGGATTGAGGCGTTCACTACGGGGTCTCCTCACACAAACACGATTGTCATCACTGCTGAGATTGAATCTGGATTCGTTGCTAAAGACGACCTGGTTCCATTCCGCTGCAGTCCAGTTTCCTCGTGCACGGCAAAACTCCAAACTGAGGCGTCGATGGGTGGGCGTCATGGGCAGCACACGTAATGGGCGCTGCGATACCAAATGTCCTTCAGCCAGGCACCTTCGTATGGTTCGAGAAGACACAGGGGCCCCTAGTGAAGGTGCTACCTGTGCCTGGATGGCAGCCGATGAAGCAGTTGGCTGTACACTTGCATTTCTTATGATGTGGCGGTCTTCTCGACGACTGGTCTCTCGAAGGCGTCCTGAGCCTGGTCTTCGTGTACATGTACATGACATCTCTCAGGTCCACTGGTCCCAACACCTCCTCACGACACAATCAGAGCGGCCTAATTGACGAGCTACTCACCTAGCTGACCACCCAGCTTCCATCATGCCGATGATTCTCCCCCTTTTAAACTACGACAGCTGCTCATATTGTCTTCAAAAACGACGTAATGGCATGTCTACCTTAGCTCTTCCTCTGTAAACGATTCAGCACACTCAAATAAGCTTTGGTTACCTTTTTTATACTCCACAGAGAACGATGTTAAACACCCTCTACCGGCTATACGTAATGCGCAATCATGCTGTATTTCTAATCATTTGTATATCTCCCCGACATGTACCTTCATGCCAAGTTTCGTTACGATCCCGCAATTATTTCTTGGTGCGCTAATTTTTTTGTCCATGAGTGTATTTTAATTAATTTTAAAAAATCTAATCAAAAATTCGTTACAAATAAAGTACCAAATGAACGGGGTGATTTTTCTGAATCCGTTGGATTTAAACAGCTTATCGATCGGACAATTAGATTTTTAAAATTAACTAAAGTATAGAAGTTAGGAGACAGTCCAAGGAAATTTCTTAAGCCTAAAGCATGACAGAATCAGGCACTGATGATGACTATTTATATACTGATTGTCAACAGAAGCCAAATATCATGTAATCTATAGGAAAATTATTATTCCTTACATAATGCTTTTTTTTTTTCCCATTTTCACATTCAGAAAATTCATGATCATTAAAAATTAGTTCTTTTTTCCCAATCATATGTTTTAAATTTTTAATATTCTATTTTACTTAATATTCTGTTTTACAGTGTCATAGAAAAATAGTAAATAAACACATAAAAGTTTTAAAAAGTCAACTTTTAGAAAAGAACTAATTTAGCAGCCATCAATTTTCTGAATATGAAAACGAAATTTTAAAAAATGCATTGCATAGAAATAATAATGGTTCGAATTTCTCAAAAAGTAACCATTGTGTTTGGCTCCTGTTGAGGACAAGCATGTAAATGATTATAAGGTTAATGTAGCATATCAAATTTTATTTTCACGCTTTTCCATTTATTTACTTTACTCTTTTTTTTTACTTTTTTCTATATTCAATAGAAGAAAGTATTGGATTCGTAAAAATTTTCGACCTTGGGTTTTTGATGGATTTACATGTTTTGAGAGCTGTAGAACACGAATTGGCCATTTTTAGAAAATGTCTGTCTGTGTGTGTGTGTGACAAAATTTTGTGGCAACTGTATCTCAGGAACTACTGCACAGAACTTTATACAAATTGGTATGTAGTTGCACCTTCACATAAATTAGTGCCTATCAACTTTTAGTAAAAATTGTTTTACAGGTTCCGTTGCCATCCCGCTTTTTCTAAATTTTTAACATGGTGACATAGGACAAAATTTTGTATAAATATGCATAAAGAGAATTATTCTTTAGTAATCATTATGAAATTTACAAGAATTATTTATAATAGAGATAGTCAACTGGGAAAATTTTTTTGTATGTGTAGGAGCCTCGTCACCCCTCCCGGGGGGGCGATGTCCCCCCTCGAGGGGAGTAATTTTTCAAGATTGATATCTTTCGAAAGGTCTCATCAATACCTTTAAAACGAATGGTTGAACTATAAATCTGTGATAATTTAAAACAAAGTTATCCATTTTTTTTTACTTTTAACGAAAAAATCGTATTTTTTTTTTATTACGAAATTTAACCACACTTGGTGTTTAGTTAGCCCCTGACATACACTGGTGCTGATTAGATTTGGGGATCAATCGCTCAACAGGTGGCGCTGTGATCGTATTTTTTCTAAATTTTTAACATGGCAGTATAGGACAAAATTTCGTATAAATGTACATAATGAGAGTTATTCTTAACCTGTGATTGTAAAATTAATATGAATTATTAATAATAGTAGTAGTTAATTAGGAAAAAAATTTTGTGCATGTGGGGGCATCTCTTCCCCCCCCCCTGGGGGAAGTACACCCACCGGGGGAGGGGGGGTAAATTTTCAAGAGGAGTAGCTTTCGAAAGGTCTCGTCAATACCTTTAAAATGAATGGTTGAACTATAAATATGTGATAACTTAAAACAAAATTAAAGATTTCTTTTACTTTTAACAAAAAAAAAAAAAAAAAAAAACTTTTTTTTTTTTTTTTTTTTAAATATTGTTACTGAGTGAATTTGTATAGGAAAATATAGAAGAAAGTCTTGTGGTGGCCACAACATACTAGTTTTTTTTTTTTTTTTTTTTTGTTGTTGCTGCTGTTGTTCTAACTCCAGGCATTTTAAATGTTTTTTCAATCTTTACTTAAAAAAAATAAGAAGAAGAAAAGCAAATTATTTATTTTGTAAAATGTGTTTTAAATTACCATGTGTTTTTATTAACTCACTTTCTTGTTTATTTGTTTGTCCAGTACAAATTTTGCAATCGATTTTTAACTAACTTCCCAACCAGTGGTCGGCAACTTGTGGCTCGCGAGCCACATGAAGATTTTTTGCCCCTTGAAATTTTAGAAAATGTCGACTTAGGAATACTCTAATTATGTTAATAAGAATGAATGAGCCAATATAAATTAGGTTAAAAATTTTTTGCTCCCAAAAGATATTTTAATCGTCGTATTGTTGACATTTGGCTTTGTTCAAAAATGAGGTTGCCGACCACTTGAAACTTTTAGAATAGCTCAGAACACGATGACAACACATTCTTTTAATACTTTTATTCAATTAATAAATGTTTTCTTTTAATTAATTAATAAAATGTAAAAAAAATTAACCTCAAAATAGCTTTTAAAATTAGCCATTTAAATTTTATTTTTAATTTAATTGTTGCCAAAAAAATTTACAAGTTCATTATTATTATTATTATTTCATCAGGAAAATAAATATTACACGTGAACAATAAAAAATTGTAAAAAATTAAATTGTGCATTTCACAAAAATGGACATCATTATCAATTTAAAATTTTATATGATTCAACAGAAAATTTAAAAACGCGGTTTATTTATTAAAAAAAAAAATATCTTATAACTATTTAGATTTTAAGTTTGTTTCACCTTATATTTTTGCATATTTTTATCATTCTCATTTGATAATGTGAATTCTTCTGACTTATTTACAAACAGTTTGGTTTTGGTTCCCGTCTGTCTGTCTGAATTCTAATACCTGTAAATATGTTAGGATAATCAAAAAGCAGGTATAAATTATTGAAGATTACTGCAACATTCTCCTTATTGAAAATAATATACAGTAAACTCTTGATTATCTGTGAAAGTTTATCTGCAATTTCCCTTTTTTTTTTTTTTTTTTGCTATAAATTACCATGCATTTAAGAAAGTAATGATTTATACAATGGAGGTATACTATTAAATTTTACAGGAAATAAAAATTGAAGACAAAATATCTAAGGGAAATACAGTCGACACCGGTTATAACGTACCTGGGATATAGCGTACTTTCGCTTATAACGTACTCAGATGCTTGGTCCTGAATGAAACCCTATATAATGTAATGGTTTACATCTTCATCTATAACGGACTATGCAAAAGCCTTAATCTGGTTATAACGTACTTTTTAGACTGGAATGAAAAGCCAAAATTGGATGTCAACCTTGTATTTCTGGTTTGGAAATCGGTATATTTTCTTGGATACCGTCTTTCGATGTCTCCTTTATCGCCTTATATCTCCTTTATACCTTTAAAACTTTATCGCGGTTCGTTGAATTCCATACTGACTATTCAGAGACTCTGCAAAGTTCCATTATAAATATTCAAAATGTAATTTTTACTGTGTCATCTAATCAAAGAAAACGACGAAAAATAACAGATTATTTTTCCAAATAAACATGTAAGTAGTAAAATGTTTTTTTTTTTTTTTCTTATTTTATTTTGAGAAAATCATAAACTTTCTATTTAAAATCTCTATTATTGCGAGTGCTATTATGCCCCTTTTTCTTTCGTTAGGCACTAAATTATATTGGAAATATTGCTTATAACGTACTTCGGTTATAACGTACCATATTTTCTGGTCCCCTGACAGTACGTTATAACCGGTGTCGACTGTATATATAATTCAGTGTTGCGGATAATCGTGAGTTTGCTGTATACAGGGCTCTTAGCGTTCCTATATTTTTACTATTGTTTTATTGTACTCTCACCACAAATTTCAAAAAGAAAATTTTCATGAAGGTTTTCATGTAAAAATATCATCAAAATCTACAAAAAAAAATTTCTTTCTAAAAATTATGGGGAGAGTATAATAAAATGATCGTAAAAATATAGGAATGCTAGGAGCCCTGTATATATCTCTATCAATTTGTGTACAAATGAATTTTAATATGCTTTGGTCTATAAAAGGTATTTCTTAAATGTGTATTTTTGACACATTTAGCATGCACAAAACAACATGCATATTTTAAATAAATTGAAAGAAACGAAGTACACTAATACATAATAAATATAATAAAACCTATCTTTTTATCATGCAACGAAAGCGGCGCAGTAGCCCCAAATAGGGCATGGAGCCACCTGTTGGAAAGTCACATGCAACGAAAGCGGCGCAGTAGCCCCAAATAGGGCATGGAGCCACCTGTTGGAAAGTCACATGCAACGAAAGCGGCGCAGTAGCCCCAAATAGGGCATGGAGCCACCTGTTGGAAAGTCACATGCAACGAAAGCGGCGCAGTAGCCCCAAATAGGGCATGGAGCCACCTGTTGGAAAGTCACATGCAACGAAAGCGGCGCAGTAGCCCCAAATAGGGCATGGAGCCACCTGTTGGAAAGTCAACAAAGAAGCATCCAGAAGTCCAAATCTCCAGCACAGTGATAACGTTCTCTGAAGAGGCCCGGGTGCCCGGCGCTGAAAGATCTCAGAACAGCCACGAAGTAAAGATAGGTTTTATTATATTTATTATGCAACATGCATATATTCAAATACATAAAAATATATTTCCTGTAGAATATAATATGATTGGCAATAATGATAGGTTTACATGACCACAAAGAAAAAAAAGTAAAAGGTTAAAATAAAACATATATTCATTGTTTTTGTGGTAAAATGAAAGTTATTGCAATGTTTCTTCATTTCTAGTTTCATTAATAATCAGCAAAAATTATCCATCGTAAAATTAAAAAATAAAAATGCATTTCTTTAAAATGGAAATATAAGTTGAGATTTTTAATATGCTTAACCTTAGTGACTGTAATTTAAATCTTTATATTAAATTTTCCAAAATAAATAAATAAAATAAGAAACTATTTCATAATATCATTTTGGATTTTCTAAAGAATTTTTTTAAATATGTAAAACATCTTTTTTAGGTTTACAAGTGTAATTTGACTGAAAATGGGATAAAGTATTATGTGCACAGTTAAAAAATAAGTAGCATACATTTCAATTTTTGATCACAGTATAACCTCTATTATTCGAAACTCTTGATTAACCAAAATTCATTTTTAAAGCTTCGTTTTGTTTTCTATTTTTTTTTTACTATCGCATTCTTTTTGCGAAATATTCATTGTGTGCAACAAAACAAAACTTTGTTTCAAACCCTTGTGAAATACGTAAAAGATACTTAATTTCAAAAGTAAAATTAAGGTACAGTAAAACCTCTCTAAGTTGGACACCTACGGTTCCAAGAAAAAGTGTCCAACTTATAGGGGTTAGACATAATGTTAATGGATAGATTCCGTTCCGAGAAAAAGCGTCCAACTTGAGAGGTTTCACTGTAATTTATTTTCGTTTCTATTTTGCTATTGCTTTATTTTTATTAAGCACTTCTTACCCTGAGAAATAACCTATATATTTGTCCTTAATCTTAAAATTGAAGCCTTCTCGACTTCACTTCGGTTAATTGAAGCTCTTTTGTACCTTCATCTTTATACTATGAAAATCTTAGTAATCAGAAACATCTCCTTACAACTTTAAAAAAAAAATTTATTTTCCTTAAATCTGTGCTTGAAGAATTACTTTGATTTGTAGTCGGTATTGTCTTTATCAACCATTTATATCTGATACACATATGAGAAAGTTATCCAGAAAACAAATATGAAAAACCAAAATCATAATGAATGTTTGTAGCACAAAACAGTTCTGATTAAATTTGTGATTTCAAATATAGTATTAAAATGCAATCTTAAGTTCCATATAGAAAAATAACAAGAAACAAAATACATGTGGTCTACATATTAAAGTAATATTTGTTTTGTTCTTAAATCTCTTGTCCATTGTTTACGTCTTATACATTTTTCTTTGTGCTTCCATGATGTTGTATTTGATGAAAATTTTAAAGGCAACATCACATTTATGCTTATTATGGAAAAGTACATATTCACTCAAGATTTTTCTCGTTATTCATCAAAAATTTGACTTGTGACACACTAGTGAGTCGTTACCCATAGTTTTGGAAAAGATGTTCTAGATCATTCTTTTTCGTTTTCATAGACTGTTACCTAGTGTGAGTTATGACCCAGTTACTTATGTATATGAAACAGAATTCTAAAATGTACTAGCAATATGTTTTATTCCAAGACCATTATATTATTAAAATAATACAGTCGGCCCTGCTTAAACGAATATCTACCGTTCCAACTATATTAATTCGATTATGCGGGGAAGACCAGAAATGCAATTGCATGTATAACTATAATGGTTTTATGCTTACATGAAAAAATAAATGATCGATACCTCTTTGTTATTTAAATATTTAACAAAACTTTTACTAAGTTAAAATATTATAGTAATTTATAAATGCAATTAAATATAAAATAAATATAAAATAAACTGTACTTACAAGTTTACTTAAAAAAAAAAAAATCAGTTATGATTGATTATTTTAACATAGACTTAGCTAAACATTTTTCGATTTCTTTTTTTAAAGCACATAAATAGATTATAATCGCTTCTATGAGACTCAAAATGACGATGAATAACGTTAAAGGATTTTGCAACTTCATTTATCGTTCGCTTGCTCTTCTTTATCACTTTCATTTAAAGGTTTTATTGGAAGATTAAACTCTTCATCTCTTTCTCTTTCTCCATCTTTATCCACATCTATGAGTTCATAAAGTTCTTTTTCAATCATCTGAAAACTTTCAAAATTTGTGATTTCTAATTCCTGGAGATAATTTGTATTTTAATTTCTAATTTTCTCATCAGTTGTTGATTTTATAAATTTGGCTTTTGCAAAACAATTTTTATCACCTCGGCAGGAATACTGTCTCATGTTTAAAAAGCATGCTTAGTTATGTAAAGTTTTTAAAAGTAGAATGGATTTTTTTTTTTTTTTTTTTGAGAATGAGAGGAAAAATTTGTCCAGAAATAAAGGAATTTTATTTAAGAAACTTTGAGTGTTTATGTGATTAAGCGGGGTGGCATTGTAAAAAATATTTCTTTAAACGAGGAAATTTAGCATTACTTCTATGGGAAAAAAATTGGTTCGATAACTTTATCTTCTTATAAGTTCTATTCAATTATCCATTACCCGATTAAGTGGAGACGACTGTAATAGGTACCAAAAGCTATTTTATAAATGGTATTTATTCATAGATTTATAATACATCTTGAACAGTAATTCATCCTCATCTATCAGATTCATTAATGCACCAAAAAGTTTAATTTTGAGGACATAGAACCATAGAAAGGAGAATAATGTAGTGCCTGTAGGTGCATGAGCATTTTATTATTTGAATAAATCTAATTATACATTTCTTATGTTTTGAGGGTTTTCTTTTTTTCCATGTGTCCCTAATAACTTCTGAAATTTTACTGCATTCTTGTTGATAAAAAGTTTGCTAAACCCTGGCCCACAACATTCACCAGAAAATGGAAAAAAAAAAAAAAAACAATGCTTTTAGATTCTTGTATAACTTTTGCGAAGCTATTTTAAAATTTTATTCTTATTTCTGAATGTTAAAATATTTTGTGTTGTTGTCATACAAAAAATAAGATTTGCAAACTTTTTTTTTTTTTTAATTTAGTATGATTTTATTTATTTATTTATTTTCTGCTATATTTTAAAATGTACTTAATTTATTTTTTTTCTCTTCTAGTGTAATGTCAATCTGAGTAATTCTATTTTGCAAGACTTGGCTATTTGGGAACCACGGACATTCAAGGTAAATGTCTTTGAAATTTAAGGTCTAAAAAAAAAATGAGTTTTTATCATTGACACTTGTATACAGTATATATTCTGTTTATTTCTAGTGCTTGACTGAGATTGCACAAGCAAAAGAAAAGGTAGAAACAGTAACTGAAAGAGGGAATTACCTGAAAGCTCCCAGCAATGTCATTACAAGAGGAATGTTGTAATTCCAAGAGTACAGTTTGAGTAGAATAAATTAATTATGCTCTACTTGTCTTACTTTGCTTAAATTCTTTTCACTTTTTTTTTTTTTTTAAACATTTCTGAAAGTATGATAATGACAAACAATTTGCTATTTCCAGAATAACTTTCAAAATGGCGCAGCTTGTGTTAGTATTTAATATTCGAATTAGTTTCTTCGATAAGCAGAATAAAACACAGTAGAAGATCTTTATAATGCAAACCTAAAAACACAGGCTTGTGCATTATATAGATAATCTTTCACACATCATTAAACTTACCTGCAGACTTCGCCAAACAAGCCAATTCAAATATCAAAATACTGTAGACTACATTTAAAAAGTTTTAAAAGGATTGAATTCAATTTTCTTATTAAATTAAAAATACCTCATTGAAATCCTTAAAAAAAAACCCTTACTTGAAATATTAACCTCTAACAATTCTGTGAATGACATCGAGCATTGTATTATTCCAATTAACTATCAAACTAATTCAATTAACTATAAAAAAATAGCCCCTTATAACTCTCATTATTATGCCCTTAAAAGAGAAACACTTGAAATATTAATGTCTAACAATTCAGAGAATGACGTCGAGCATTGTATTATTCCAATTAAACCAATTAACACTAATTCAATTAACTATAAAAAAATAGCCCCTTATAACTCTCATTATTACGCCCTTAAAAGAGAAACACTCTAAATATTAACCTCTAACAATTCAGTAAATGACGTCGAGCATTGTATTATTCCACCTGAATGGCAACTCCTATATCAGCAAACAAAGCAAAGTGAAGAGGAGAATGAAGAAGAGTAAACAAACCGCTCAGCAGTGACTTTCTTGTCATTTCAAGCTCTGATGATGCGTCTGGTGCGCCGAAATATATAAAGGCTCAAAATTTTTTAAGGATTTTAATGAGGTATTTTTAATTTAATAAGTATACTGTAGAGTATTTTAAATTACATTCCTTGAAGCAGAAGTTGGGCGAATCATAACATTCATTACTAAATTTACTTTATAAACATATTCCATATATACCTGTACCAAATCATTCATTATATTATTTATTTAAAAAAATATATAATAGCAATTTTTTCATTAAAAATCTGTGAATTGAGAAGATAATGTAAAACAAATGTATCACACTTAGTTCTTTACAGAGTAACAGTTTTTTACAAAGTGTTTCTTGACTGCAAAAATCATTGTTTATGTCTGTGAAGTAGTGTGTTATATATAGAATTGCATTATAAAGATCTTCTGTATAAGTAATATTGCAATTTTTGTAAATTTCTTATCTAAAATACTGTAAGTGAACACAAATATTTTTTTTAAAGTACCTTTGTGGAAATAGCTCGAAAATTCTAAAGCTTTATATTTCTCAAAAATTCTAAAGCTGTGGATGGAAGGACATTAAAATTCGGATCATCTTGGCTCTTATATGTTGTTTGTGTGTATTCAAAATCTAGTGAAGCAGGTTTAATTTGTCTAAATTCACACCATTACTATGAATGACACACTTAACTTTTTTTGATGGAAGATAAATTAATTTGAACAAGAATGAAAATTAACCAAACCCGGATCTTTCAGTTAAATGTGTTCTACCAACTAAGCTATTCGGTTGATATAGGATCTGCACTAACCATGCATATAACACATGCGATTTTCCTGCTTGTAATGTAAATTTCTTCAGGCACATTACATACAATTATCTTTTGAAGTGAATTCATCTTATCCTGTTGGCAAAAGGGAGATACATATTTGGTGTGACATTTATGCATTCGGAAGAAACCCTACAAAATCCACGATTAGTAACCTTTCTTTTACATAGAAAGCGATAAAATTTTATTAAATATTCACATGTACTGCAAAATTCCGAAAGTAACCCCCCCCCCCCCCCCCATCGAATATATCCTCCTCCCCCTTTTCTTGCTGAAAGTGAAATGTCTCCGTTATCCTGAAAGTAACACCCCCCCCCCCCCTTTTTTTATTTTTTTCTCCATCCAACTAAGCTACATCCAATCTTTGGGCGCACTTACGGTACGTCGGCATTGCAAGTTAAGTTTGGCTTTGAATTAAGTTTTAATATTTATATATTATTTCTAATTTAACTAATTTTTCATTAAGTGTCAGATGCACATTATCAATGGAATCATTACGCAGTTTTTTTTAAATCTTTAATGTAAGAAATGATAGCCTTTAATATTTCCTTTTAAATAAGTACCGTAAAATCCCGAAAGTACCCCCTCCATCGAATATAATCTCCCCTCCCTTTTCTTCATTTTTTTCGGTAATTTTGTTAAAGAATCTTGATTATAACCCCCCCTCCCCCACCTGAAATTTATCCGTTTTGCTTTTCAAAAAGGAGGGGGGGGGGGTACTTTCGGGATTTTACGGTAAATAAATCTATCATAAATTAAGTTCCTACTATATGCACTTGTAAAAAATGGCAGAAATCTATTATAACATTTGTTGGATTATTGACATATTACTTTATTTGGTACTTTTCTGTTACACTGCAATTTTGCACTTTTGGTGACTCGTATACATGGCTTTTGTTATAGCTTATAACTAAGAATTATATAATGCATACAAGGGTAGTTCCAAAAAGAGGTTTCAAGCGTAATAATATAGAAGGCTTGTTGCATTTGCTTTGTATTACTATGCAAACTTTCATTTTCCATTAAAATTTCAGTTTTTTCCTTTTTGAGTTGTCAACTATATTTAATGTTCTAATTATGCTGTTAAACACAATGTGATCAGTTTGTGAATTTCATTGTGGCTTCATGGTTTCATTGTTGTTCATCTGTTTTGAAATTTGCATTTTTAAATCCATATGGTTCCTGTTCTGGTTGTGGCAGGCTGGGGGAGTGTTGCCGGCATAAAACTAGTGTAACCCCACAGGCAAGTCACAAGTCTTGCCGCCTGCCTCCTTCTTCCTACCTTGTGTTTCTTAGGTTTTTTTTTTTTTCATTAATTTTGATAAGTATATGGTTTTAAGTTAAGATTTGTTGTTTTACTTTATTGATTCGTATGTTTTGCAGGCTGTTAATTAATAGATCTGGTTTCTTTACATTAGTGTATTTCATCCACTGATGATTTTTTTTTATCTTATTGGTCGTTGGTGTTTCAGTGATCTTCTATCTGTTGCTTGGCTTCTACTATGCTTAATAGATTATCTTTATTATTATGTATATATATATATTAACAATAGAAAAAATATTAACAAAGTGAATGAGAGGTACATTTTCCAACCACTTTTCTAAACAGTCACTAAACTTATTTAGGTATATATATCTGAATGCAGAACCAACTGTTTTAACCTGGCTTGGCAGAAATAATGTGCTTGCCCATTAGGTCAGTTCTTGGCGGCTGAGTTCATTTCATATTACTTTCTGAAGACAACCTTGTGCCAGATGAAATGCTTTGTGCCGATACTTCAATTTTAGAAAAAGAAAATAATCACCGAGTGCCAAATCAGGGCAATAGGTATGGTGTCACCCAACTATCCACTCAGACTTTTTTATTACTTCTGTAATTTAGCAAACAGCAGGGTCTGTTATTGCCATACAAAAAGATAACATCATCATTTAATATGTAGACAAAATCTTTCTCCATAACAAAAGTAATTATGCTTAAATGAGACCACTTTTCTAAATGTTTTGCCATTTTAATTATTCTGATATGTCTGCAAGTTATTATTTGTCTGCACAATTGCTCTAACACAAAGTTTTTTAAGTAACAAACCTCTATGATAAGATTATGAATAATGAATTAGGACTCATTTGTTTTTGAATTATGTTAACAGATTCACATAAAACAAGTGTTAACACATGATTTAAGGACATCTCAAAACATGTAAATATAGCAAAAATTTGGCCCACCATTCATGGATAAGACAAAGTAAAAAATTATTCATATAGCATGGTTATAATAAAACACCTACCATAAAGAGTATCTTGAAGCTAAAACAAGCAAGCAAATTATTGCTACCAAATTTAGTATGTGGATAATTCATGGGATACATTCAAGGTATGGAATTTTTCTTTTAATTTTAAAACATATTCACAAGATGGCATCCATGAGAAAAATAATAATGTTGAATTTGTTTATGTCTTCTGCGCAAGTCATTTCCTTTTTTTTTTTTTTTTAATGCAGAGCACCACCTAGTAGACATTTTAAACTTTTGCAGGCAGAGGTCGATCCAGGCAAAATTTGGGTTCCTTTTGCTGCCCCTTCACAAAATTCAAATTCATAAAATGAGCCCCTTTACAGGATTTTGTTTTATAAAAATTATTCTTTTAGAAAATGTTTCTATGTTTTCAATATTATTTTTAATTACTGCCTTAATTTGACTCAACAAATTTATTAACTTGATATTAAACATTATATACAATGACTGTAAAAATGGAAGGTTTTACACGTTATTTTATTTTTTCCCAAAATAAATAAAAATTTCATGCAAAAATATTTTGTTTTTCACGCAAAAAAAAAAAAAAAAGACGCAAAAATTAAGACAAGGATCGACCCCTGCCAGGATATTACTTATAGTGTAAGTTTTAACTAACTTGTAAATATATTGTGAAAAATCAAATTTAAGATGTAAAAAAAAAAAAAAAAAATCTATATTTCATGCTAATGGACAGAAAGTTACCATCTTACTTTTTTTTAAATAATGCAATAGACTGTAATAACACTTTATTCTGATGTGGAATAGATGAAAGAAAATTATCTAAATCTAGAAGACTTTGGCCATGTGATATTTTTAACATCCCAATAAATGACTTCTAATGTTATACAGAGAAACTTGAATAATTCGAACTTATTTAATTCGAAATTCTGGATAATTCGAATTCTATTTTGGATAATTCGAATTTTTCGTACGATTACCTTTAAAATATTACAGTAAAATTTGTTCCCGAGATCTTTCTCAGCTAAAGTGCATTTTTTTTTTTTTTCTTAGCAGACTTGTAAAAGAAGGATAAGGAAATACAAGAGTACTGTGAAACTCGAGTAGTTTGAACTTGTTTAATTCGAATTTTTTACTTGGTCCCTTGAATTTTGTATTAAAACATAGTTAAAAAATCATGAATAATTCGAATTCTATTTTGGATAAGTCGAATTTTTCATATGATTACCTTTAAAATATTACAGTAAAATTTGTTCCTGAGATCTTGCTCAGCTAAAGTGCATTATTTTTTTTTTTTAACACACTTTCAAAAGGAGGATAAGGAAATATAAGAATATGTAAATATAAATTATTTAATACTTTATTTTAAATCCTTACTATTTCCGAGTTTTAATATATTTCGGCATCCAGTCGGAGCCATCATCAGAAAACACTCGGCAAGATGATCCGAAGGTGTTATGACTGGGCGGTTTGTTGATCTTTTGTAGCTTCTTTCTTACTTTCTTCACTTCGCTTTTCCTGTCTGTACAGCTGTTGCCACTCGGGTGGAATTAGGCTATGTTCGATGTCATTAACGGTATTATTAGATGTTAGTATTTCTAGTGCCTCTATTTTGAGGGCATAGTGGTGGGAGTTATACGGGGCTATTTTTCTATAGTTAATGGAGTCAATGTTAATTGGGTTAGTGTTGTTAGTTCTTGAGAAGGCTGTAGAGTGTCTATTGTATTTTAAATCAGTTATATGTTCAGAGATACGGTCTTTTATTTTCCTTTTAGTCATGCCAACATATGAAGCTTTATTTTTATTTTGGTATTGAAAATTAATGTTATAGATGCCGGTAGAAAGATAAGTAGATTAAATCTTTTTCATTACGAATTCGCTGGTAGATATTTTTGTTCGGTTTTATTGGGATATTAATGTTGTGTTTGGCGGCTTCGTTTTTAATTTTTATGGAGGCTCCTTTGCAGTATGGGATCGCGGGGGTGAATGATTGTTTAGTTTTTTGTGCACTGGGAATATGATTAAGAGCTTTTATACATTTTTTGTAAAATTTGTCTACAATAGAGGGATTATAATTGGCATTTTTAGCGATGTTTTTTATTATTTTTAATTCGGAGTTTAGATATTTTTTATTAGAACAGATAAGCAGGCCTAGAAGTGACATTTTTAATAAATATTATAGGAAATATAGGAATTGACTTTTCAAAATATAGGAATTTTATAGGAATTAATTTAGGAAGGAGATACCTTTATGCACACAAAAATTATGTATAAAATATTAAAATTATGTATACAGTATCAGGGTTCTCACAAAGGGAAATTTTTATATTTTAATATAACTATTTTACATTTGAACATTTGTTGACAGCTATTTTAAAAATATCTCTATTTAAAAATAGTGGTATCTAAATTTTCCTCTATGATAGCCCTGTACAGTACCAAAAGTCTGAATTTTTCAAAGAAACGTGTATCATTGTTTAAAAAAAACAGAGGCTTTTCCGATGAAGCCTTGCATGAATCAATCCTAGAATTAGCCACGGTTAGAGGGTAGGGTAGTTAAAAAAATTATGTGTAAGAAACACCTACATTTTGGATCTTGGAAAAAAAAACTCCCAAACAATATTAAAACTCAATATTTTTTGAAAAATACTGCATTGTTGAAAGCGGAAAAGACATGTCTTCCCAATTCCAAAATCTTTTTTCTTTGGGAGGAGATGACGTTTTAAAAATGCAACTTCTTTTCTACTTTCCGTTTTAGCGCTTCGGAGCGGATTTTATCTCCTTCGCTATTAAGAAAAGCAAACAGTACAAAGGTGATAAATTAATTGGTAGTTAATGTACTATAATTAATATCTGAATAACAGAGGTCTACATCTAAAATTTAGGTTTGATGATTTTGGCTGATCTTAATGTTTTTTAGTGAGCTGAAACCAAAACTGTAGCAGTTTTTCTCTATCAAGTATAAATTTTTGTCAATACAGGGTGTCTTCTGACATAATTTTATCTGCGATTTTTCTACCAATATTGTTATACGGTAACTTTTATAGTATGCTAATTATAATTAATCATGGAAACATACCATAAACTATTGAAAAGGAAAAAAATGTGTAGGTAGTGCATTGACCAAAAATCTATATGTGATAGATAAAAATTAGCTTCATTTTCAATTTCAGCACACTGAAAAAACATATGTATCAACTAAAATCATCAAATGAAATTTTTCAAACATTTTTGACAGACGTCTTCTTTTACTAGTATCTATAAATCTGTACACAAATTGGCGTAATATCTAAGAAACAAGCAATTAAAAAACCTCAACCAAGGCTGTGCTAATGTTAAGCCTCAAAAACTTTATAAATTCAACGGAAATGACATTAGAAAAACCTTAGTATTTTAAATAGGCAATATCCTTTTAAGAGGCACCTTACACTTCTGAGTATTAGACACTGGCTGAACTTGTAGGAGTTGCTTGTATAATGAGAAACAGCGATCTCTCTAAAATATAAAACTGCCAATTTTTGTAGATCTACGATGTGCAGTGCATAAGTACGTAGAGACGTACAGTTATCTTAGAGACGTACAGTTATCTTGTTTTATTAATATCAATATGTTTCATAATTTTTTTCTTCATTTTACATAAGTAGTATTCATCAGAAATAATTTTGGTAAACTTTTGTGTATAATTCTTAAACAGAAACACACAAAATAATTTGAATTTATTCTACACAGATCCTTTACATTTTTTTTTACCTCATAGTATTTTATAATATTACAGTAAATATTTCTTGAAATGTATTTTCAGTGATATTCATTTTTCGGTTACATATACACTTAGTAATTTTATATGGTGCATGTATTAACTGTTATTCTGATATAAGATGGCACAAAATAATTTGAATGCAAAAGTACCTCATGACGATAAATATTTGAAATCCTTATTCGTGATGCTAAAAATTTATAAGCAGAACTAAATTTCTTTCATAGTACAAAAATCTGAAGATGACATAAGCACTAACCAATATGTTTGTTTACAACTTTTCTTTGATCGTGCCGAAGTATAAAGATGACATAACATTTTTTTCGCATTGGAAACTGTTTCATAATCTATTCACAAAGCATGATTTTTATTTTTCTCTCAAATTTTTTTTTAAATATTTATTTATGTCTTGTTTGGCAATGTTTATCTGTATCTAAGTACATTTTAACAACGCTCCTTTTTTTATGACAACATAGGAGGCGTTTATAAAATATATTAATAAAGGGCACCGAAATTTTTTATTGTCTAGGGGTGACATGTACCCTTGTACTGACCCTGCTCTTGGCCAAGATTTAGAGTTAAAATTCATATACTGTGCATTCAATCAGACGTTCAGAAGCAGTCAAAACTAAAATATAGGAAATATTGAGAGACAATTAAAAAATATAGGAAAAATAGGAGGTTTCATAAATATATAGGAAATACAGGAAATATAGGAGCGCTGCGAGGCCTGGATAAGTATAGCGCGATTAACATAAGAGCGTATAGCGGCATATTTGTAAGTGAGGGGAGTGTGACATTTTTTATTTATAATTTCGTTGTTGCTTGAAAACGGTGGTGTCTATGGAATTGTCTTTGTTTTTAATAATGGTGACATTAATGGAAATCATTCTTTAAATTTTCTCGATGTCGATTTTTTTATTGCAAATTATTTGTTAATTATAGTCCTTTGTTATAGTTGCTCCAAAATATCTGTGAGTTCCATAAGTTTAATTGTTGCAAAAAAAAAAAAAAAAAAATTGCGAGTTCATTTTCTTTTGACATAAAAATAAATACATTTAATCAAATGCGAACGTTAAAAAATTATAAAAAGTTAAATTATGCATCTCACGAAATTTAACGTCATAATCACTTTAAAGATTTTATACACATTGATAAAGTGCTAATGTAGTTCTACACAAGCGAAGTGTGTTTTTGCCCTTCGAGTGGCGCACACACATATGGACAGATATTTTCTAAAAATGGTCAAATTGTGTTCTGGACCTCTCAAAACGTGTAAATCCATCCAACACCGGAAATCGAAAATTTTTATGAATCAAATACTTTCTTCTATTGAATAATGATATAAAAAACTGAAGAATAGTATGTATGTTACTTTAATGCAAAGTAATTTAAAATTGAGAAAATAATACATAGAAGCTTAAGCATAATTTTAGATTAATAACAATTGATATGAAATGATTAGGCTCCTATAAACATCCATAAAAGAACAACAGAAGTTTTAATTAATTGCTAACATTAAAACTGTTATGTGAAAACTAAACTGTAAAACACAAAAGAACCAACTCATTCAAAAATTTATGTTTAATTACTCACAGCTAATTGCTCAAATACTTTTTCTTTCTTCTGTTTTTTTTTTTTGTGTGTGTGTGTGTGTGTTTGATTGGGATGGGGAGGAGGGGAGCCAATTGCTGAATGCACAATCGAAACTCACAACTTAACTTCTGTAAATGAGACTCAAAACTATTTAAAAAAATGTCTTTCCTACTTCTCTTTCCCCTTCTTCCCTCCCTGTTTTATTCCAACGTCCTGTCATTAAAGTGTTTGTTTATGTATGTGGACTGGGTAATTATTTTTGTAGCAGTTTAGTTAGACTTTAAAAAAAAAGTTAGATTTGATATTTTCTCTAGCTTAAATGAATCACCAAATATTTATCATCAAACTTCAAATACTTTTTTTTTTTTTTTTTTTTTTTTTTTGGGGGGGGGGGGGGGGGATGGATATTTAAAAGGAATACACTTGTAACAGATACAGCTGTTAATTTGTAGTTTAGTATTAAAAAGTTTATTTTTTCAGTAATTTTGTTTTACTTCCGTTTTCATCTTTATTTTATTCTAAGATAATAAATATTCAAAATTTCCCCAGACAGCCAGAATTTCCCCCCGAACCCCGAACATTGTTCACGCGTTCCGACACATTCTGCACCCCTGGCTAGAACATCCCTGTAAAAATTCAAAAGTAACTTTGAACCGAATTTGGTTTTCATTGTACATCCAGTGGTTTCTCGTACAATTTCATATGCAGGTCTACATACAAACATTTTCATTATTTTTAAACAAATCATATCTATAATTTTTAATCTTTAATTTGACAGTTATATCTTAAAACTTTAAACATCGAGTTCATATACGAATGGGGTCGGTGAAAATAAAACACAAACTGTTAAAATTTTAAAATTTATTTATAATTCACACAATCATGTAAAAGCAAATTATAAATACATATAAAAATGCACACAAATAATTGGAATAATTTAGTGCAGTGTATTTAAAAAAATAGAAATATAAAACAAGTCTATGATAACACAGCTATTTTTAGTAGTCTACACACATTCACCACATATGGCAGTACTCTTGGCTATTCATGGGCGTTTCTCTGGAACAGGAAAAAGCCTCAGAAAATTCTGGCAGTTGTTTCAGAGTAGTAAGTACCCTTGAAAATAAAGGAATAAATTAATATATATATATAATTTAATAACAAGATATGTAAAAGTAAACTTCAATGTATACAAATACTGAAATGATACGCATATTTTGAATTAACTGATACATTATACATTTTAATATAGTTAAATGTGGCCACAGTAGCCTGGTCGGTAAGAGCAGCGAGTTCGTGATCAAAAGATTGCGGGTTCGGTCCTCGAGCCGGCTGAAGACTGTCATGTATGCTAATGGCGACTGGTGCGTGCTAAATTCCGTCGTGGTCGCAAAGTCCTTCAAGTTCCCATCAAAAATTATACCTCTGTGGGGTACCGGAACATGGGTTTAACTCGCTCTGATCCGGATCTAAATTCGAGTTCCTGTTGTTTGGCTGGTGCTGCCATCTTTTCCAGCTTCTGGAGCTAAAAGTTGTACTTCCTCCCTATGAGGCGCTCCTAAATAACGGAAGACGCACCCCTCATGCCTTAAAATAAATCCGGTTAGTTCCACTACCGGGGCTCGGAATTTCCGAGTGGCATACGACAACAACAACAACAATATAGTTAAATTTGATTATAAATGAAGAAAAGGTTGACAACATTGGCTTGTTAAATCAGAGTCCTTATAATAATTGGATCTATCAAAAATAAAAATTTAGTGGGGAGGAGAGTGAAATAATAAAATAATAATATTTATTTACATTTTACTATATTTAGACAGAGAGAAATAGCTTTTGTGTTTTTCTCCCCCATCCCAAGATTCCATTATTTAAAAAATGGATATTATTCCATCCCACTATCTTCTATTTTTGCCTCAGACAATGCCTTTATTTATTTATTTATTTTGTGTGTTTTACCATAGATTTTTTAATTGGAACATCTGACAATCATCGTTAATTATAATTCATGCACTGTCTTGCATTAATTATATTTTAAAACAGAGGAAAGGAGTGGGACTTTTGAAATTTGAGGTAGTTAGGGCTGCAATTCTCTCTTATTATGGTGATATGACTCCAAATTTACATTTTAAAGCTAACAGAAAAGACAAAGACACACATGTCGACATTATTCCCTAAAAATAATCAAATGGTAAGTTTTTATTAATATTTGTTGTTTTAATGGTAAGTTCAAGTTCCTGTTGTTTGGCTGGTGCTGCCATCTTTTCCAGCTTTTATATATTTTAAAACATTTAAAATATACAACCTTTTTTATTTCTTCATGTCACTTGCCGATTAGTTTCGCATGGGGCGCCCCAGCTTGGTCTCTGACGACACGGTGCTTGAAGTTCGTTGAAACTGATGGTTTACGCCTCCTTCTTCTCTTTTAAAGACTCGGCGCCATTGCCGGTCAAGTAGAGCCCCATCGTTGCCATTGCAATTATTAAAATTTTATAAAATTTCCATGGATTCTCTAATGGCGGCAAATTTTATCAAATTTTAATAATTGCAATGGCAACGATGGGGCTCTACTTGACCGGCAATGGCGCCGAGTCTTTAAAAGAGAAGAAGGAGGTGTAAACCATCAGTTTCAACGAACTTCAAGTAACGTGTCGCCGGAGATCAAGCTGGGGTGCCCCATGCAAAACTAGTCGGCAAGTGACATGAAGAAATAAAAAAGGTTGTATATTTTAAATGTTTAAAATAGATTTATACTTCAAGGTTTAGTTTTTATAAAGTGGTAAATTTTTATTTAGCCTAAGTTGATCACCATTTCAAAGTGTTTCACACTTAGCAATATATATATTATATAACTGAAATACAAGTACTCTAACTCTTTCAAACTGAACATTAAAAGTTCAACTCACAGTTTCAGCGAAGGAAAACTAAACAAGAACTAAATGCAAGTTTGACAGTGAAAGCTCTAAATTAAATTTTTAAATCTCCATAATGACTTACATTATCAAATATTATGGAAAAAAGGAAGCAGCAGCAGCAGCAAGAAACTGCAATTTCTAAAGTTATTTTAAACATTACTTTCATTTTCTTCACTGAAAGAATTTTATTTAATTTTTATTAACTTTTTTTCTGAAACTCCACCCTTTAGCATGAATGGCTATTAAATATATAATTACCTTAATTCTTCTGGAAGACTCGTCTGCGAATCCCTCGAAGATCTTAATTTTTCTGGCCTTACAGCTTGACACAAAGACTAATTAAACATAAAATTAATCAATTACATTGTTTGTGAAAATAAAACATCAAAATCAATAGTTTCTTCTCAAGAAAATTTTCATTATATGTTAAATATAATACATGCAATATTTGCTCATAAGAGAATAATAATAATAAAGCAATTTGCACAAATTAATCATCTCATTAATTTTATCTTCAATGATATTACACCTTCAAATGCATTTTATTTTTTAATTAGGAAAGAAGAAATCCCACAAAAATTATCTTTATAGCTTTACTTTTATAAAAACTTATTGAAGGCTTCTGGTGTAAAAATTGAGTTTCATTTGATAGTCCATTTTTTTTTTTTTTTTTTAGATTAATTTTTAGGGTTTTTAACTTTTGAGTCACAGTCAGCCCTGCTTTTCTGTAGAAATTAAGATAACCAGATTTTTTTGTGAGATCTTTCGCCATAGTTAAAAATAGTTTTAAAAACTTATTTGTAAATAATGACAATTTAAAACACATAGAATTTTTAAAAAGATATATTTATTTAATTAAAAGTACTTAAAATTACACATGTAATTTCAAAGCTTTTCACCCTGCCTTTCACGGCATCATAAGGAAATTTTTTTAATAAAACATAGTTTTGTAAAAAAAGTGCAGCATTACGTTCATTATATATTACAAAAGCAATTTTAAGTGGTTTTAATTACATATATAATTTTTTTTTATTATTATTATTCTACGTGTTTTAAAGTGTCATTACAAATAAGTTTATAAAAATGTTTTTAACTATGACGAATGATCTCACAAAAAAATCTTATCTTTATTTCTAAAGAAAAGCAGGGCTAATTATGATTCAAAAGTAAAAACCCTGAAAATTAGTCTCAACTAGTTACACTCATTATACATTATACAGGAAATATGTTTTTGTGTATATCTTAATAATGTCCATTAATTTCATTATCTTGTGTGCATTAAAGTACACTTTAAAAAATACCTCACATAAACTGTATGTAATGGGTCAAAAAACTTTTTTAAGTCAGTCCCTGTATACAAATCAGTTGCACAAATTAAATCATTATCAATAAAGAACATACTATAATGAATTTGAATCAGTTTTAATCACAAACAAGCTTAAAACTCCGAAATAAAATAACTAAGATCTTATTCCTTTAACTTAAGGCTGTGCATCAGGTCAGATTACCTCTTTCATTCGTCCCGTGTTATACATAGGGATTTCGTTGCTTTGTTTTATAAGAATCTCATTCAAAAATAAAAGTTTTTCGGGTTCTGTATTTTGACTATTACTCTTTGAATATGTGTCTTTTACATACCTGCCAACATTGAAGAATCAAAATAACAGAGATTTTACAAGCGGCATTTTCAGGCCTAAAAAACATTGATGTGTTTTCGACATATGACAGTATTTTAATAGTTTAATCCATGGCTTAAATTATCGAAAAGTGATATGAGAAACTTAAATTTAATTATCAAATAAAAATTAATTATTAATTAAAAATAGTAATATATAGAGATGTTCATGGGAATTTTTTTCAGCAAAAGCAAAATCTTAAAAAAATGAAGGTTTGTTGAAGTTTTGAATAAATTATAGGTATAACTTTTAAAATCTTCAGAATAACGGAGAAATGCTTGAGAATAACGGAGAGTGGAAGACAGTTCCTAACAGAGTCTCCGTTGAAATAACGGAGAGTTGGCAGGTATTCTTTTAGCTTAGTGAGCAATTTTTTGAAAAAATAAATTTAAATATTTCATTTAGAGACTGAAGCTTAAGTCTCTAGTTAACAGCTAAGAAGAGTCTTAAATTTACTTAATGAGATATTTTTTTTTTTTTTTTTTTTTTCAAAGAATTACTCACTAAGCTAAAAGGCAATCTATTTCAGAGTAATATTCAAAATACAAAATTTGAAAAACTTCATTTTTGAAGGAGAGATACTTATAAAATGAAGCAACAAAAATCCCATAGGATAACATGGGAAGGAAGAAAAGGGGAAACTGACTGAGGTGCAGCCTTGATAGAACAGAGTGTGTTTAGCAATCTGGAAAACAGGCATTTCACGAGGAATTTTATGTTTTTGGAATTAGAGAAATTTAAAATAAATAAATACAGGAAATATGTTTACAGGAGATAAATAAACTAATAAATCAGGGAATTATGTTTGAAAAATAATGGATTCTGACAAACCATGTAAAAGAAATAGGATGAACGCATCACACCAATTCATAATTCAGCTTTTAAGTTCTTTGCATTTCAGTCACCATGTTAAATAAAATTTCATTTAACCATCTAAGCACTAACAGTTTTTGAGCATAAAATGCACAGTATAAAAATTTGATAATGTATGTCTATACTATATATATTCATAATTCTTTTTTTTTCTAGACGAAAGAAGCACATATTTAGAAATTTGGTCACATCAGCTTTTTAGTTAGACCAGGTCTGTCCAACCCAAAACTTTTGGCGGGCCACATTGAAAATCTACTTTACACATGTGGGCTGCATTAGAAATATCTTTTGCACAGGTGGGCCAAATTGTTTATAAGGATGAACACTATACATATAGTAATTATTTTCCAGTAGGCTTGTGAGAATTTAAAACAGAAAATATGTATGTTAAAAAACAGTCAAAAACTTATGATTATACATTAATATGTATAGTAATTAATAATAAGAATTAATAGTAAGAATCAGTTATTAATCTGATAATATTTTATTAATATCAACCAGCACGATATATGTCTTTTTGTTTTTAGCTACCTTAATCGGTATATTAATTTTAAAAAGTTAGAAATTTTTTTTTTAATTTTAGATGTTTTAACCGAAGATGCCAAATTAGAAATTTCCTGTATTCTGTCGCGGGCTGCAGAACCTTACATGGCGGGCCACATGCAGCCGGTTGGCCCTGAGTTAGACTATGCTCAAAGGGATAATGCTGAATTGTCAAATACTGATTTAATAGCATAAGCATCTGTGATGTTAAAATCACACATACAATAATTAAAATTTATTCACAACATATTAATGTTATCATTTAAAATATTGAATTGTCAGTAATAGAATAAATATCCTTTTTTTGATGGTGTATTCAAAAGGTTGCAGATAAAATACTTAATCTGAAAATAATTATTGCATAGTCCCTTATAATGGATATAAAGACCCTTTATTTTGTCAATTAATTTTTAATAAACAGATTCTGTAATAAAATTCTCATCCTCTCCTTATTTTGTAAGGATGAATGGTCAGTAGCAATCATGTGATTTAATATCACATAAGAATTATCTCATATAGATATAGAAGTCTAAATTTTAGAATTAGACTCTTCTTCGACATCTGCATAACACATGTTAATAGCAGGGCAATTAGGTGCATTTATCACTCTGAAATCTAAATATTCTGGTGGCAGCTTTTTAATGAAATGAAATATATTTCTAATCTAATTCCTTGTTGATTTCAAAATTCTTGCCTGTTAGATTTTGTGTATATTTTTTAAATTATGTTTTGCCAAACTGACAATTATTTTCATATAAAATCCTAACAGAGTTTGTTTCTTAATCACTTCTACTGTTTCACTAAACTGAATAATATATACAAATTTCACTCTCCCTCCAAACGAGAAGTTCTAATGGATTGTTTATTTATCAAACAGTCAAACTATCTTAATAAAAGGCGTGTTTGTTTATCAAGAACATAGTTTCACATCAGAAGTTGGTATTAAGGGACCTCTTCACTCACCGCCACCGGAAGCCGAAGCTAATGTTATTCTATGGGGAAATTTTCTTTACAAATAACTTATTAACTAATACATATTTTTAAATTCTGTTTTCACATTCTGAAAATTCCCAGCAGTTAAATTGATGGAACTTTTTTAAAAAATTATTTTTTATATTTTATTTTGAAGCTGCAAAATACGAATGTTCAATATGTGAAATTTTTTCATTTTGCAATTTCAAAATAAAATATTAAAAATAAAAAAAAATACATTTTTGAAAAAGGTCCGTCCATTGAACAGTTGGGAATTTTCTGAATGTGAAAACAGAATTTAAAAATATGTATTTAGTTAATAAGTTATTTGTAAAGAAAATTTCCCCATAGAGAATAACATTGGCTCGGGCTTCTGGCGACAGTAAGTGAAGAGGGCCGTTAAGTATCTCACTCTATGAGCCAACCAATATTCAAATTCCTTCACTCTCAACAGAAGACAATTCTTAATAGCGAGTCAAGTATACTCTTGCAGTCAAGCTGCCAGCAGTGGTCTTTGTTTGTGAAGCATTTTTAGTTATTTATGAATAGCATTTTTAGCTGCTGAAGGATAATAAAACGTACGTGGCATTTCTACTATTTGGTAGCAAGATTTTTTTTTTTTTTCGGTAAAGCCCTTTAGTTTTTATATCATGACCTAACTATTCATGCTCTTCAGTTTAAAACAGCTTCAGCTCTGAAACATTATTATAGATATTGAAATTTTATTTCTCCGACTGAGTGAAAATAATGCCTGGACTGGGAGTCGAACCCCGGATCTTTGACTTACAAGGTCAAGGCTCTACCAATTGAGCTATCCAGGCTGACAACCGGTGGACATTACTCATTCAGACAACCTTTAAGCAGAAACATCTCTGGTCTATCATGTAGATAGCTCAACAGAAATAAGCCGCAGGAAATGGAAAACACCATTAAACAATGGGAGAAAGAAATACAATTTTTTTTATTAAAATCACACAATCAACTGTGGAAGAAAATCATATTTATTGAAATTTTATTTTTCCGACTGAGTGAAAATAACTCCCGGTCCAGGCATTATTTTCACTCACAAGGGAACATTCAAAAGGTGTCATCTTCAAAAAGTATCGAAAAAAATATATTTGATTCTACTCTTCATGAAACACCAGAAAATGAAAAAATTATCGACTGAAATTAATTACAGCGACCACAAAAAAATATCAAAATTAAGCATATTTGGCGATTTCACACTGCTAGGTGATTGATTTTAAGTGCTTGGCGGAACAGCAAAACACAGTTCTGTTCGTACATGGCAATCTCAGTGCTAGCAAACGTATCACCTAACAGCGCTAAATCCCCAAATTTGCTTAATTTTGATAATTTTTTGTGGTCGCTGTAATTCATTTCAGCCGATAATTTTTTCATTTTCTGGTGTTTTATGAAGAGTAGAATCACATAATTTTTTCAATACTTTTTGAAGATGACAACTTTTGAATGTTTCCTTGTCAGTCGGAAAAATAAAATTCAATAAATATGATTTTCTTCCACAGTTGATTGTGTGATTTTAATAAAAAAATCATTATTATAGAGTTTAGTCATTTATAATAATGTTATCCTACATCATCCAATAATTCTATCGTTTTTAATTTATTTGTATATGCTTCAAGATTTTAAATAAAAAGGCTTAAAATAGACTTTTAATTGTTAACTGACTTTAAACATTACTCTAAAACATCTTTTCTATTCAAAATGTTACAGTAACATTAGAAAATATAGCTCTATTACGTTAGGATTATCTGAAGGGATTAAGTATCTAAAACAGAATTTACATAGTGATTTGAAAAAAAAAAAAAAAAAAAAAAAAAAAAAAATGGTAGAGCTTTTTTTTGAAACATTTATTCCTGAGATCCTTATTTCATGAGGACATCTGTCAATTTTCTTGTATCATCTAAGTAATATATACAAAAGGACATCTAAAAATGGGTTTATGTATCAAATTTAAAGAAAATCGTTATAACCTTTCCCTGATGTAGACTTTTAAGTTCCACTTCCGACTTTCCTGGACAAACTCATCTATTCATCGGAGACCAACGACTACATAGAAAAGATTCTCTAAAGAGAGTTAAATAGGATAAATAGGAATAAAATCTGTAGAGCCATTTTTAAAGGAGCAAGATCTCAAATTGACTCACTTATACTAGATGCCTATCCATTTTTCTGAACTAACCAACTAATACATACTATATAATATTGAAGAGGGTGTTTAGTTTATAAAGCAACTTTAATGAAAATCATTAGAGCTATTTTTGAAATACAGACTTATAATCCCATGTATATTGAAAATTTATTTTTCCAACTGAGTGAAAATAATGCCCGGACCGGGAGTCGAACCCCGGATCTTTGACTTACAAGGTCAACGCTCTACCAATTGAGCTATCCAGGCCGACAACCAGTGGGCATTACTCACTCAGACAATGCCCCCCGGTTGTCGGCCTAGATAGCTCAATTGGTAGAGCGTTGACCTTGTAAGTCAAAGATCCGGGGTTCGACTCCCGGTCCGGGCATTATTTTCATTCAGTTGGAAAAATAAATTTTCTATATACATGATTTTCTTCCCAATCTGCTGATTGTGTGATATTAATAAATGTAATTCTTCCTCCCATTGTTTAATGGTGTTTTCCTTTACCTGCGGCTTATTCTGTCGAGCTAGCTACATGATAGATCAGATATTCTGCCTAAAGGTTGTCTGAGTGAGTAATGCCCACCGGTTGTCAGCCTGGATAGCTCAATTCGTAGAGCGTTGGCCTTGTAAGTCAAAGATCTGGGGTTCGACACCCGGTCTGGGCATTATTTTCACTCAGTTGGAAAAATAAATTTTCAATATACATGATTTTCTTCCCAATCTGCTGATTGTGTGATATTAATAAATTATAATCCCATGTATGGTTTTCACCAAAAGTTGGAAAAATTATTTGTAATTAGACCTGTCTTAATTCTAAAGTTTCATCGTTGTATCTTTATTCGTTTTGGAGACAGGATAGTCAGAAGATTCTCCACACATGTACATTGAGCATTTACAAAAAACCACTTTTTTAAGACTCAGGAGACCTTAAAACCTGCAAATCAGGTGAAAACTCAATATTGAAATTTCTGACCCAATACAATACTTCTATTACCTACAGTAGTCAGGTAATGGAAGTAAAAAGCCATTTTTGAATGCAAAGATTAATTACTTGAATAAGAAATATGAATATTTTAATAAAAGAAAACATTTAATAAAAGTGTACACATAAATGAAACAAAAGCAACTAATGTGGAATTTTTGATTAAAATTTATCTGTTATACAATTATTCTGTTTTCATAAATATCTAAATAATTATTTTGTCAATTAAAGGCAAGAAATTTTCTTTGTGATCAATGGCATTGTTTAAGGACAAAGATTATTAAAAATATTTGCAGTATCTATACAAAATTATGGAGAAATTGTATGGTACTGGACTGGGAAATGTGTATTACCCATAAAATCATCTGATCATAATTTAGTATTATTATACACTATTTATATTGCATTAATATATACATATAATTATGTACTAAAAGATACTTAAAAAAAAAGATAAAACATTTAATTTACTAAAAAACTTAATTACAATAAAAATGTACATTTATTATTGTGTCATAAAGAATTAGGGATCATTTAAAATTTGTCCAAATTATCTTGCCACTTATAATACTCAAATTTCTTCATAAAGTATGATGCACACACAATCATGAATGAAAATATAAGCCCTCTTTGAAAAGCAAAAATAATAATAATAATATTTTAAATTAAATTAATATATACCGCAAAATGCCAAATCCCAAAAGTAGCCCTTCCCTCAAATATAAGAGCCCCTTTTCTGCCAAAAGTGAAATTATTCCATTTTCTTAAATATAACCCCTCCACATTTTTGATCCATCCTAAAACTGGGTGTGCATACGGAGCGCCAGTAAATCTATCTTTTACCGCTTCCTCCAAACCTACTTTTGATCTTCAAGTCTTCAAGGTCAGTGCCGCTACACTTTTGGAAAAGTGGGAGAGGGTTACTTTCGGGATTTTACAGAAGAAATATCAGTGAGAATATCTAATTCATTGTTAAGAAATTAAGCACCCTGATAAAAGAACTTTTTACTTTTAAAAAGTAATCTATTAAGAAATGCTTTTAAAATAATTATTTGCAATAATTTTGAAAAAAATACCTGAGCATAAGAGATGAAGAAGGTTTGGTCATTGCTCAAACCCAAAATAGGCAACTCAGCATATTCGTTCTCTTCTTCAGAATGTCTTTTATAGGCCTGGCAAAATGAGAAAAATGGTCAGCAAAACCTTAGCATAGCCGATTAAATTTTATACACACATAATAAATATCTACACTCACATACATAACAGTATACGTTTGAAAACCCTTGACCATGTCTTTAATTCTTTAAATATTGATCTTAGACAAAGTTGCAACCCAACTCTGAAGAAACAATTCCCTGGTTTTTCCTGTAGATATGGGTTACTGAAATCATGACACAGCAACCTTTTACATACATAGCGAATTATAAACTACTATACTGTTCAAATTAATTGGGACAAACAGGTTTTTCTTGTCTGAGTTGGTATGTGATTACCAGTGATGTCCCGAACTGCTTCAAACCAGTTATATCTACGTAGAGGTAGTGTGGAGGATCGACTTTGGCTATAATTTACTCGTCTGACTGGTTTTAGTGTATCAGTAGTTCAGTTGTGAGCCTTTCAGTGTGGCAATTGGTGGTTTTAATTTTGCGCTCCATGTAACATGTGTTACTTTCGTTTGTTCAAAGATGGATATTACTCTGAGGAAGCATTCTGAAATAATCGCTCTTAATGTACACACTTCTGTGACTGTGAAAGATATAGCTAAGGCAGTTGGTGTAGACAAATCAAATATTTCAAGATTCCGGATCATCGTCTCCAAAGAGAAAAGGAAAATGTGGGCGCAAACGGAAAACTACTACAAGAACTCATAAAATTCTAATAAGAAATTGCAAAGTAAATCCACGAAAGACAAGCACAGACCTTTGAAGGAATGTATTGGATTATGGTGTTGAAGTGAGTACCTCAAATGTACGGAAAAGGCTTCAGGAAGTTGGCCGTAAAGCAACAAGACCGAGGAAAAAACTATTTTTAATTCAGAAAATTATGAAAAAACATTTAGCATGGGCCAAAAAATACTGATCATGGGCTGTTAATGACTGTAATAAGGTGATTTTCAGTGATGAAAAACATTTATTTGTGCAGGGATACAAATCAAGTGTAGTTACACGAAGTGAAGGTGAAACTCTGCGACCAAATCATATCCAACAGACTTTGAAACAGCCTTCTAAATTGATGTTTTGGGGGTTTTTCACAAAAAACGAGACTGGAAGCTTAGTTCCTCATAAAGGCATATGAAGAATTCTGTCAAATACACAGAAATATTCTGTAGTAGGATTGTTTCATTCATGGAAACATTTGATGGAACATTTCAACATGGCTTGGCCCCTTAACACAATTTGAAATTGGTCCAAACTTTTATACGAGAAAATAAAATAAAAGTGCTTGATTGGTCTGGTAATTCACGAGACCTAAATCCCATTGAGAAATTATGGCATATTCTCAAGAATCGTTTAGCTAAGATGAATTGTACGACAACAGAATAAATGATAAAAAGTGCTATACAAGTGTGGTTCCACGATGATGAAGTCAAGAACATTTGTGCTACACTAGTGTAGTCAATGCCAAGATGTGTTGAAGAGGTCATTTCTGCGAAAAGAGGACATACTTCATACTAATATAGAGATTTATCAGTCTACTTAAAGTATGTAATGATTAAAAGCTAAGGTTTTACAAAAAAAATGTTTTTTTTTTCCATTTGTCCCAATTAATTTGAACAGTATAGTAGTAAAGCGATGTACAAAATGCTAGCATTGTATCAAAAAATTCATACTGCAGATTATATATATTTCAGCAGTCCTTCAAAATTTATAAGTGTAAACAACGTTAATGGAAATAAATGAACACATTTACATTTTAATCCATCCAACAATTTTGTTTCAACTCTGTGTGAAGGTCACATATAATAGCCATAAGGTTTTTCTTCTTCCAGTGAATAGTTTTAATTTTAGTCTCAAGTTGAAATAACTTTCAATTTAATAACACAATGTAAAAACCATATAGTGAAAAAAATATCCCAATTTTGCTCTCACATAAAAAAGTCAGAAAGTCCCTTTGTCAAAAAATCAACAATCTATTTACTGCAAAATATGAAAATGTATGGCATTTTGCAAGCCATGCCACAATACAGAAGTGAGAGTCAAAAAGAGGTAGTTAGTTTATAACAATGTAAATATGGATAAACTTAATTGTTCAGCTATATTTCCTCGCATATTTGCATCTCTCATTGCATACAGTTGCATGAAAGAAAAAAATATAATGTAAGAACAAAATAAAATTTTATTTCACTCATACAGGGTTCATACTCAAATATTGGAAAAAAATTCCCATAGTTTTCCAGACAATTTTCAAGAAAATATTAGCGACATATTACAAGAAATGCTTCTCTAGACAGGACAAAATACAGCTACTTCCACTGTATGATGTCATATTACTGCCGATCATGATAGAAATTCAGGTAGAAATCATTATTTACATGTGTATTTTCACAATACTTAATCATTTAAATTTTGATACGAAGCTAAACAAGAAAAACATAACTTGAGATAAAAAAAATATTTGTTTTTCCAGGTTTTATAACTGATTTTCCCTGACTTTTAATGAAAATTTTTATTTTCCCTGACTTTTTTAACAAATTTCAAATTCCCTGAGTATTCCCTGTTTTCCAGGTTTCCCCTGATGAGTATGAACCCTGTCATAAAAACTGCACAATGCAATTATAATGAATATGTAAATTTATTTTTGAATGTTTTATCAGCCATCCTACATGATAAATATCATTTAGCATTAAATCAAAATGCTGTGCAATGGACTCTTCCCACCTGACGTCAGAGGTCACATGATAGAGGAAAAACAAATAGCAGACGAAGTCTTGTTTATCTAGAGCGATTGCTGAAATAACATATTTTCTATTCTTATTTTTGATCAATCGTATTTAATCTGTGTTATTTTTTACACATCATCATTTTTAATCCATTTTATATCATTATTCATCATTTGTTTGCTGTATACATTTACAATCATCATTTAGTTTATACCTATTATTGATGTTCATGAAGACCATGTTTAAATACTCTGATTTTTGGTACTTAAATCAGTGACAGTGCAATATCGTACTGCGTAAATCCATTTAGACCAGTAACTAAGTCAATTAACTTGTTGTAACACCTTTATGCAATTAAATTAAATGAAAACATTTTAAAATTTCAAATTATAATCCGTAAACATTCCACAAGAAGCTATTATTTATTGCTAGATCAGTTAATGTTACAGTTACACTACAATATTCAAAAATCGATTCTTATAGGTAAAAATAAATAAACACATAAAATGTTTTTTAAAAATTATTAAATTTACAAATACAATTATTCTACTGTTTACAAATGCACAATATTACTTTTATTTCATTTTATAGTAAATATTAAAATTTTTGTTCTTAAGAACAATATTTAATTGAATTCGATTCTCAGAATTCGATTATTCGTTTTCCTCTATCACGTGATTGAGCAGACGACGGTGGGAAGAGCCCATTAACAAAATACAAAAATAGGCATTTTACAAAATTCCAAATAGTATATCGAAACATTAGGTTTACAGAGTATCTGTAATGCTGCCAATAATTTAATTCATGATCGTTAAGAATTTGATGGTGACATTAGTAAAAGCATTAACTACTTATAGTGACCTTTCTGTCATTCATCACCAGCAGCCAAAACCCATGTTTGTAAAATGAGGAAACTTGTTAAAACTACTCATTAGCTATTTTTCTTTTTATTATTATTCCGTCTTCACATATGGAAGATTCATAGTCATGAATTTCCCATATGAATACGTTCTTGTTTTTTTTTTAACTTTGATTTTTTTTTTTAAGTTTTGAATATTTCATAATGTATCTAAAAAATGTGTAAAATGAACTAAGTGCATTTTTCACACTTTATTATAGTATCAAAATGAAATGGAAAACAAGAACATATTTAATGATTGTGAATTTTCTGAAAAACGTTTATAAAAATACTGAGTAATTATCATAAATTTCCCCACAGAATAACACAGGATTTGGCTGCCAGACTGGGAAATCATATGAGGTACACAAAGGATCCTGAAGAGAGACTCACAAGCATTTAAAATAGCAAATAAGTCAATAAAATATAAAAGGCTATGCAATAAAATACAAGTATAATAATTTACCTCGTACGCAATCTTTATTCCTCCAATATCTGCAATAACTGATCCAATCGTTAATTCAGGATTTGCCTGAAAAGAGATACACATATATATATGATTCACATACGTATATTAATATTAAAAAAATTACTACATGTATATAAGGATATAAAATTACAGAAAAAATAAAATGCCAAAAATATAAAATTAAGCACTAATTAATAAATATATTGAAAAAAAAAAAAAAGAAAAAACATCACATTTCTTAGCACAACATCAGGGGTGTACAAGCAAATTTATTACACATACACAAACATACAACATACACTCATTTTTCATTATGAATAAATGTTTTACATTAGTCAGAAATTATGAATGGTAGTAGATAAATATAAAAATACTAAAAATATAATGCAATTAAAATTTAAATCCGAAATTCACATAAATAATAATAATAAAAAAAACAAAAAAAAAACATACACAAGTTGTTAGGATAGAAAAATTAAGGTTTGATTTTTTGAATTTAGGATGTGAAAAATATAATAAAGTAATTAAATTATGATCATTAACAAAGTTTAGAAGATGGCCGTAAAAAAGAGAATTATAGTGGTTACGTACATATAACAATTGTGCCGCTTTTGTGAAAACCCATTTTAAATTCCGAATTCTAAAATTTCCAGATCAAAATGTAAAATAGAAATTTTAATCAAAATCAAATAAGAATAGGAAAAAATCAATATACTTTCAAAACTTAACTTACCCTTTAATATAATCTTTATATTCATGGGTTCTTTTTAAATTAGATTATAACTAGCAATAAATATCTTTATATTAAAAATCACATTCATTATTTATCAACTAATTATCGAAAAGGTTACTCACCCTTTCTTCCTTTCACGGCCGACTTGAAAATGTAGAGAGTTAGAAGATAATATCGATGACACAAAATAATATTTCTGGAACTTTTGCTTTTAACATATTTAATTAAATGATGATGATGGAGGTCTATGTACAATGAAATATATGTACAAAATTTTGACGATTAATAAAACATTTTTCAAATTATTTCTACTTCACATAATGAATAACTTTCTGTATATTCAAAATATTCAATTTTCTTCTTCTTTAATAAAACAGAATCATAATAAATTTTAAGACACCGTAAAAGTGCCTTTCCTTTCAAGTCTACATCTTTTTTAACACACCACTTTCGAATCGAAAGTGCATCTTATTCTAATAAAACCAAAAAGAGAATAAAAAATAAAAATAAAAGCATTCCCGCTGTCGCGACAGGTGGCGGAAAAACAGAGGGAAAAGAATGGGGGGAAGGCACTGATGTTGCAACATCCTCCCACCTTGAGCATGGAAAGATTCTGTACATGCTCAACAAAATATTAAAGAAAAAGGAAAACTGTTTACATTCTAAAATATTCTTGGTAAAATAATAAAAAAATAATAATAATAAACAATATAATATAAAAATAGTTCAGAAAAATGTTCAAGTCATTTTGGACTTAAAGTTTTATAGTCAGTTTAGATATTAAAGTTTTTTCACTGGGTTGATAATTCTACCAAATCTAGAGGTCTGAATTTGATTCTTGTTTACAATTGTATCACTAAGTTCTAAAGGGCAAATCCTCTGTAGTGGTCGTAAAATTTCACCATTCATGGTTTTCAGTTTGGCAAGACGAAATTGTCCATCTTTACCAGGATAGAGTTCCACCACTTTGGCCAATGGCCACTGAATGCGTTTCAAGCTGTCATTTTGCACTAAAACTAAATCTCCAATTTTAATATTGCTGTTAGGAGGTTTCTTTACATTGTTAAATTCACGAAGAGATCCCAAATATATAGTTCTAAATCTCTTGCGAAGATCGTCTTTTAGATTTTGTCGGTATTCAAATCTTTTTCTCAGGTTATTTCTTTCTATAAAATCCAAGTCAGGTACTCCTGTTTCACGGAGATCTTTCAAAAACATTTCAGGTGTGAGAGGTGTTAAATCTTCAGTATCCTCAGATACATATGTAAGTGGTCGTGAATTCACCATACTTTCTGTGTCGCAAATGGTAGTATATAATTCTTCATAGTTCAAATGGGCTTTTCCTAAAACTCTTTTCAACATTGATTTGATAATGCGAATCAATCTCTCCCAAAATCCACCCCACCACGGAGAGGCCGGAGGGTTAAGTTTCCATTTAATTCTTTTTATAGTGGCAAATTCTTCAATCTGTGCCCAATCCACAGAATTCAATTCCTTTCTTGTCACAACTAAGTTGGTTCCATTATCACTGTAGATGATACGTGGTCGTCCTCTACGTGAAATGAATCTTCTCAAGGTCTGTATGAAATTCTCTGTTGTTAAGGAAGTCGTCAATTCTAGGTGAATAGCTCGAAAAACTGCACATGTATACAGAACTACCCAACATTTGCTGCCATCTTTTAAGAATAGTGGTCCAAAAAGGTCGGTTCCAATAATTTCAAAAACACCAGCTTATCTCACTCTATCTTCAGGCAGAGGTGAACTCAGCACTTCAGCAGCTTTCGAAGAGAATCTCTGACACTGGACACATCTATGCAGAATCTTTCTAATGGTTTTCCTGCATCTTATTATCCAGAATTTCTCTCGAATTGCTGACATAAGAATTTGTATTCCTGCATGATTCATCTCTGTATGTTCATTTTCAATAATTCTATGGGTTACGTTAAGGTTCGCTGGCAAAACTACTGGATATCTAAAATTTTCTGAATCTTTTCGCATTGATATTCTAGTTTGAACTCTGATGACTCCCATTTCATCAACAAATGTACGCAAAGAGGATAAGTTTTTCTTAAAATTTAAATCTTGATTCTGAACAAACTTCATAATCGTAAGTTCAGCCTTTTCAATTTCTTCAACTGTTAAATTGGTCATTACTCTTGCTTCTTTAGGCTTTTTAACATTTTCTTTAAATCTGAGTATCCATGCTGTGACCTTTAACATCTTTTTATAGGAGGAACATTTCTCGTAAAAGTCTATGTTTTCCGATGATACATTGGCTGCAGAAACTATTGTTTTTCTTCTCTCTGATTCTATTACATTTAAACCGGGTTCTAAAACTTCGTTAGGCCAAAATTCTGAAGATTTTCTTAACCAAGAAGGTCCCTTCCCACCACCGGGATTTTAAGAGAAATTCAGCAGTACAGCCTTTTGATGGCAAATTGGCAGGATTGAGCCTCCCTGGTATGTATTTCCACTTCTCTGGATGGCTGAGGGATCTAATTTCTTGCACTCTTATAAACAAAAGGTGCCCAATTTCATTTCTTTTGATCCAAAATAGAGCATTTGATGAATCTGTCCAAAAATGTGTTGGAATACTCGGCTGTCTTAGATCTGTTTTCACATTTTGCACTAGTCTTGCTCCTATGGTACAGGCAAGAAGTTCTAGCCTGGGAATGGTGACTGACTTCAATGGGGCTACCCGAGATCTGGCTTGCACAAGTTGGCAGGTAATGGCATTAAAATTTTCTGCTCTTAAAAAAATGCAAGTTGCATAGGCTGCTTTGCTTGCATCGCAGAATACATGAAGGCTCATTTCCGTATTCACCGGATCAGGTACAAGGTGTCTTGGAATAGCAACGTCATTCAACTTATGTAGTCCCCTTTTCCATTTCTCAAATTTTTTCCCAACACATTCAGGTAATTCAGAATCCCAACTCACTTTTAGTTGCCAACATTCTTGAAGTAAAATTTTTGGTGCTAAGGTTACAGGACAACTATATCCGATGGGGTCGAATACTTTATGGGCTACTGACAATATTTGTCTTTTGGTAACTGTCTGGATTTCTTCTTGATTTTCTCGCAAATCTATACTTAGTGAATCATTGTTTAAATCCCATAATAATCCCAAAACTGGAACATTTCTTTTCTTGGAGGGAGTAGAATTTTCTTCTGTTGGATTGATAATATTATGCTCCCACCCTCTTAGATCGAATTTTGCAGTACTAAAGATATATTTAGACTCCGAAATAAATTTTTCAAGTTTTTCGGCACTTTCTACACTAGTAACACTATTATCTACATAAAAAGATTCTGCTAGTTTATCAGCAGTTTCTTTTAGTTCATCGTTAACCTGTTGCAAGTGGTACTTTAGAGTTGCTCCTAACAAGTAGGGACTACAAGTAAGGCCGAATACTACTCTTCTATGCTGAAAAATCTTAATATTTGAAGGATCACCCTCCTCCCACCACAGGAATCTAAGATATGGTCGGTCTACTTCGCTGAGCTGAATTTGTAGGAACGCTTTACGAATATCTGAAATTACCCCAATTTTTTTAAAGCGAAATCTATTAATTACAGAGGGAATTAGTTCCACTAAGTTGGGACCCTTTCCCAAACAATCATTAATAGAAGGAGAGCCCTTTTCTCTCGCTGACCCATCAAAAACTGGACGAATTTTAGTTGTGGAATTTTCTTTAATAACTGCTCTGTGGGGCAGAAAATGTTCATTTAGATTATCACTGTATGGCTCAACTTCTTCAATGATTTCTTCTGCAAGCCATTTGTCAAAAACTGCTTCGTAAGCTTCTAATCTTCCAGATTTCTTCAGTGATTTCACGCAATTCTTCAATCTTCGCTCAGCAATTGGTCTACAGCTAGGTAGTGGAGGATGGCCTTCAATCCATGGAAGGCTTACTTCATATCTGCCGTCTTCAACAGTTTTAATATTTTGGTTAAAATATTCTTCAGCAGCTATGTCTAATTCTTCTCTCATGTTCTTATTTCCTGAATCCAAAATTCCTTAAGTATCCAGGGACCAAAGATCTGAAATCTGTGCATTGGCCACATGAAGAGATAAAACAACATTTGTACTATCGTTGGAACTAAATTCTTCAGTTTTACCCATCAATGTCCAACCTAATTTTGTTTCAAAGGCCACTAAACCCTTCGAGAGTAATTTACTTTTCCCTGTAAAAAGTTTCCCACATACATCTGCACCAATTAACAAATCAATTTCTCTATTTTTATTTCTTCTAAATTTTGTAGAGTTGTCATAATCTGAAAATTGAATTCCCCGCCTTCTTGCTTCGTTAATCCATGGCCCATTTCGTAATTTAGGTACTTCTGCGCAAATTTTTTCTTGATCAAGAACTTCAAAATTACACAAATAGTTTTTGTGTAGATCACTTAAATGTATTCTGTACCGTAAATGATCATGTGTTTGTTGTAACCCACCAAACAAACTATGATTTAATTTTTCTTGCCCTGTAGGTGTATAACCAATTTTCTTTATTATTTCTTTCTTTAAATAAGACTTCTGAGATCCTGAATCAATTAATGCTCGGATAGTGTACTCTTTATCTTTATTGATTAACCTTAGCGTTAAAGTTTGGAGTAACACTTCTTGATTGCAAGTTTTGTTGGACAAGGTGGTATTTTCATTTGTAACTTGTTTTTCGGAATTATTTTCTGGACACATATCGAAATGACGGCGAGAACAAATACGGCATTTTACAAAGCAGCGGCAATTTTTTGCCAAATGACCTTTAGAGAAACAAACAAAACAATGACCACGTTTCATCAAAAATTCTCTTTTTTCATTGACTTGTTTAGATTTGAATTCTTTGCAGTCCTGTAATAAATGTTTTTTGCTATTACAAAAATTACAGAAATGTCGTTTATTGCCTGAATTATTATTGTAAAGGCCAGCTGCAGTTGAGGGACGAATTTTGTTTATTTTTGGTGATTCATAACTTTCTTTCTTATTTGATGTGGTGGAAATATGTTCTGAGTGTTGGGCATTTGAAATTAGTGCAGTAGCTTTTTCGCGACTAACAACTTCTGTTTTTAAAATTTCAATCATTTCTGAAACTTTCCACTGATCATCATCGCCGTATTTTTTCGTTATTTCTAAAACTATGTCTGGTGGTAAAAGTTTTATGAAAATTGGGCAAAATAACGTTCTGTAATTTTCTTCTTTTATCCCTAGGGATTCTAGATTTCTTATTTCTGTCTGACATGTGTCCAGTAATTTTCTTAGTGCAAATATATCGTTGGATATTTTTACAGAACAAAGATTTAGTAATTTATTTAAATGTGAATTAATTAGTAATGTTTTTTTACCAAATCGATCTTTTAATGTTTCCAGAGCCGCGTAATAATTATTGTTTGTTAGCGTGAAACCTTTTATTGCATCAGCAGCTGTACCAATTAAATATGATCTCAAATAGCTAAATTTATCAATATTTGATAAAACTGAATTCTTATCGATTGCTGCTTCAAATTGATCCATAAATCTTTGAAAATCGCTTGGATCACCGTTAAATCTATCAATGTTTAATCGAGGAAGATTAATATAACCTTGATCTAATTTTGGTGATCTATTACCTTCTATTAAGGGGCTAGTCGATAAAATGTTAGAATTACTACTATTTTTTATTTTAATCATTTTACTTTTTACTTTAGTTTTCCAAATCAAAATATTTGAATTATATTCATCGCATTTTAGAACTTCCTCTTCAACCTCTTCTACTTTGATATTTTTCTGTATCTCGTCATCTAATGAATTCAGTTCCCTATCTTTTAAATTTAACTCTTCTAAATATTGTTCTAACTCTTCTTCTCCAACATCAATTTCTAATAACCTGCCTTCGATTTTATTTATTAACTTCGTGGTTTGCGCTCTAAGAACACTTCTTTTTTGTTTTTGAATTACACTCATTATGCTAATTATAAATAACAAATCTTAAAAAATATTATTATTTGATCAATTATCAAATAAAATTTCTTGTCAAAGTAGTTAATTAAACGAAAACATTTCAAAGTTATGCATTCATCATATTAATATATAATGCAATAATTCAAAACACAAAGTATTGCACAAACCCAAACTAAAATATTCTTTCGTTTCATTTTTATCAAAGGAACAAATTTCAAGAACAAAACGAATAATATAAATACCATTTATTATTTATTTCAAATGTAAATGAAAACGAAACTTTTTCGTTGAAACCAAAACTTTTTCTCTTTATTTATATCATCATCAAAAGAACAAATTTTCAAACATTCAATTCAAATAACATTTATATTTATTTATTTCGATGTTGGAGAAAGTAAACCAAGTCGGCCGTCCCTGTTCTGGGGCACCACTAATTCAATATAATCTTTATATTCATGGGTTCTTTTTAAATTAGATTATAACTAGCGATAAATATCTTTATATTAAAAATCACATTCATTATTTATCAACTAATTATCGAAAAGGTTACTCACCCTTTCTTCCTTTCACGGCCGACTTGAAAATGTAGAGAGTTAGAAGATAATATTGATGACACAAAATAATATTTCTGGAACTTTTGCTTTTAACATATTTAATTAAATGATGATGATGGAGGTCTATGTACAATGAAATATATGTACAAAATTTGACGATTAATAAAACATTTTTCAAATTATTTCTACTTCACATAATGAATAACTTTCTGTATATTCAAAATATTCAATTTTCTTCTTCTTTAATAAAACAGAATCATAATAAATTTTAAGACACCGTAAAAGTGCCTTTCCTTTCAAGTCTACATCTTTTTTAACACTCCACTTTCGAATCGAAAGTGCATCTTATTCTAATAAAACCAAAAAGAGAATAAAAAATAAAAATAAAAGCATTCCCGCTGTCGCGACAGGTGGCGGAAAAACAGAGGGAAAAGAATGGGGGGAAGGCACTGATGTTGCAACATACCCCATCTTTACACAAAATACCTGAAAGAGAATCATTATTAATCCACAATAGGCACAATTAGATAATTTAATAAACACACTTTTCTGGTATAATATCTTGCCTTTATTTATGTATTGTATAAATTCACTGCAGTAAATAAAAAGACATAACCATGAGTAGCGGCGCCGTTACTGCTTGATATTACAGCAACAATATTTGTCAGATTTTTAATCATCTTTTACATTCAAATCGGCATTAGTGGCCTTTGAAAATACTCATTTTTTTTATGAAAATGGATTAATACTCCATGGGCACATATCAGTTCGTGCGTTTAGTAATGTCCAATTTCTTTAAATAGTTGTCACAATATTGTTCACATATCATTTTGCGAAACTTGTTTTATTCATGATGGTAGACATATTTCAGAAGTCATAAAATTTTTTTATCCCGACTTCTTGCAGTCATTCATTTTGTATTAAAAAAATAATCATTTTATGGAACACAGGAGAACGGCGTCGAAGTATGGGCTCACGTTCATAGCGTGAAGTGATCCAGCAATCTTAAAATCGCCATTGCAAAATAAATCAAAGCTGACTCCTGAGTAATCATAGTGAGCCATTGTTTGCCCAATCGAAATGAAATTATTCACTACAAAATGAATCATGTCACTGATGGATGATATCTCATATATTGAAAATGGCCAGTATCGGATCATCATTGTCAAGCATAGCGTTAGGCCTAGTAACGGGCCAGGAACATCGTTGAGTTGTGAACATATACTGGCTATTGAGCTCCTCCTTCACAAAGTTGCATTATATATAGACATTTTTCATGAATTGATTTCATGGAATTACAGACCATTATACACAGAATATATTTGGGATTTTGCAAAATATGCCTGTCCGCGACACACACTCGCTCACTATGGCAGGAAGCGGTGCTGCGGACCGGCTGAAAATACGTCTTATCCTTTAGACCGCTCGCATCCAAGAGAGGGAAGACGCTCATCCAATTTTTGCGCGTACTCAAGACTACTTACCGGAGTATTCAAGCGCGCGGTAAAAAGTTCTAAAACAAAATATTTTATTTCGATCGTCTGCTCAATAAAAGATAATAAAATGGGATTAAATAAATTTAATTTTGAAGGAGGAATATTTTATATCGGGCTATTTTTTGGATCAAATATTAATTGTTGAAATAACACATTTTTCTAGAGGGACGCTACTTTAAATTCGCATAGCGATACCGATTTGCTGCAGACTGAATGGAAAGTTCCAGAAGGAGAATTTGAAATACGTAATGAAAGTGACGCCATGAATTTAATTAATGGAATTTGAACGTCAGGAAAATTAGTAAAAATATTTTTGGATTATTTGAGGACGATCTGAAATGATTTTGAAACGATTTGAGTGTTGTATAAAATTGAATTTTTTTAATAGGTGAAAACGTTTGTTTACATATCGGAGACATCGATCCTAGTTTGTTTACAAACAAACGCTTTCCATCAGATTTTTAAACTTTTCTATTTTCCTGCAAATCGCGAACTTTTAAAAGAATAAATGGAGCAAATGAATTAAATAAAAGAAACAAAAGTATTTTTTGGAGGATTTGATGGAAAGTGATTAAATTTAAAAGTGTTAGAATTATCAATTCTAACACAAGTATTTGTATGATGATTCACAAAACATAATTAAGGTAAATATTTACAGGTATTTCCATGATTCCCTTAAAAATAGCTACTGTGGATAAAACTATTAAAAATTCTGTAGGAGATCAGTTTCGAGAGGAAAGAGCTCAAGTTTTTGCTTTCAAAGAACTCTGGCATGTGCAACCTTACATATCCCCGTCATGACAGTAAAATAATGAATTTCAGTTAATGGATTAGTAAAATTTCATTTATTTTTAGGTTTTTACTTTGTTTTATGCAATATATATATATATATAGTAATATAATAATATCAGTGCAAATATTTGAAATTTAAAGATGATTTAATTTCAGTATTCAAACAATTACTCTGATCAAAAACAAAGACCACCCAAATAATAATAATAAAAAAAATAAAGTAATATCTAAATGAATTATAGCAAATTGGAATGAGAAAAAAGCATTATTTGCATTCTAATGTTTTCAAGGGCCTGGTAGAATGCAAATAAGCTAAAAAATGGATGTTTTTCTGTCACAAAGAAAGCAAAAGCTAAGAATTTCTTTGTTCACAGTCCTGAAACACCCATTGAAAAAAACTCCTCACTAAAATAAAACTCCTCACTAAAAATGATAATCCAATAACCATTTAAAAACGTAGATCAAAATAAACTCGCCACTACAAATAATAATCCAAAAATTATTTAAAAAACTATTATTGAAAAAGAGGCAACTCATAGTTATGAAAAACGAGACACATGTATAATTTAACAAGCAGATATTAGTTAAAAGCACAGTTAGTCAGTTCCAAATTAGCAGTGAACATGGAGTATTATTTTTAACATTCTTGCAATGTTCTCTTGTAATCAGAAACAAATCTAGACATTAATTTCTTTAAATTAAGAATGATTAAAGAGAAAAATATGTTTTTAGTAAATGTCAAAAAATATTGATGATAGTGTCAATATATTAGAAATTAAAAGAAACATCTTTAAAAGATAGAGCGGGGGAGTAAAATATTTTACAAATATTTAACATCTAATGCAAAGTAATAAAATAAAAGTAACCTTGTACTATGTAAAAAAAAAAAATAATAATAATAATAATAATAATAATAATAAAATTGAATTAATGAAGAGACACAAAAATATATAAAATAATTTTAAATTAAATTCGGTTACAAAGTACTTTAACAGCATAAATAACATTTGAATGCAAAAAAAGAAAAAAAAAGCACTGAAAATGTACTCATATCAACTAATATTGTTTTGACTAAGACTAGTTTGCTAGGATGAAAAAAGTTTCATTATCTTGTATAACATAATAAAGCATTTCAAAACATTTTTAAATCCATTTCAGGTAAAATTTCATTAATCATGAAATATCATTATATAATCCTATAAGAGGCAAGATTTGACATTTTTATTTAACTAAAATTAAACGAAACATTTCTAAAAAGCTGAAAATATCATTAATAACAACACAATTTTAAAACTTTAAATAGTGTGTATAAATACCTGAACATCCTCGATAAAAGAGCTGGAAATAACTGATTTTAAACACTGTTTCCTCATTGTAAAAGACGAGAGAGTGTTATTGTTCAACCATGTTCTTAGAGTGCCATATTCATCATAATGGATGCCTATTTAGAAAAATAAAATCACTGCTTAAAATATCATAAAATATTCAAAAATTTCCATCACAGAAATTGTATAACAGTAATAAAATATAAACATCATGCAGATACAAATAAATACAAAGAAACATCGATAATCCAGTATCAATGGGAAATACCCTTCGTCAGATTACCAATTTTTCTGGATTATAAGTGTTCCAAAAATTTATAGTTGATCCATCACAACATCCAAAGAAATATTTCTTAAAAAAGTTTTAAAAAAATTATACTACCCTAATGTATCCCTTATTAAAAATTAAAATAATTAAAATAACGTTTAAAATAAGCATTTAAGCACACTAACAAAGTAAATCGAACCTTGTACTCTTTTATTCCTGAGTAAAATGGTTTGTTTCCACATGCTTAGGTCTTTTTCGACAAGCATCTTAGAAAATTGACGTCACTCTATAAACCAATAAAATTGAAAATTTGTAAACTTGACTGATAATCCACAAAAGATGACAAGTATGCTGTTACGAGGTTCTAACCTATTGAGTACTACAATTTACAGGTATAGAAGAAAAGAGAAAAAAAGGAGTACAGTAACTGCCGCTTAATAAATTCACTGATTAATAAAATCAGCCGCTTAATCTGATCTAATTGCCAGGAACAGAATCAAATCAATACAAACTACTTTTAAAGCCGCCGCTTAATAAAATCAGCATCGCCGGTTAATAAAATCAGCATCGCCAGTTAATAAACTCAAAAATATCTCCTCAACAGCCAATAATATCATTTACACTAAAAATTTTTTTTTAATTTACATTGTGATTTTTTTTTTCTTAAATAGAAAAAGAAATTAAAACACAACAAAACCTCAGTTATCGCTAATTGTCAAAGATTTTGCACTTGCAGCACAGTTACAAAGTAAACACACCTCATAACTTATCTCCGTAACAATTTCAAGGAACGTATTCTTCAAAGCACAGTAATAAGTAACAAATTTGATTTGAAATGATGTATATATATTTTTTAATTTCTAATTATTAAAAGGCAATTTCTAGTTCTTATTTTGAAATTACTATAATTCATGAGGTTTAAACAGAAAGATTTAAATTTATAAGAACAGAGAGTGAACTGTTGGTAAAGTAATCACGATTTTCCTCATAGGAAAGCACATGGGAACTTGGAATGCGTTTAATTTACTTATATCGAATTAACAGTTAATTATCTATCAAAATGAATTAATACTGTTTACTAATTCCATTATTCGCTATCTTTTGAAGTTCCTTTTCAAATTCAGAGAGGTAATACCTTTTCCTTAAGTGCAGGAATGTTCGCCAGATATAAAAATCAACTGCTTAATAAAATCACTTTGGCTCAGAGCGAAGTGGCGGGAACTGTATTCAGTGCCAAATTATAAATATCCGGAATATCGTTGCTTCACTATATTTATAAAATATTGTGTAAGTTTAGCCATAATATGTTGATCTCATCATATTCTGTTATACTTCTCTATACAAATACAATATTCAACATAACTGAGATGACAGCATTCAAAACCTTATATGAGGTCGAAACTGAGCACACTATAATCTCTATCCTTCCTACCTAGCCCATTTTACATAGGTGCTTATACTTATTTATGAGCTATTTCTATGACAATCACCACAATAGAATCCTGTGCATTTTACGTTCATAATTATTAATCTAATACATTCAGAATTGAATATGAAATTAAGATAATGGTTTAAATGATAAATATTTTAACAAATACACTGGAATATAAAAATATTAAAAATTTTAAATTTAAAAAAATTAAATGCTTTAAAACTCATTTTAAAAATTTAAAAATAACTTAATTTTAATATATATTTTTTTTTTTAAATTACTTTTTATGTATTTCTTTATTAGGCAAATGATGGCCTTTTTATAAAGATCCTTACAGTAACCTATTCATTTTAGAGTTAGAATTATTTAAACAAATACTCAATACCTTTTTTTTTTTTTTTTTAACCTAATATTTAGTATGCAGCAAAAAATCACTATTCAGTGCAACTCTAACAACTTATGTTAGTTAATAAGAAAGCACCATAGAACTGGTGTTTTAAATTATGGTGTTTATTCAAAGTTTTGTAAGTAATAACTTATGTTAGTGTTTTTAATCAATACAGGGTCGATCCATTTTAAATTTTGGGTCCCCTTTTAGTGGAAAAAAAAAAATAAATAAATTGTGAAAAATAAATAAATAAATAAATAAAATATCGTGTAAAACCTTCCATTTTAACAGTCATTCTAAGTAGTTTTAAATATCAAATTGAACCAATTAATTAAAAATACTGATAATATAGAAAAAGGTTCACTTTTATAAAATAAAAAGGCTCATTTCATAAATTTAAATTTTGTGAAGGGTCCCTGTTTATGGATTTGAATTTTGTGAAGTGTCCCCATTCATGGATTTAAATTTTGTAAAGGGTCCTCTTTTATGATGTGGAATTTTGTGAAGGAGCAGCAAAGGGGACCCAATTTTTGCCTGGATCGACCCCTGCAATAGCCGTATTTCATATGTAAATAATACTTGAATTTAACACTACATCCCAGTACAATCCAAATTCCAAAAAATATACTCTACCTTTATCATCAAAGCTTTCAGCCAACTTGTTTGCAACATGAGCAGCGAGGACACCATACTTGACAGCTCTAAATAAAATATCAACAAAAATAATAAAGTTGAAAATACCAAAATGGATTAATGAATCAATTTATAATTAATTATTCTAGATCATTGTAATAACAACAATTGCTTATTTACAATATATTTTAAGAGTAGAATATGGCTAAGTTTGTATATTACAATAAGATTATATGAAAACAAAAAATCACGTAGACGTAATAAAAACAATGAAAATTTATAAGTTTTTAGATTTTTTTCTCTGTGGCAATGGTCACAAAGAAAAAAAAGAAAGAAAAGAAATCCATATATCCACTATTTCATTTAATAAAAAAGAAAAATTAATAACATAACATCTAAAAAATGAGAAACATTAATTGTCAATAATCAATGGATTATTTCACTAAGTGTTGTTGAGAGTTGAAAGAGAATGAAACAAAATTTTGATTCTCAATATAGAACATACATTTTCTCTATATCTTTAAACATATTTTCAAATTTTAAACTATTTAAGAAGTGTTTCTCAAACATTTTAAAGTCAGGGCCTATTTAAAAATCCTAGAAATAAATGTCGGCACATTACATACAAATTTCTGAGAAATATGTTATATTTAATTTAAATATTTCAAAGGCAATTCCTCATTTTCTTCTCGGTATAGCAATACATAGAAAAATTACTCTCCTTTTATACTTTGTTATGCAGAGAAAAATCTAACTCACACAAATGAGTTGAAAATAAGTTTCATTCAATTTCTGAGTAGGTCACAACATTGCTGTCATACTAGCACTTAATTTTTGCAGAATAGGATTTATTTATGTTATGCTATTTAATTATGTAACGCTACAAGATAATCATATAATGCATAATTGAGAAATTTAAGCATTTTATTTGAGAGTATTCATCTAAATAGAGATATTTTACACATAACATCCACTTCCAAAATAAGTAATATGCACAAGAAAAAAATAGTTGGTTTTCTGCAGGAAAACAACTGTTAATTAACATAGTGTTGCGTTGGAGTTTGTGAATAAATGACAGGTGATGCACAGGCTTAAAAGTTTATCTGCAGAATATTCCAAAACATTATAAGTCTGTCAACTACGTACCAACTTTAGTTTCACCAGAAAACACAACTTAAATAATACACTGGTGTTCAAAATTTAAGTAACAACCTGTTTTCTCGTTTTCTTCTTTTGCACATAATTTTTAAACATATGAACATAAAATTTAGATGGCATGTTTGTTATCATACCATTAATCGAATTTTATATAATTTTAGCATAAGTAATAATTTTTAAACTAATAATTCTTTTTTTATATAGCTTTTAAAACTTCTTTACACACCATAAATTTTAAGCCAGCACAACCGGTTTCGAAAGGACGTAGCCTTTTTTCATCAGGTGCAAAAAAACACATGCTACTGCCTTGGAGGCAAAAGCAAGACTTAAAATTTATGGTGTGTAAAGAAGTTTTAAAAGCTATATATTGATTGTACACCAGATTTGAATTTAGTTTTGGAATTATTTTTTGTTTTTTCAAAAATATGCTGTGGAAAAAAGGAAAAATTTCAACAATTTTTGAAAAGAACACTTAATGAAAAGTGGTGTTAAGCATGCATTATAGATAGATAAAGGCGCACATGCCTTGAAATGTTGCTCTAAATCTCAATTTTTCTTTCTCTATTAACTTTTTTTTTATCATAGACTTTTTAAAAATATATATAATTAATATTTTGTGATCTATGAGCATCACCAGAATAATAAAAATGTCGATAAATAGTTTTATAATGAACATCATATCCAATTTTCCTGTTTGTATGTATATTTTTTAAAAAGTTATTCACATGCGAAAAAAAGAAAAAAGAAGAAACAGAAAAGTGAATACAGGTAAAAAGATCCAGTTTTAACACGTTAGTAGTCGCTATAGACAGCGACACCTATTACAGATTGCGTACTTTTTATTTAACTGTCACCAATAATTTTAAGAAGTGATGTGATCGACGTTTCTTCGATTTTATTCGCATTTTACGTTTATTAAGTGCCACTTCTAAAAATTTTTGGTGGCTATTGAATAAAAAAATCTGGCAATAATAAAGGATGGGCGGCAAATCGACCAACTAGCGACTACTGACGGGTTAATCTAACACATGGATGCATATGCATCTGTAATGCATCCTTATGACCATTTTTCATATTTTCTTTTCTAAAATTGTTGAAATTTTTCATTCTTACCAAAGCTTATTTTTGAGAGAAAAATGAACATTTATTAGCTTAAAAATTATTACTTATGCTAAAGTTATATAAAATTTGGTTAATGATATGATAACAAACATTCCATCTAAATTTTAGGTTCATATGTTTATTTGTTTAAAAATTATACACAAAAGAAGAAAACGAGAAAACAGGTTGTTACTCAACCCTTTCATTCCCAACTTTTTCCATCCATAAAATAATAAATCTTATATATTTAGTCATAAATTTATTTCAAAAGGTAATATATATAAATATTTTTTTTTTTTTAATAGGAGTAATAGCAGAGTACGAATTAATATAACTAACAAAGCAACTGAGAGGTGTTTACTTGTGTTTAATATAGCCACTGACACCATTTAAAATCATAACTTTTCAATAAATAAAAATATCAAAATTTTGGAAGAAATACATATTGCAATTAATTAAAATACAAATTATAAACATTAAAAAATTAAAAAAAAAAATATTTCAAGCAGTTAATTTACTTAAATTGCCCAAAACAGGACCCTGATTCCGATATTATTATCAGAATAGAGTAAAATATACTTTCATTTACCAACAAGGATGGTGAAATCGTCTAAAATATATTTTTTTTGGGGTGAGAAAATGTATATAGATTTTATTATTATTTATTTTGAATCAGCGGGAGTGTTAGATGGTGAGAAAGAAAATCGGAAATGTTATGATTCGAATTGACATAACGGGGAATGAAAGGGTTAAATTTTGAACACCAGTGTAGCTAACAACATAAAATTACAGCATAAACCGTACCATAAGCATAACACATGACGTACAGCACAGGCTGTATTTAATCGCAGAGCTCATAATTAATACCACTATTACTTGGCTGTAACTGAAACTCAGTGGTAGAAATGTGGTCTCATTATATAGCTTCATATATTTCCAGAATAACCTTGTATTTTGCAAAATATTTGATTTAGAATTTAGATAATCAATATATCAACAATATGGATTCTTATTGCCAATGTCGTCAAGGGGTTATGAACTTGCCAAATTCGTTACCAATGACATTTCTGTACTGATAAGTATAAAGGGTTTAAGTCCATATTCTTGATTTTTCAGGAAACGAAAAATAAAGTTAAACTAACTAAAAATTAATCAGAAGAATTGATTAGGAAAAAGGGATTTCGTTGACTTATACCATTCAGTGATTGTCAATCTTCATTTAATAAAGGGAAAAAATTGAATTAAATATTTTATACCAAAGATTAATGCTGAATTTCTGACTTGAATCTTTTTTTACCAATGGATTTTCTCAAAGACTAAATGACATGGATTTAAATCCTTCATACCAATCGATAGAGAATTTTTTTCTGAGTCTCACTATGTACTTAACTCAAAATCGACATTTTTGGACTTAAATCCTTTATACTTATCAGTACAGATTTTTTGCCCTGGGGAAACTTTTTCTTTTCCTTAAAAGAGCTATTTTAATGCCAAATCAAAGCAGAAACAAGGAAAATTAACATTTTGTGACCTGACTAAGCCTTTTTAAATGAAATTATATAAAAATAATGACTATTATTTACAAATTCATAACAATAGTAATAACAGGCTGACAAAAAAAAAAAAAAAAAAAAAAAAAAAGAACAGTTCATTATGAAATATTATAACAGATAAACTTCTTTTTATAGCTGGACATACCAGCTGTTCTCTGGAATACAGGGTTTAACCTGGCAAAAAAGTTTCTTTAGCATTTTAGTTAAAACGTATAAGCAGCATACTTGCCAACCAATTTTAATAAAAAAAGGGAAGATTTTTGTTGAAAAACCAGAAGTTTTCATAAAAAAAGGAAAGATTTTTTTTTATTTCCTCTTTGACGTATTAAACAATACACTTTTACAATTTTAATATTTAGAAGCAATCTATAAAAACGTTTTACTATAGATTGATTATACTAATATATAAAAGTTTTAAATGGAGTTATTCCTCTTCAACATATAAATATCTACAAAACAGAATCTGTAAGAAATTTTTTTAACAATAGACAAAAAAACTTAGTTAAGTATAACTAATTTTTTAAATAAATATAGAATATGATTTATGTGTATGTACATTAATCATACATATAAGAAATAGTAGCAATAGCTAATTATCAGTTTCAAACGTGCATAAAACCAACTGAGTATTAATATTCTTAAATTGATTTGGAAAAAATTATTCTTCATTTTTTCCCCATTTTTACACATTTGGTATAAATATGACATACAAATATTTAATTTAATTGAGGAAAAATAAACAGATTCATTAAATTCAGCAATAAAGATCTAAAAATAATTACATATGTGAGAAATATTGAGCACTTCCATTGCTTTATTGTTTCTAGAATTGATCACAATCTGGGGAAAGGATGGGGGGGGGATACAAAAATAATTACAGAGTAAGAAATATTTAAATTCTTTCAACTCTACTTCTAGAATCTAATGTAATAACTTTAAAATTAATATTATTATTTATGTTGCAGATGGATAAAGATTAGGAAAGAAAATACTTCTGCAGAACATTTGATTGCTGATCACTAATTGGAGATAAATAAAGGGGGGGGGGAGCGAAAAATAATTACATCAGCGAGAAATATTTAACAATTCTATTTCTTTAAATGTTCTAGAATCTCATAAAGCAAGTTTGAAATGAATATTGACATTTATGTTATGGATGGAAAAAGATTGGGAATCAGGAGTTTTCGTAGAACATTTGGATTTCTTTTTAAAACGAACGATATCCGCGATTTTTTTAAAAACGGAAGATTTCATCACCTGTCCGGAAGACCGGAAGATACGTTAAAAAACCGGAAGTCTTCCGGGAAAACCGGAAAAGTTGGCAAGTATGAAGCAGTATTTTAGCTTTTTCGAAAATTAATTCTTTGAATAGTATTGATTTCTTTTTCTTAACTTGGTTATCCCCAATTTTGTTTTCTGTTTGTTTTGTTCACTGGCGATTTTAACCAAGCATATATTGTGATTTAAGAAAAATGAATCAGCAAAATTTTGTTTCGATTTCAACAAACACAATATTTAAGTATTTTTGCATTTAAATTCAACCATTAAAAGTCGAAATTAAATCCGAATATACTAAATAGATAATGATTCCCAATATTTTTAGTGATTTTGTAATTTTTGTCCATGGATATTTGGATAAAAACTATAGGTAGTTATATGAAGATATTTTATGAAATAATCTAGTTTTAGCTTTTTAGTGAAATTCTTACTGACATAGTTTAGCAAAATACATCTTTTAGCAAAATGCTAAAAAAACTAATAGCAATTTAAACCCTGCTGGAATACCATGGAGGCACACTCTGAAATCTTCTAAAACATACTACTAGTGTTTCCTGGCATACTCTTTGAGAAACACTGGTTCTAACTTTTTAAGTTTAATAAGTATATTTATTTATTGTATCTCAATATTTAAACAAAAAAAAAAAAAAAAAAGAAAAAAAAGAAAGAAGGGGGGGGGGGGGGGGGGACGGGACACAGAAGGTAAAAATGTTATACAGGACAAAAGTAAAAGAATAACCAAATCAAAATAAATCAATGAGCAAAGAGAAGGATGGTGAAAAAATAAAATAAAAAATAAGCCTCAACTTACAAAGGTGATTTTGAATCAAATAAGGGACTTTCAAATAATCCAGCAGGCACAACTAAAAACAAATCAAACAAAAATAAAAATTTAAAAAATAAGAATAAAATAAAAAAATAAATGTTTAAACGCAACCAATATATACATATTCTTACCTAATTGATTGCCAACATACTTATAATCTGTTGTGACATCGTGTGAATAGATTGTCCAACTATAAATGAGGAAAACAAATAATTAAATATTTAAAATGCAAAAAATTAAATTTCATAACAATCACAATACATCTGTTATCTTCAGAATAATAGCTAGGTTAATGGTGGAGATTTATAGGGAACAAGATTTATTGAACAAAAACTAGTTTAATTACCTATAATCAGCAGTGGCCGGGTTCTTAAGCATTTCTTCTTGTTTCTTATGAAGGAAGCGAACACCTGATTGTATATTCTTCAGAAAATCAATAACAACTCTCAACTAATTACAAAAGAAAAATTAATAGATGCTTAAAAGAGTCTTTTAAACATACAACAAGTACTTCATATAGATATATACACATTGAAAAATTTATATGCAAAATTTTCTAGCTATTTTAAATAAAAAATCTTATATTAAAATTAAATATTAAATCCTGAAAAAATGCATAGAATACTTTAATCATTTAAAGAATACTTTAATCATTAAATAATAATGATAATCTGTAAAATCCTTGTTTCACTTTCAAATAATCTTGAATTAGATTTAAAAAAAAAAAAAAAAAAAACACTATGTAACTACCCTATTAAGGCTGCTCACTCCCTCTTACGGTTTCCTGTCTCTGCTCTAGTCACCAAATTCCATTTACATCTATGACGAAATTTGCTTATAGAATTACCCATAAATTCATAACCATTAAAATAAATATCCATTTTCCAAAAATTAGATTCTTTTGAATTTTGATATTTCATTTTACAGCTAAAAAATGATAAAAATGCATTAATTTTTCACATTTTTAAACTCAAAATTCAAATTTTAAAATTTAAAATAATAATATATAATAATGATGATGAACTATTAAGATAGTAAAAGCCAAGCAACAGATACAAGATCACTGAAACACCAATGACCAATAAGATTTAAAAAATATATAAAAATATCCATGGATGAAATACACTAATGTAAAGAAACCAGATCTATTAATTAACAGCCTGCAAAACAAACAAATCAATAAAGTAAAACAACAAATCTTAACTTAAAACCATAAACTTATCAAAATTAATGAAAAAACAACCCAAGAAACACAAGATAGGAAGAAGGAGGCAGACGGCAAGACTTGTGACTTGCCTGTGAGGTTAAACTAGTTTCATGCCTGCAACACTCACCCAGCCTGCCACAACCAGAATAGGAGTCATATGGATTTTAAAAAGCAAAATTTCAAGGCAGATAAATAACAATGAGACCACGAAGCGACAATGAAATTCACTGAGTGATTATATTGTGTTTAATAGTATGATTAAAATTTTACAACTCAAAAAGGAAGAAACTGAAATTTTATTGGAAAAAAAAAAAAGTTAGTAATGCAAAGTAAATGCAACAAGCCTTCTGCTTTTTTTAAAATTGAAAATGAGTACCAATTTAACAATTGTTTATTTTCAGAATTAAAAAAAAATGGAATTTAAAAGTAACAATTAGGTAATCTGTAATTCTATAAACAATTTCACCCACAACATGGGCTTTGGATGACACTGATGATCTGTAATGTACACAATTTTCTATAAAAATATCACCAAGAAATTTACTTGTTAATTTGTGATAAACGAAATAACTTTTCATTTAATATAAATTTCACTAGTTTTATCTTTATCACATTATTTCAAATATTCTTTATTTGTCCACAATTATTTTAAACATAACATTACGACTAATTATTTACTCTATTTTTCAATTTATTGTGTACTCTTTGACATTTATATCCTAATAAAATAATTGAATAAGATATTTCAGAAGAAAATTACAATGAAAACAAAATGGAACAAAATTAAAAATAAATAAACTGTGAAGGTCTCTGTCAGACTACAGTGCCACACGGAGAGAGAGACATAGGGTGAAGCCTTTATCAGGGGCTAAAAACAGAATATCACATATTTAAAAATAAATAAGATATTTGAAGGGGGAAAAGCAAAAAAAACATACACATGTAGAAAAAAGAAGGGGGGGGGGATTTTTAAAACAATAAACTCAACAATAAAATCATGAGGAATGGGTATAACAACATAGATATTTGTTAAACATATAATAAACTTACATCCTTATAGTAAGAATTTAGGGTGTTATTTTTTACAAAACCAGGATGTCCTGACAGTAAGAACAAGGATCGAACCTGAAACAAAAATTTTTAATACAAATTATTTGATAAGTTTTAATTAAAAGCAAAGAAATAAATTTATGTGCAGACATCTTTCAATTAGTGCAATTAATTGTTTCAGAGATATTACTACACTCATCGAAAGGTACATATGCTATAGAAAAACCTGCAACAGATCCATAGCTGATTGCTCAAAAACACAATATACATAAACACTGTATTAATATTGGGTTGTTCGGAAAGTAATTTTGTTTTTCTCAGCAGAGGACTTAATTGTATTTTTTTCACACCATCTTCACAATCAACCATTATATACTGTGACAGCTGATATAGCAAAGCTTGCTTGTGAAAAAGTTCGTTTTATTCTGCTTAATAGGTTTTGATGGGTGACCTATCAAATAAAGAAAATCAGAAGATACATTTTCAGGATATTTTGTTTTTGGTATCAAAAAGGCAAAAATACTGCTCAAACAAGAAAAAAAGTAGGAAAATTTATTTAAAGAACAGCAGTGCCAAAACTGGTTTACCAAATTTTGTTCCGGCAATTTTGACAAGAAGCATTACGTTCTGGAAAAACAGTTTATGCTAATGAAAACAAAATAAGTACTGATTTATGAAAACTGCCAGATAACAACTTGTGAGATCGCTAAGGAACCGATCAAAGTGGAGAATATATAATTCAATAAAATATTTATACAATATAAGAAAATCGTCTTTCATTTTCAAAGGAAAAAAATAAATTACTTTCCAAACAACCCAATATATCTTATATTATTATTGGAAATTGCAGATTACAGCTTGATTTGAAACATCTATCGAATGTAAAAGAACTTCTATAGGTTAATTACATTAACTTTCTTATTATTGCCAACACAGACACTTTATTTTACTGATACACATAATAAAAACTAAAAGAAAACATATATCTAAGAAATAGCTCAATTGAATGCTGCAAATACTTTAAGCCCATTGGTCATAATGATAAAGAATTTTTCATTGTGACCCTGCAAAAATCTATACAGTTTGAGCAATAATGACATCTATATCAATTTTCAGCTTCTTAATTGGATAAAGCATTTAGACATATAGAATTATTTTCTACACTTTAAAATAATTTGAGCCCATACGCCATAATGATATAGAATTTTTCTTTGTGTCTCTGTTTAACAGGGACACACAAACAGGATCAATCTAGGCAAAAATTGAGTCCCTTTTGCTGCCCCTTCAAAAATTGAAATTCATAGAATGAGCTCTTTCAGATGATTTTATTTTATAAAAATGATCTTTTTGCAAAATATTTCCATGTTTTCAGTGTTATTTTTAATTAATTAATTCAATGAAACTTTACTAACTTGATACTAAACATTATATAAAATGACTCAAAATGGAGTGTTTTACACAATACCCTCTCCTCCCCAATAAAAATATTTTATTTTTCGCAGAAATAAATAAATAAAAAAATTTCACAAAAAAGGAATCCAAAAATAAAAACCTGAATCAACCCCTGCTATAAAAATAAATAAAATAAATTATAAGTGCTAGATTCACCAAAATTTATGCAGTTCATGCTACGGTGACCTATAACATATGTACTAACTTTCAGCAAACAAATGTAGATAAATGTAAATTTGAACATTCTGCAAACATTTGTTTTTGAGCTATGTCGGATACAAAATACATTTTACAAGTCGGGATTACAACACTTTCTTTATGTATGTATGCTCAGAAAGTAAATAATCTGGTGTGTCACTCACACGACTTTCTCTTACCGTGAAATTTAATACTATAAATACAGGTTAGAAATTAAGAGGTAAGATAACGAGTACAGTTATGTAAACCTGTGTTAAACAATTCAAATTAGGCTTCGGTAGTTTTATATGATAATTAGTTCTGTGCGAGGGGGGGGGGCTACCGCCCCCCTCAACCCCCCGTTCCATTAATGCACCTACATTTATATAGAGTTAAATTTGGTTATTAAAAAATAATTCTGTTTTTTAAAATTATTTATTAAAATTATTATTTAAAAAAATTATCTTTTACGAAAATGCAGACGATTTCCATATTAGAGAAGTAGTATAACACTTAATATATATATATACATATGTAAAACAGTTGATTTTATTCTCAATATTACATTAAAAAAAATTTTTTTTTTGTTAAAAATGAAAAAAATCGACAACTTTATTTTAAATTATCGCAGATCGATGGTTCAACCATTCGTTTTAAAGGTATTGGCGAGCTCTTTTGAAAGACACCCATCATGAAAATTTACTCCCCTTGAGAAGGGATTTCCCCACCCCCCAGGGGGGAGGTGAGGCTCCTACATACACAAAATTCTTTTCCCAGTTGACTATCTTTATTACAAAAAATATATATTCGTTTCATTTGGTTTAGTGCAGTCTATAGATGTTAAACTCTACTTACCTGCAATTTCCCCCATAGACGTAATGTATTTGAATACTTTTGAGTGTCCCTGTACACAAACCATTTTCTTCATCTCAACGAAAAGCTTACTGTAGCATCCCTATAGGATACACATTTAGAATACCGAGTTTGAAATTTCTGCTACTATTTGTTCTTGAGATATGCTGATAACAGACACACACACAGACCATTTGCTAAAAACATGATTTTCGTATTCAGGGAACCTCAGAACATGAAAATATAACAAAAACTCACATTCGAAAATATGACCCTAAAACAATACTTTCTCGACTCTATGGATAAGAGAAAGTAAAAATGATATTTTATTATGTTAAAAAAATAAGAAAATGCTGAAGTTACAGAATTATTGAAGCAAACAAAAAGTGAAAACTCAGAGGGACAGGATGGCAAAAATACAGAAAAACTATCCATTACTATAGTTTGAACATGACTACTTGAACAATTTGAAAATTCTAGAGAGAAATGAGGGGTGGGGAGGTGGAAATATATACAGATGCAAATAACTTAAAAAAATAACTTAAAAACTAATATTTAAAATATAAACTAAAAAAAAATACCTTTGACAAAGCCGAACTATACTCTTCCTGAAGCCACGGTATATTGGCAGTAACTGAACTGAGAGAGCCAGCCAGTTTATGGAGATACAACTGAAGCTACAACAAAGAGAGGAAAAGAAATTTTCTATTAATTTCAAAATTATGCAAAACATTTTTACAATAGATAGTACAGTCGAACCTCACTAAATTTTTCAGCGGTCCCAAATGAACATTAAAATAACACTGCTCTGCAAAAAAAAAAAAAAAAAAAAAAAAAAATTCAAGATCTGATACCATTTTTGCTGATTCTTATGTAAAATAACCTCCTGATTCTGATTATGACTCCCATTTTGCCCAGTCACCCACCATTTTCTAGATACACTACCCCTTCCCTCAATTTCTTTCCCTGTTTGATAATTTTATGACCATGAATTTGATTTGAAGAATGAAAAATAATTTAACACCTAAAAACAAAAAAACATCAAGTTTAAAAAATAACATTAATAACAGATTAAAAAATATATAAGATATGTAATGCATAATTTCAGTGGCAAATCCCTCCCCAAAAATTTTTACTTGTCGCAAATGTCACTGTTTTAGAATTTTACAACTCTGTAGCCCCTCAGAAGATATTTAATGGTTCAAATAATCCTCTCCCCCCCCCCCCCTCCTAAAAATCAAATTTATGGCCATAAAATCACCGAAAAATGATAAAAATAGTGGGCCATACCTACAAAACGGTCAGCGATAGGGCAAAATGGGCATACTATTCGGATTCAGGAGGATAAGAATATGCTGGAAAGGTGCCAAAAGCAATTTTCATGCTGAGCAGTGTAATCTAGGTTTGGTTACAGTGGATTTTTATGAAATCTGAAGATGGCTCACTATAATAAGATTCGACTGTATTAGACTTTTTGCTTCTGAAGATTGACACTAGATAATAACACCAAAACTTTTTATTTTTCAATAAGGTTTATTATTATTTTTTTAACTTTAACAGCTGTTGAGTTGAGTTTGTATTTTTTCAGACGCAGTGCATTTTTTTGTTGATTACCTTTTTAAAAAGTATCCCAAAAGGATATATTGCTTATTGTGTTCAAATAAACACACCATTATCAAAGCATGCTAATTAATATGTTTACATTGTTAAATACATTAATCAATACATCTTTTTGTGTTCTTCATCAAAATATGTGTTTCAGCAATAAATAGGCTTTTATCAAGCAAGATCCATTTTATTCATTCTTTAACCTGAATACTTCTATCCAAATAACACATGAATTATTCAGGTATCTACTATTCATATATCAAAGTGAAATAGTTGAGACCTTTTTTAAATTGAGGATTTTTATTTCATGTGCTAAAATTGAAAATTTTACACCAATGTTTAAAATAACTGTACAGAAAATAATAAAAGCGTAAAACCAAATAGAAATTTAAAGGAATAAGTGAATACCTCTTCTTGTGATTCTTTAGGGAAATACTGGTTAATATACAAAGCACCAACAGCATGACCAAGGTATTTAACAGTTTCATCAATGCATAATTCCCAGTTCTCCTTATAACTCAGTTTTAAGTCGGAGACACCTAGGAATGGAAAAGTGAAAAACATTTACAAGCTTCAATAAATCTGCAAATTTCAATATTACAAAAAAATAGCCCCCCCCCCCACCTCCAAAAAAAAAAAAAAAAAAAATCCCTTAAAGCTTTAAGAGATTTTTTTAAGCATATCTGTTTGAGGATTCACAAAATAAATACTATCGTAAAGGAGAAGTATGGAAATTAATTACTGAATGCTACAAGCATTGATTAATACCCCCTTCCCCCACACACACAAAAAAAAAGAAAAGAAAAGAAGAGAAAATAAACTTAAGTTTTAAGAATTTGTTATAACTGGCCTTCTATTTTAACTATTAAGTAACAGTAAAGAGTGGATGAATATTGACACTTTTTAACAAAAAGTTCATTCCAGAATACTAAAATTAAAGACAGATCAAACATAAGAATTGTTGCTAGAATATGTATTTTATTAAACAAACCTATAGTTCAACTTTTAAATATTAAATGGAAACAGAAATTTTTATATTTCAGTGGTGGCGTCAAAGGAGCCAAGTCTACTTAAAAGCTATGTATACCGTTGTTATAAATATTAATTATTCCTAGAAACTCATTTCTTGTTGATTTATACTCTCCAGATAAAAATTAAAGATCTTAATATAAATAGATAATAATTCTGAAATTGAATTTTCTAAATTCAGTCAAAATTTCATAATTTTTTTTAGGTTATAGGCAAAATGTCTTGATTTTTGAAATTTTCAAAATCAAAATTTCTCCAAGATTTCCAGTTTTGAGTAAATTGACATTCTTGACATGAAATTTTGTGGGCTCATTCAGATTTTCCTGATTAAAGTCAACAACTATTACTCTGAAAATTGATATAAATTTTAGTTATAAATCGGATATAATCAATTATTTTTTTTTCTTTCAGTCAAACATATGAATAAAACAGTAATATTGAAAATTTATTTTTTTTTTTTTTGAATATAAAAGTAATAATGAATGCAAAATGAATATATGTTATTTCTCATCTGTACTCTCAAATAAAAATTTTATTTGGAAATATATTAGGAATGCGTTTTTTCAATATTTATTTGCATGTTTATTATTATTATTATTTATTGTTTAAGGAACAAGCTATATTAACATCTATATCATTTTTATGGTTTCTGGAGGGGGAAAAATCACATAGGAGAATTTTATTCATCATTTAAATAAATAAAATTACATAAAGAAAAATGGAAATTGATAAAAAATTCGATTAATCGACTAATGAACTACGATTAACCCAGTTAAAACTGTTAATCAATTCCCACCCCTATCTAAAATGTATTTTTTAAATTCAATTACACCAGTGGATTCAGCAGAGAAAGACAACTGCGAAATAAAAATTTATTTTCAAAATTACATTTTTTGTGCAGTATTTAATTTGTTAAATACTGCACGAAAAATGTAATTTTCTATACTTGTTTTGCTTTGTCAATGTCAATCAGTTATTCATGGAATTGTCCCTTAAAAACTTTTTTAAAGTATTTATAATTTTATTAATATTAGCATATTAGGTTTATATAATTTTATATTGCTATTAATCTATACAGAATTTGTTTTTAAAACTAAAAAAAAAAAAACTTAAAAAAAAAAAAAAAAAAAAAAGGTAGATACAAAAAGTGTTTCTGGTGGCCATGTATTGTTATGTTTGTAAAAACGTTTGTAAGTCGATATGATAATTTTTATTATTATTATAAAAAAAAATAATAATCAATTTACAAATAAAACATTTGGGAGCTACTGGTAACAAAATTGAAAAATAATTCAGAGTGTACAAGATCACCCCCCCCCCACCTTTTTTTTTTTTTTTTAAGTGTTAAAATGATACTTACCTTCAAATGTTTGTTTGAAATAATTGGAAACAAGCCTAAATCGTGAAGATGAGAGGGGAACAAATGTCTGCATGAATCTCCACATATAATAATTTGTTAAAACACTGTATAAGGGAAAAACAAAAATAAGTAATTATATATATATATTTAAAAAAGGGGAAGGTTTTATTAACACAATACAATAGATATTAGTAAAAAAAAAAAAAAAAAAAAGAGAGACTTATAAAAATATATCATTTAATTGAACAAGGCATGATACAACTCAACAATTTAATTAGAATTCGCAACAATTTAACAACCAAATCTACTAATTAATCATGTGTGGCTTTAAAAAGAAAATGTATACATACATTGTTGATTTAATAAAAATGTCTAATCAAAACAGATTTTTTTTTAGAAAATGAAAAAAGGAACATGAATAACATGAAAATGTAAATTTTAAGAAAATACAAATCAAAATTTTAGTTGTACATTTTTTAACAGGTAAGTTACAATTATGAACAAGCAGGGTTGTAGTGATTTAAATCACTGACTAAATCACTTCCTTTAATTATCAAAATGGAATGAAATTGCTTATCTAACTTCAAAAATATAAGTTTTTTAGTATTTCTTGCACAAAGATAAAAAATACAATTTGTAAAATATAAAAGAATATTTCATTAAATGAGTTAATATTTCTCATAATATCTTGTCTTTAGATTCATCTCTAGTAAGCAACATTAAAAAAAAAAAAAAAAAAAACTTAATTTACTTAATTATTTATATATTTATTCATATATTTTAATTATTTATACAAGCCCGTTTTATGACTGATGTATGAATTATAAATATTTAGTTAGTGTCTAATTCATTGATTAATATATATATATATATACTAGTTGGCCTTTGCCGCCTTGTGGTTCATATTTAGAAACATACCTTATTTCCTTGCGTATTTAGCTTTAATACCAGTTTACACCCTTTAACATTAGCTGACATGATATTTTAAAAATAATGGCATCTTTTACATTGTAGTGTAAGTTCAAAAGGATCCAATAATAATAATAATAATAATAATAAAATGTTTTAATTTAACTAGCTACATATAATCAGTTAAATGCCATTTGAAGCTGCTGCCTGTTTAATGAATTGTACCCACTAAATATATATAAAGTGAAAATATTAAGATGGTAACAAAAATATAATTTTGTTAATGGGAAAAGTATAAAAAATATTTCTTGTTTCAAATTATATTTGTTAAGTTCTAAGTAACAATTTTTTAAAGCTATAATTCTTTTCTTTTTCCTTAATTGCTTATTCTTTTTTATTTTATTTGTTAGAAACTATGAGTAACATTTTCTCTCTCTAAACACATTGTTTCAATTATGTCATTTTTTCCTTATTAAATTATCCTTTTCTAAAATAATTTTATGCATTTCATACCGTGAGTAAAATTTTACTTTCTTTATTTCAACACATTATTGTAGCTACAAAGTCTCTAGGCTCATACTACTGCATTTGTGTTTGCTATGACATTATTTCTTCTTATGACGTAAAAAGTATGTGTAATAAATGTCTACATGGATTTTTTTCCCCATGGGAATATTATTTACATTCTTTATAATTTAAGCAAAATGATCGACAGAGTGGATATTGTGCATGTATACACAGACACACACATAATAAAATACAAATGTTGTACTATAATGTATAAAAAGTGTTAAAAAAAAAAAAAAAAAAAAAAAAAAAAAAAGAACCTGTGAATAAGGAATTATAGTTTTATGAAATGATACCATAGTTATAATGCAACTTAACCAAATGCTAACATAACATTTATTAAACATAAAATCTGTACTGATAAGTATAAAGGATTTAAGTCCAAAAATGTCGATTTTGAGTTAAGTACATAGTCAGACTCAGAAAAAAATTCTCTATCGACTGGTATAAAGGATTTAAATTAATGTCATTTATTCTTTGAGAAAATCCATTGGTAAAAAAAGATTCAAGTCAGAAATTTAGCATTAATCTTTGGTATAAAATATTTAATTCAATTTTTTCCCGTTATTAAATGAAGGTTGACAATCACTGAATGGTATAAAGCGCATAAACTAACATAATCCCTTTTTTCTAATCGATTCTGTTGATTAGTTTTTAGTCAGTTTAACTTTATTTTTCGTCTCCTGAAAAATCAAGAATATGGACTTGAATCCTTTATACTTATCAGTACAGAAATATACTTTAAAAATATGACAAAGTAATCATTTTTAGCAATATTAATTCATTTAAATTTTAAACAATTCACATTTTCTCTCCCCCCCCCCCTCACACACACGCTTGCAAATAAAAATTTAAAAAGAAAAAAATGCAAATTAGGAATTCAACATTAAATAAAATCAGAATTTAAGATTTTTACAACACCTTTATCTTAGAGATGTAGTATTTTAAAATACCTATCAGCAGTAGAGGAAATAATGCTAGATATATCTTGGAAATATTTTTCTGACAGTACACCTATTTCAGTTTCAGGAAAAGCACTTTCTGGGAAATAAGACTGTAGAAATTTAGTCCATGGAATCTGTTAAAAAAAAAGTTAGTTAATCTTTGAATAACAAATTGCTCAATAATACTTTATAAACTAAAAAAATATTGATTTTATAGAAGAACATCAATTATTCAAGGTAGAATGGCTAGAAGAGACAATTATTTTGCACTGTTTTTAAAAATAAAATTACAGAAAACCTAAATCATATACTGTAACATTTTAATGATGTTTTCTGCTATATCAAAACACTAAAAAAGAAAATAAGTGACAAACTTGGCTGGCATTTTAAGCTGATTATCTATTTTGTTAATAAACTTTTAACCCAATTTCAAACCCTTCTATGTTTCTTCGTGTATCTATCGGTCTGCTACTCCAAATCATATACCGTATCTCCCGTAACAACATGGGGGCAAGGTAGTCAGATGACTACTACAATTTTATTTTTTAACACTACTAATTTTATATCAAAGCAACTGTGCTATACAAAAACTAAATCAGGTGTAATTGAACCAATAGACTGATATTCTAAAAATTTAGTGGTGTTAAAATATAAAATTAAAGTTTTTTATTTGGCAACTCTGCCCCCATGCCCATACTGTACGGGAGACTACTGTATTCTTAATATTGTTGCACAAGAGCATATCATTTTACATTTTCAGGGACTGATCCAAGTTTTCATATATGGGGCCCATCTTTGAAATAATAAATTATGGTGTAAAATCTTCAATATTAGTACTCCCTTTTATGTTTACAGGGGTTTGTCCAGAGATAAAACAAGGTTCATTGCAGGACCTTTCACAAAATTTTATATCTTGAAAAAGGACCCTTCACAAAATTATTTATTCTCATTGATAAATCTCTTTCATTTCAAAAACTAATTTTCTGTGGAGCGAACAGACCACCTAGATAATCCAACACCCTTTGCAGTATTTTTTCAAAGATCTGATATTCAATTTCTGAAAGGTTTCTGTGCATATGTGTGAGTTTAGTTACATAAAAGTGAATGTTCATTGCCCAATATGAAACGATTTTAAATGTCATTTTATTTTGCAAAATTACATTTTTACAATTTCACAAAAAAGAGGACCCTAACAAAAAATTTCAGAACTCGATTTTCATATTAATTTTGATTCCCAAAATTACGTGTGTAGATTTTTCACAATTTCCCCAAAACAGGACCCTGTCTGAAAAATCTGGACAGACTCCTGGTTCAAGTAACTGAGTGTATATTTAATATTATTAAGTTGACTATGCTTTAATCCACCTAGTACAGTCTGTAAAGCAGTACCAAATACATACTGAAAATAAGTTTGGCATGGAATTTTTTTTTTTTATAAAGGAATCAACTTTTAAAAGAAATTTTATAAAAAGGCTGTTTTTCTGAATTTCAATTTTGTACACTTTCAGTGGAATTTAGTGAAGGGGCAGTTGAAATGTCCCTAATGCATACCTGCCAACATTGAAGAATCAAAATAACGAAGATTTTATAAGTGGCATTTTCAGGCCTAGAAAACATTGATGTGCTTTCGACATGACAGTATTTTAATAGTTTAATCCATGGCTTAAATTATCGAAAAATTATGTGTGTAACTTAAATTTAATATTAAATAAAAATTAAGTAATTATCAATTAAAAATAGTAATATATATAGAGATTCATGAGAATTTTTTTCAGCAAAAGCAAAATTTTGCTTAAAAAAATAAAGGTTTGTTGAAGTTTTGAATAAATTATAGGTATAATTTTTAAAATCTTCAGAATAATGGCGAAGTGTCTGAGAATAATGGAGAGTGGAAGAAAGTCCCAAAACAACGGAGTCTCCATTGAAATAATGGAGAGTTGGCAGGTATGCTAATGTTTGGCCAGGATCAATCCATGATGTTAAAGGCAAGCAATTAGATACTTACGACTGAAGGTGACACATCTAATTCTTTAATACTTTTCACAACATAAAGATTCGGCTTGCTTCTTAAATCTTCAGTTGTTGGTGTTATCTGAATAAAAGAGAAAACAAAATTAAGTCTTTTGTTTTTGTTATTCATCAATGCTATACAAAGACAATTGCACTTGAGATTTTAAACAGAGAAGGCTTTATCATCAATTCTGGCCATATTCACATCTCCTCTTTCCTTCAATTTGAAAAAATTTTACTTAAATACAACATTTAAATTTATTTATGGTCTGCAAGACCAGTAGTCAAAGAATTTATTTCGCTGATCGAATATTTTATTTAAAATAATAAATGTATGTATTTATGTGATTTATTATGCATTATCATACACTGTATAATCTAATTTGTTAAATAGGTATACAATGAGGAAAATAATCATATGAACATTGCCCACACTTTGCAAATTAATATATATATATATATATTTAAATATTTATGCAACAGAATGATTTAAGAAACTGCATCAACAAATATTCGAACTACTCAAGGATCACTTTTTGACGCAGATTTTTCTATGACTGTCCACATTTTACAGATATATTTTTATTTCAATATTTTAGGATATTTGAAAGCATTTCTATTCTAGAAAATTATAACTAATTCATATTTCATTCTTGGAAGCCAGTATTTGTTAAAGTGCAAAATTTTATATAGAAAAAAGTTTAAAAATTTTGCTAGTCTCTTTATGGGCGAAATGAATTAAAAATAAAAATCTTAAACAGAATTATATTTAAAAAATTGTGAAATAGAAAGTAATATAATCCCGTCCCCCCATTAGGAACAGCTGGCATTTATAAAATTCCCTTCTCTGACAATAAATGTTATAATAGGAAAATCGAAAAGGAAAATTAAAACTAGAATCAAAGAACACAGCCACGATATTGCTACCGAAAAAAATCACCAAAACAAAGCAAACAAAGAAGATGAAATTAATATTAATTTTGATAATGTTGTAAAAATTGCTAACTACTACAAACACAAATAAACTAGACCATGAAGCTGTTGAAATTATACATCATTCAAATTCATGCCTATGATGCCACTTACACACTATAGCTCATAAATTATACGAAAAATTGAAGGCAAGACGTGAAAAATTTATTGTGGCACATCCCAGGGGATGCGCAATTTTCATTCTTAAAAACATTTTCAGACTGAAAGTAAAAAGAAAAACAAATTTTAAAATACATTTCTTGTTTAAAATTGATATTTTCCTTATATTTTTAAGGCATCCTGCTTTGAAGAAGAAGAAAAAATACTTTAAAACTCCATTTTACCATAAAGAAAAAAGAGCCTGATAAATACAAACGAGCGGCCGGTACGAAATCTAAAACAAAGTTTTGAGACGTGAAAACGACGTTCCGATACAGAAAGAGTATCAATAAAAAGTTACGATACACCAAATCCCATCACCGTGTAACACAGTTCTTAATTCAAGGATGAGATCGTCAGAAGTGTAAAATAAATATTCTTTAACCACATTTCTTGCGACCATGGAAACCTCTGCACAAGTGCGGATTGAACGAGTCCAGTGTTAAAATAGGGGTGACTGAGAGAAAACAAGCAATAATTGAACACTGAATAACTGGATGTTTGCCAAATAACTATCTCTCGGTCAATTTTGCATCCCTCCAAACTTTTGGACTCGGCCTCTCTGCTAGTAGTAGGAAACGTGGTCGCACTATAAATAACCACAGCATTCCGCGAGATTATAAACAGAAGGACGTCGACGTGTGTCTTGGCTCTGAGGATGGTCACGATTGTGACTGAAATTAATCAGCCAAAAATTATGAAAAGCTTGTATAAGGTATATTTTAATTTAAAATATAAATAAAACTTTATGAAAAAGATAAACATTAAAGCAAAATATAAAAATTCAGGTGGCAAAAGCCTGTGTTACAGAAATAAATGATTTGATTGTTTTATCTTTAAACATAAAAATAAATAAATAAATAAATAAATGTATTATTAACATGTCTATGTGAAAACTTATTTATTTAGATGAGATAACAGAATTTCATGTCTGAAAGTACAAACTTTAATTTACAAAGTACAAGCTTTGTTTCTTGTACATTGATACAGAAAGAAAATCACAGCCTATTAAAAAGGCTGAAAAAATCCCATACCTGTTTATTATTATTATTTTAAATTATTTTTAGATGAAGTAATAATAAATATTGGAGTATTAACTACTCTTTAAAGTAGCGATTTTATCTACAAATATGTATAATGTGACTGGGAAACATAAACTAATAAAAACCTGGTTTAACCCTATAACTGTCATGAACGTGTTTTTGTCATTGTTTGTCCCCCCCAAAAAAAACAGATATTTAAAATGTTCATGATTATAGGTTTTAAGTTAAAGGTCATATAATAGTCATAAGGTTCATCTTTAAATGCATAGTAAAAAATTCATTGTTTTAGTACATAATCAAGAACTTACAGTGAAAACTACATTGTAATTTTTCATCTCAGACGAACCCCTCACACGCTTAGAGGGTTAAACGAAAAAAACGGGGGGTTTTTTTGACAAAAATTTGGTTTTTTTGCCAACCCTGCCTTTTAGTGTCATATTTCAAAGGCAAGCTTTCACTTCTTGTGATATTTATTTAAGAAAGTTTTACATTGCAAACAATCAGCATGTTCACTGTTCAATTCTCATACAAGTTTGTGAGATAAAAATATCAATTATTTAAGAACATATAAATCAACATCTTTTAATGCTTCGTTATTTTAATTAAAGTTTTATGGAAGCTATTCTTACTGTAGAAAAATGGCCTTATTCACAACTTGACAAATGCATATATTCCTTGCAAAAAAAAAAAAAAAAAAAAAGGGTGGGGGGACTACTTTAAAACTGATATATATTTTTTTAGAATACAAGGAAGGAATAAATTTATTCTAATTTATAATATAAATCATTCATTAGTATTTTAAAGATAATTTTATTATACTGTATTATCTATTCTGAAACTCATTTTTAAAAATACTGTATCTGTTGCTTGGCTTCTACTATGCTTAATAGATCATCTTTATTATGTATACATATATATATATATATATATACATAGTGTGTGTGTGTGTCAGTTACATGATGCAGCATCATAAAATTCTTTAAAATACTACTGACTGAATTAAAGTTGAAAGTTGTAACTGAAAATATAATTCAAGCAATAAAATTTAATGCATGCGTTTTAATGTGAAAGAAATTACCTCAGCAATCCTTTTTTCATAGTTGTAAATTTCATTAGCAAATCTATTTGCTTCATGTAAACCAACACCCATTTCTTTGGCAGTGTCAACAATGAAATCTTTGTAGGCTTTAATATACTATAGGGAAGATAAAATTCCACAGTTAAAAATAAATAATTAACAAAAACATATTTAACATCAATTACTAATAAATAGTAAAAAAAAAAAAAAAAAAAAAAAGACTGGAGATTAATAAAGTTGTGCTGGCACATTTATGAAAGATTAAGTTTCTTGTATAAAAGAATACTTTCAATCATTTTCTTTTCCTCATTTGGGAAGCTTTAATGAATATTAATTGTCCATAGACTTTTTAGACAATCTAGACTTTTGTGGGCATATTTTATATAGAACTTGGTTTGTAGATAAGATTACAAAATATTACTTGAGGATTCTTATACAATTGAGTAGTTACACTGTTAATAAGAATATTTCCGTAAGAGCATTATTATACAAAATTCGTTTCATCATGACATCCTTTATTGAACCTTAAGGGGACTCTCTACCTATCGTCTCCGAAAGCTGAAGCCAATGTTATTCTATGGGAAAATTTGCCCCATTATAATTCATTAACCTCTTAGGTACATTTGACGTCTGAGACACGTCATTCACTTTTTTTTTTTTTTTTTTTTTTGTTTTGCAATTCTAATTACTTGAAGACATCTTAATACTACATATGTCACCAATATTTTAGAAATAAATAAATTCTTACGTAAAATGTACTGCTTTTACATACTACTCCAAGCAACCAAAAATTATATCCGTGCCACATGCAAATATTTTCTCAAATAAATCCGTACCCAAGGGGTTAACTAATACATATTTTTAAATTCCGTTTCCACTTTCCGAAAATTCACAACTATTAAACAATTTATCGCTTTCTAAAAATTCATTTGTTTTTATTTTTAAGATTTCATTTTCAAGCTCAAAAATGAAAATTTTCACATTGTGAAAATTCGCATTTTACAACCTCAAAATAAAAAATTAAAAAAAATATGTTTTAGAAAGCGATAAATTGTTTAATAGTTGTGAAGTTTCTGAATGTGAAAACGGAATTTAAAAATATATATTACAGTAGAACCCCTCTTAACCGGCCTCCGTTTAACCGGTTCTCTGCTTTAACCGGGCCGATATTTATTTGAAGTTTTTTTTTTTTTTCAAATATTACAAACAATAAAAGTTTTCAAAAAGAAACATTGCGTGCAATCAAAAGGACGAAATCACTTACAGATCATTGTTTGTTCCCGACTAAACGTGTTAAAATCTGAAAGTTCTTTCAAAAATGGCTAGTTGTGGGAAAAGGAAGCGTGTTGTGTCGATGGAATTACGTTTGGAGGCGTTAAAAAGGATTGATAAGGGTGAAAGCCTGAAATCTATTGCTTTATCTTTTGGTGTTGGTGAAAGCACTGTAGGTGACTGGAAGAAGAAGAGGTCCGAAATCGAGTCATTTTGCTCAAAATTAGATTCGAAAGACGCCCTTGAATCCCGTTCCACCCCGAAGAAACCAAGGCTGGAAAAACTAGATGATGCGCTTCTTCTATGGTCTAATCTGGAAAGAGCGAATAGAAAGCCGATCAGCGGACCCATCATTAAAGAAAAGGCTGTTCTTCTTCATCAGAAAATGGGTGGAGAAGATGATTTTAAAGCAAGCGAAGGTTGGCTAAACAGATGGAAGAAAAGGCACGGGATCCACATGCTCACAATATCTGGAGAAAAGTTATCGTCCAACCATGAAGAAGCGGCTAAATTTCAAAAAGAAATTTGAAGTTTTAGTGAAAGAAAAAAATTTATCCAGTGAACAAATATATAATGTGGATGAAACTGGCCTCTACTACAGAATGCTTCCATCGAAAACTTTAGCATCCAGAAAAGAAGCTGCGGCACCAGGCTACAAGAAAAGCAAAGACAGAGTGACCGCATCTCTATGCTCTAACGCTGCTGGCACTCCTAAACTACCAGTGATGCTAATTGGTAAAGCAAAAAAGCCAAGAGCATTCAGTAATATCAACGTCAAGTCTCTCCCGGTTTACTACCGTTCATCAAAATCTGCTTGGATGAACCAAGAGTTGTTTGTGGAATGGTTCGATTCCGAGTTTGTGCCATCCGTAAAAAACCATCTAAAATCCAAGAAGTTGCCTGTAAAAGCGCTATTGGTGTTGGACAATGCACCATCCCATCCAAGTGAAGAGGAACTGAAAGTGGGTGACATTGAGGCAATCTTTCTGCCAGCGAACGTGACGGCTCTGATACAGCCCATGGACCAGGGCGTAATATAGAGAGCTAAGAGGAGGTACAGAAAAAAGCTTCTGACAGCATTGTGTGAAGAAGACAGCAGTGATATCAGCGTCATCGATTTGTTGAAAAAGATCAATATACAGCATGTTATCTACATGATAGCTGAGTCATGGTCAGAGCTACCGGAATCCACACTGGTGTTATCTTGGCGAAAAATTTGGTCTACTAATCATATCGAAGAAGAGACGGTCATTTCAACAGAACTTTCTTCGGACACCTTTTTATCAACATTAATAAGACTTGATGGATGTCAAGACGTCAATGCAGAAGACGTGGAGCAGTGGCTGGCCGCTGACAAGTATCTCCAGCAAGAGACTTTGTCGGATGACGAAATCGTAGGCGCCGTCTCAGATTTCCAAGATGACGAGGACGACGACACCGACGGCAATTCCGCCACATCCATCATATCACATACGGATGGAATAAAAGCTTTGGAAATGGCACTGTGCTATGTGGAGCAGCAGGCAACGGCCTCTCCCATGGATGTGATACTCTTAAAAAAAATGGCGAAACTATGCTGCAAGTAGTCGAACTTCCCGCCTCCAGCAAAAAAAAGTTACTGATTTTTTTAATACTAGTTCATCTTAAAGGTATGTGATAATCTGTGATATTGTGAATTTATACGATAAATTGACGCAATAATTAAACTTTTCATTTATTTATAAAAAAAAAAGTGCATATTATCTCACATTTTTTCCCTTCTCCGCTTTAACCGGATTTTCGCTTAACCGGCTTACCTTCGGTCCCATTTAAGCCGGTTAAGAGGGGTTCTACTGTATTTAATAAGTTATAATGGGGGGAAATTCTCCATAGAAAAACATTGGCTCTGGCTTTTGGGGACGATAAGTGGAGAGGCCTCTTAAATTAAATGTTATCATCCATGCTTCAGTATCAGTATGATACTGAAGACCCAACTACGGAAAGTTACTTGATTAATTTAGGGACTTCCATACATCAGGCAATTTTTTAAAATACAAATAAAATAAAAGTTGTTTTGAAATATGTTATTTATTTATTTTCAAATTCATCTATGCATATATTTTTTAAATGTTCAGTCATCACTCTGAAAAAAGATGGCAGATTCAATTGGTCAAACAAACTTGATTGGATTAAAGTTTTATGATGATGCTAGGCTTTGTGCAAATCAATGTATGCATATTTTATAATAATAATAATAATATTAAAAAAATGCTACTGTGCATATATAAACAGCAATATTTGAAAGAGTGACTTTGGAATCTGCAGTCAGGCTTAATGAAAATTTTCTTCGATTGTTTTCTTCTAGATTGTTGAAAATAGGTATTTTCTCTCTCTTTTTTTATTATAATAATTAAGTAGTTATCTAAATGTATGTTTGTTTGAGAAGACTGTACATTACACTATATTAGCCCTATTACTGCAAACTAAGAAAATTTCATTAAAACAAGAAATCTATGATCAGTCCTCTTAAAATGCCAGAAAATACCTGTTCAAAAGACTTAGAACATCACTTTTAAAATAAATAAGTACTAACGAACAATGACATTTAAAAAGAATAAAAATGTACATGGGGTCAGGTGATCAACTTAATTCTTCACAGCAATTATTTTATACCAAAGGAAAAGCATTTTTTTTTTTTTTTTTTTCCCAAATAAAATTAAGTTTGAAACATTAAGAAAAAATATTAAATAGTTTTAAAAAGAATAATTATTCAACTTTTTATAGTAAATAGAATGAAAATTCTAGCTATACTGTATTTTGAAAGAACCAAAATTTTTTTGTTGCTTTGTCATTTTTAAATGCTCTTAAAACAGAATTAAACTACATCTATACAAGTTAAAATAATAATGGCCTAATTTTGGGGCACTTTTTGTGCCTGTGAAGATAATTATCAAAAACTAATTCATATCTGCCATCATACTTTTTTTTTTTTTTTTCATTTCTCTTTTATATTTTTCAGAGCAGCTAAAATGAGAACTAAATCAAAACTAGGAATTAAATATGCACTGCAAAACTTTTAATATTCACAGCAAATTAGGGCATCCATTTGCTACAACTAAACATGCGTTTAGTCTGATTATCTAAAGCAAATTTAAGAAGAATTACATTTGGATGTCGTTGTATGGTCATTTTTGTGCTCTAATGCTGCTATTACACACAACAACTTTTCATGCAACTTTCATTTGAACCGATTTTTGCTTCAATTTTCGGATGCTGAAATGCAAAAAAGGGTTGCAAAAGCTGAGTCAAAGATTGTCTGAAAAACTGTTTTTCACAGTGTTCAATACATATTAAGGCGCTTCTGTTTATCACTCCTTTCTCAGTGTGTAAAAAGAGCTTTCTTCTCATTGGTTAAGCATAGGAGAAATAATTGCTCATAAGAACTACATTTTATGACTAGGCAGAAAAAATGGTTCATACTCCCAACTGCTATTACAATGGACTTCAAGACAATTTGAGTCAATTTCATTGGCTCAAATTAACAATCGACTCAAAAGTTGTGCAAAAAGTTGTCTTGTCATGTATAATAGCCCCATAAGAATCACATTAGAAAGGGACTCACAGCTTGGATTCCAAAGCAAGGACAGAAACAACACTGAACCAGATTTCAAATCTAACATCTAGGTGAGCTTAAGATAGAAAAAGATATATATATATATATATATATATATATATATATATATATACACACATTTTTTCTCCTCTATATATCCTTTTAAATTAATAAAATTGTAACCCATGACTTTTTTTTAAAGAGATATTTAAATAATTTCATTAAAAATACAAACATGACACTTCATAAAAAATGTAATCATTCATTGTTTACGTATATTCTACAGAAAGTGGATTTTAAAAATTAATTTCAAATAAATTCATTGAAATAATTAAGACAAAGTTTAAAAAAAAAATCTCATAAAATCTAACAGAAAATTACTAAATTAAATACATGAAAAAACCTTTACTAACTTCGTTGTTTGCCGTATTTGATTTAGTAATTTAACACTTCGTTTTTAATTAATATAGTTTAATCTAACAGAAAATGTTTATCAGAGTTTTCCTCAGACAGTTTCAGGATGGTTCACCCTATGATAAAAAAAATAGCATCCTTCTTGCCCCTAATCTAAAAAAGTTACTCCGCCTTTGTTGAAAATAACCTTCTTTAAGAATCCAAAACTGCCCCCAAGAATCTAAAACGTGCTCCTTTTTTTAGTAGCTGTGCCCAGGGTTAGAAATAAGCGGTCGTTAGTCGTATTTTGCGACCAGTTTTTTCATTTTGATGCCTAGAATTCGAATCATAGGTGCCATATTTGACACCTGGATTTTTTCCTCATCATATCTAATAATTTTCCCAATCCCATCAGACAGCAAACAAGTCTATTTCACCTAACCTAATAAAAACCTAATTTGAACCTAATAAAAACTGATTTAAGAAATCATTTCTCTATGAAAGTAGTTGTCGATTTGTTAATGATTAAATTAAATAGCCCTAAATTTGAAGATTTCTGCCCAGAAAATGCTATTAAATTGTGGTGGAATGATGTATCTTCTGGGTGAAGAATGAATTTGTGATTTTAAATATGTACGTTTAATATTGTCAATGTAATTACATTCATTACATAAATAATTTTTATATAATCTTGCATATATTATTTACAAGTCGATGCTTTATTATTATTTTTAAATATACATATTTAATTATAGATGGCACCTAGATTTTTAATTTGGATGCCTAAAAAATTTAATCCAGGCGTTATTTTGACGCCTAGTTTCAAAATTCTTATTTCTACCACTGGCTGTGCCTTGCCCCTTTTTTTAAACAAGGGGGAAACTCTGATGTTTATATGGTTGTCAGTTCATTGACACTCAGGATTTATAGGGCAGACTCAGACTGGCTAGATTCTGAAAGTGGGTATCATTTAATGGTAAAAAAAAACAAAGCAACCACTTAATGATAAAATTCATTAAGTATTAAAAATATGTAAAGATTTAATACACTAATACATACAGTAAGTTAAGGAAACTCTCTAATAATCCATATTGTAACTCATTAACTAATACAACTTATTTTTTTTACAAATTTTTTATTCATCAACCTTTTGAAAATTCATTTCAGATAAATTGGAGTGGAAGGCTGATTTTAATATCAACTATGTGAAAAGTACTAGAGTCGGGAATCGAATCCGGGCTCTCTGCTCGCAAGCCTTCCACTCCAATTTAATACAACTTATTTTAAGAAGATTGAGTATAAATGTTGACTTTTCAGCTATGTGAAAAATGCCAGAGGTCAAATGTGAGGTGTGGACAATGGATTTTAAATATTACAGCAATTCAGAAATATTTTATAAATACATTTGGTTATTACTTTGTAGATTCATTGGTAAGTTAAATCTTTATATATATATTAAAGATTGGCTGAAAAATTAATTTCTTAAAATGATTATATATGTATATTATATATATATGTTGTTTGAATGCTGGAAATTAAATGAAAAAATTTAATATGCAAACATAAAAACATTTTTCAAAAATTATTTTATCAATTAATAGAGAAAGCAATATTCAAACATGTTTAGATTATATTGTTAAATAAATTATAATAATGTAAAATAAAGAGAAAAAGTTAAAAATTGTTTAGCAGGATTAATTTTTAAAAAATATATAATTTTTTTATTGAATTTTATTGGATTTAAATAGTTTTTGAGAAATTTTAATACTTAATATTGTTATATTCCAATGCATACGCATACAAAATGTTTATAATTCTAGGAAATTATTTACAAAGGAAAAAAATATATGTTTACCATTTCCTTAAATAACCTTTATAATACAAACAAATTATTCATATTGTAAAACAATATTAACATACTATATCTCAATTTACTGAGAATTTTAGAAATTTCAATTAAAAGGAAAAAAGAAAAGTGCAAAACACTGTGCCGTTTTATATTTTTCATTTATATAATATCCACGCATTATTTTAAATTCCTTCCTCTAGTATTATTATTCTTCAATTAATTTCACAGAACGAGAACAATACACACACACAAAATAATAATAATAAATAAATAAATAAAAAAGAACGCAATTTATCTCTTGAAAATAGTGCGCAATTCGCTGCCCCAGTATGAAATGAAACAGAAACAAGCGAAAAGCATTCTGGGTAATTCCCTCTTATCCCCTAGTATATTGCGGGGTTGATTTCGGAGGAAAAATGACCCTGGTCAAACCCTCCTTTTACGCGGGAAGGAAGAATGTGAACAGCTTCGCGAAGATTAACGCGGGTAGAAACTGCTCATGTGAGATGTGAATGGGGCTTTTGTAATCAGAATTATTGTCAATTTTCCTGTAGTAACCAAGTACTGTAAAAGCACTTATTTTTGTGAGGCTTTAATTTTCGCGAGCCCATCCTAATCGGGAAAATTTAAGCCTTGCAAAATACTTTTTTTTTTTTTTTTTTTTTTGCAGTAAATAATAATTAAAAAAACAGGAATTTTTCAATTACCAAAACTCACATGCATTGAGGTCCGAATCCGAGAAAAGTGAAGGGGGTGGGGTGATTACATTTTCTGTGCAAAAGAGGAGTTCAGAAGTCCCTAGTTTGATAAACAGCGTGAGAAAAAAGGATTAAGAAAAGAAAATTGCTTGGGGTGGAATGTGCACGTTGAGCCAAAGCCAAAGTTGATGTATAAGCATTGTTGTAAGCATAAATTGTTTTTAGAGCGATGGAAATTTTTTAAAATGCCTTATGCAAAAAGGGTTCAACATTTAGGTACTTTTCAACGTTAGGATTTTTCAACTTTCAGTTCTGTTCATATAAAATTCGCAAAATTTTCAGCTCGCGAAATCACCGATATCTTCATTTTCGCGAAAATAAGTGCTTTTACAGTAGGGGAGACTGGGGAGGGTTGACCCTATGGGAGGCTTGACCCACCTTTCTTTACTCTGCTATTTTTAGCTTTCAAAAACTTCCAACACATGGCAGCACATCCTACTTATGCAAGGTAACAGCCATGTTTGTTTGAAAGTTATCCCATGCTTATTATTTGAACAAGCTTGAAATTTGTGTTTTCCTCATCAAAAAGTGAGTAATTTTGATTAAATTTGTAAGGCATTGTGCAAATATTCTTAATCAAATATCAGAATTCAGATTTATATGATTAAAGTATATACCTCAAGCTAATATGTGCTATAATTAGTTTTGCTAAATAACTGTTTAATTCCCTGACTTTTTTTTATGAAGTTGCAAATGGCTATTGAGGGAGGCTTGACCCACATGATATAAGGGAGGTTTGACCCATGGGTCAAGCCTCCCTTATATATTTCTTTGTTATTGTGGACTGAAAATATTAATTCATCTATTATTTATCAACCTAAAGTAATTTATCTCTCATTCCAGAAGATTATATTTCTCATAGTCGTAGTTCACAAGTCACTTCTTCTACTAGGATCACCTGTCAGCCAGAAATTGAAAAATTTGCATCTTTGACCCCTGAACAGATTCGACCTTTCCCGAAAGCTGGACCACGAAAGCATAACTATAAAAGAAAGCAAGCAAAGTCTCGAATATTGATAGATACCCCAGTTAAAGAACAAATAGAAAATGAGCATGCACTGAGAGCATCGAAGAAACGACCTTCTGTTAAAGATACTAAAACCAAAAGATTTTCTAAACAGAAATTATTTAATCTGGTTGAAACCTTGAGTGATGAGGATGAAGAAAGGCCTCATATGTCAGATAGCAGTGAAGATGAGTTTGTGATATCAAAGTCAATGTCAGAAGGAGATTTTGAGCTGGTAAAATTTGTGAGTCCTAAAACTGGTAGGCCTAATGCATCTCATTTCGTAGGAAGAATAACCAAAGTGGAGAGAGAGAGTTTCTTGCTGCATTTTTACGCCGCGCTGCTGAAACAAATTACTTTATTTATCCAGAAGCGGAAGATATATCTGATGTTTCAATGGATGATATGATAAAGTTACCAAATTCAATATCAGCTGAATGAACTGCAAGAGTTGCATTATGAATTTATTTTGACTTTGACTTTTCTGAGTATAAGTGCTGCTAAATATTCGTTATTATCCAACATTTCTAGCTTTTTACAACAAAACTTAATGGCAATGACTATTTTTAATTTAAGAGTTGTTTTAGCAGTGTGAACGTGTTCTTTTATATAATTTTTTCAATTTACGCTTTAGAAATATTGCTACTTCATCAATTATAACTTTTATTGTTATCACATTAATTTCATTGCCAAATTTTCTTAAATTTTAGGACTAGCTAAACTTTGTTCATAAATATTATAATATGTGAATATTGGTGGGTCAACCCTCCCATTGTGTGGGTCAAACCTCCCATATGTGGGGAGCCTTGACCCAAAAATTCTGCTTCAATGACATTCATTATTTCTCTTTTCTGTTGCAAAGTATGAAAAATTTTTATATATGTTTTTATAATAGAATATATCAGGTATTAAATGGTGTACAAAGTTTTTTTCTTGAAGAAAAATTTTTTTGTCTAAAAATGTTTTTGTAAAAAATGGGTCAACCCTCCCCAGTCTCCCCTAATACATGTGAAAGAAGATCTTAAAAGGAGTTTATGTAGTGAATTTTAAAAAAATCATTAGAGCTGTTTTTAAGATACCAGACTTTCAATCCCACTTTCATAAATAAATAAATAGATAAAATAAATAAGAAAAAGAAATAAATAAGATAAAATAATTTTTTATCCTTGATTTAAAAGAAGGAAAAAAATAGAAGGGTAGGGTGATTTAAAGCAGGGGGGGAGGGGGGGGGGGAGGATACTCCAATAGCAACCATGTATTGAGAAAAAAATAAATTTCACGCATGATTTGAAACAAATAAAAGTCTAAAAAGATTTACTTAAAAAAAAAGAATAGATGTATAAAAAAAAAAAAAAAAAATATTTGGAAATATCGATTGCTCAGCACACAAAGGAATAATAACAGTTTAAAAGGTAAATCTAAAGTAGTTGCCTATTTAAACACATTTCATACTCTTGGGAGGATATTTTTAGCTGTTAAATATCGACAACAAACTTTAAATCCACTCTGAAAAATTATTTTCCAATGGAGCATTTCTCCACCTCTGACTATAATTATTTTAAACAATGAATTTAAATTAGTAAGAGAAATATCATTTAATTAAGTTTATCACATTTTTTTTTCCTTCCACAGAGTAATAAAATAAATAAATAAATAAAAGGTTCAACTTACAATATCATCTTGAGGTTTGAAATAATACTCGCGATTAGGTAAACCAAGACCACCAGGAATAAGCTAAAAATGTTAAAAAAATCCTTTAAAACTCAAATATAAATATATCTACATTAAAATATATATATATTATTCATGAAGCAATATTAAGGCTATGCATTACAATACCTCAAAGTCATTGAAACCCCATATTAACCTATGGGAAAATAATCCTCATTTTTTGTAATTACATAGTAATATATTTTTAAATCTGTTTTGATGCTCATAGAAAATTCACATCTGTTCAATGAATCTTTGTTTTCTAAAAATGATTTCATTTTTCAAATTTATTTTGAATTTGTAAAGTGCATATTTTACAAGCACAAAATAAAATCTTAAAAATAAATTATAATTTATTAAGAAAGGATTATATTTATTAATTAAATAAATTACCTTATACAAAATCCTTTTTAAAAAACTTAGCATATATATATTTTGGGTACTCCACACACGTTTTTCACTTGGCACCGAAGATGGGTACAGAGTACCCGAAACATATATATATGCTAAGTTTTTTAAAAAAGGATTTTGTATAAGGTATATTTTTAATTAATTTATTTAATTAATTAAAAATCAATATTCGCAGAAACTAAGACTTATTTAACCGTCATGAATTTTCTCTGAGTCAAAACAGATTTTAAAGATAGCTATGTATTATGTAATAAATGAATAACAGTGGGAATTATTTCCTCATATGCTAACAGAGTTTGGTGACCCTGACGCACTGTGATGCATCCCCTTAAGAGCGGACAATACCTAATCTCGCCGGCAGCCTCGGCCCATGTTATTCTATGGGAAATTTTTTTTACATAATTACTCATTACCTAATGAATATTTTTCAATTCTGTTTTCACAGTTAGAAAATTCATAAGCGTTCAATTAGTACTTGTTTTCCAAAAATTGGTTTTTTAAAATTTTAGTATTTCATTTTGCGAATAGAAAATGAGAAAAATGCATTTTGTAAAAAATCGCATTTTTGAACTCAAAATTAAAATGTAAAAATAAAAATAAAAATGAATTTTTCAAAAATGAGTACTCATTTAACGGTTATGAATTTTCTGACTGTGAAAACAGAATTAAAAAATATACTACAGTAGGTAATGTGTAATTGTCGCAACAAATTTTCCCATAGAATAACATTGGCCACGGCTGTTTGCGGGATTAGGTATTGTCCCCTCTTAAGAACAAAATAAACTTTCAAATAAATAAAAACTTTTCAATTATGAGACAAAAAAATTTAATTAAAATATACATATAAAAACAACTAAAAATATAAATAGACATTTTGAAACTCACCCGAGTTTCACCAACAATATTAAAATAACATTTCTTAATGAGACGATAGGATGTTTGTGTATATTAGATATTTAAAATGTAGATAGTATACTGTGGAGTGATCAAATTAATAAGAAATTTTTTATGACATTTTTTTCTATTTATTAAAAATATTCTGGGTGAAATGGCCTTAAACTTTTGACGTTTAAACAATATTTATAAATTTAAATGAAGGAAGACAATAAACAAAGAATATAGCCACTATCAATACTGTCACGTGTGCGAACACCAAATTGGAGAACAGCACAGACATTTCGGATCACCCTGTATCATAGAGGTTTTTTTTTTTTTTTTTTTTCTGTAGGAATTATACTGTTATTTAGGCAGATATCATTTTCTTTCCAAAAATTAATAATTTTTTTTTACAAGTTTTTTGCTTATAGCATATAAATTTCAATAAAATTTTACAAAAATTGCCAAAACATTAGAGAAACATTATTCAGATTAAAAAAAAAAAAAAAAAAAAAAATCACGTGCAATTCTGTTCTGTTGAGATATGAGCATTTGTAACAAATATTTTTTTACTGTACATACAGGAATGATAGAAAAAAAATTAATTGCATAGGTTAAAAGTTAGATATATTGGGTAACTTTTGTCAAAAGTTCATTTAAATAGAGTGAAAATTAAGCAAATTATCAGCGAAAGAATGAGCTAGACTTTAGATATTTTACAGAGTTGAAATGTCATAGGGGTCGTCCACATGCTATGTATTTATTTCGGAAAAGTGCAAAAGTGTTATTTATTATTATTATTATTTATTTACTTATTAATACATTTACTTTTTTATACATTTAGTAAATATATAAAAAAATTTTAATGTTACAAATCTATAAGAGTTTTTTAGTAAAAAATGAAGTTTTGCAACGTGGTTGAAATAACTGGATCTCCAAATTAAATATGAAGCATGTGAAAAACCCTTAATGACAATTCAACTTTTAAAAAGTATCTAAAATGTAGCTTGCTTCTTCTGCTAATAATTTAATTTTTACTCTATTCAAATAAACTTTTGAAAAACGTTGCCCAATATATCTAGCTTTTAACTAATGTAATAATAATAATAATAATAATAAAAAACTATTTTGCAACATTAAAAAACTATTTATTAAAAATGTTCATATCTCAGTGAATATTAGTACATATGTAAATTTTATTTTTCAAAATAATATTTCTCTAATGTTTTGTCATTTTTTTCTGCAATTTTTTTTTTTTTTTTTTAATTCATTCTTTGTTAAGAGCAAAATACTTGTCAAAAAATTATAATTTTTGGAAAAAAAAAAAGTATCTGCCTAAATCCTAAATGATTGTGAGATTCCCACAGAAAAGCATACTTAAATATTGCACACATAGTAAGTGAAACAATGCATTAAAGTTACAAGTCATTTTGTAGCTTTTTATGATACAGGGTGATCCAAAGTGTGTGTTTTTCTTCAATATGGGTTGGTTCCCTAATTGCACTTGTGACTAAATTGATAGTGAAAATTTCAGTTTATTAGTGTTCTTTGCATGCCTAAAGTTAAAGGCCATTATGCCCAGTACCCCCCCCCCCCCTTTAAAAAAAACAAAAGAAAAGAAAAAGAAGTATTTAAAAAAAAAAAAAAAAAAAAAAAAATGAAGTAATTTAATCACCCACTGTATATTAATTTAAACAAAAGTTCATGGATTAAATTTGAAGCCATTTTTTCTTAAACAAGTACATCATTTCTATCATGCAATGTCATTTTCAGATAACAGTATAGCTAAACATCTGAATTTCTTTATTTTTTTCATGACTCAGGGAAATGAATCTGAAGTTTTGGCATGTGATATTTTATGAATTGACATTTTTTTTGTCTAAAATTTCCTAAGTTCAATCAGAAGTTCCCCCCCCCCCCTTGTATTTTTAAAGATTTCTTTTGAAATTCCTTGGCATTTCTAGTGCTATGAAATTCTGATTTGTTCCTGATTTTTAATTTTTCATGCCCTGCATAATCTCATACCCAGAGCTCTACAGTGTAGATTAGATGCACATGTGCAGGTACTTTTCTTTTTTGCAGAAACATTTTAGTCTTTTTTCAAAGAATCAAAGAAACAAATATCAGCACACACAGATATCCACCATCCGCAAGATGTGATCATAGAAGTACTAAGAATTGGACAATATCAAAATCAGTGAATAAACTTAATGCAATTCTACAATTCCTTTCATGAATGCTAAACTATGAATAATTTACTTTATTTGTATTTTTGGGCTTCCTTTTATAGAAAATAAATGGTAAGCATACAATTTCAGTAATGATCATTCTGTAGGAAAAATCCTGAAACATATAGTTTCGTTTCACTTTCTTAAAATAATTTAATGAATTTAAGAAAACTAGTTCCCACAGGATATATAAAATCTTTCAACCTTTTTGTGATAAAAGGCACGAAAAATGCTTAAGGCTGCTCACTCCCTCTCACGATTTCCTCGTCTCAAGTAACCAAATTACATGCAAGTCTATGGCGAAATTTGTTTATAGAATTGCTCATTTCCTAATTGGTATTTTCTAATTCCGTTTTTACATTCTTAAAATACGCTACTGTTAAATGAGTACCCGTTTTCCAAAAATTTAATTTCTTAAATTTTAATATTTCATTTTGCAGCTCAAAAATGAGAAAAATGCATTTAGTGAAAATTTGCATTTTTAAATTCAAAATTGAAATTAAAATATTTAAAAAAATAATTTTTTGGAAAACGGGTACTCATTTAACAGTAGAGTATTTTAAGAATGTAAAAACGGAATTAGAAAATAACAATTAGGTAATGAGTAATTCTATAAACAAATTTCGCCATAGAATAACATGGGCTTTGGATGACCTTGACGATCCGTGATGTACCCCTTAAGAAGGGACAATACCTAATCTTGCCGGCAGCCTTCGCCCGTGTTATTCTATGGGAAAATTTGTTGCGACAATTACACATTACCTAATGAATATTTTTTAATTCTGTTTTCGCAGTCAGAAAATTCATAACCGTTAAATGAGTACTCCTTTTTGAAAAATTCATTTTTTTTAATTTTTACATTTTAATTTTGAGTTCAAAAATGCGATTTTTCACAAAATGCATTTTTCTCATTTTCTAGTCGCAAAATGAAATACTAAAATTTTAAAAAATCAATTTTTGGAAAAGAAGTACTAATTTAACGCTTATGAATTTTCTAAATGTGAAAACAGAATTGAAAAATATTCATTAGGTAATGAGTAATTATGTGAACAAATTCCCATTGAATAACATGGGCGAAGGCTGCCGGCGAGATTAGGTATTGTCCGCTCTTAAGATACTGACGCAAATGTGTGACAACTAAGGGTGAATGAGAAAATGCTTTGGAATGTGGTGTGCCGGCTGGACCTGGACGTGACATATGTTTCTTGTACATGAGTGCATTTGTTGCTAGCACTGTGCATGACAGTCAGCACAAAAGGGTTAAGCTTCTCTGTAAAAGAACTATGCATAATATGCCCATCATTTCATATAATGATCATACATTAGCAAAACAATATAATATATACCAGTCTTTTCTTTTTATTTTATATTAAACATTATAAAAGTTTAATTTATTTTTTCCTCCAAATAGCAGTGTTCAATAAAATATTTTAACAAAAATGTGAAAAATTCTTGTTTAATTTTCACATTTTGTATAAATGTAGAACTGGCTCCAGGATAAATTGGCAGGATACAGCACCAGAAGCGGATCCAGGACATTTTTTTTTTTTTTTTTTTTTTTTTTTGGGGGGGGGGGTGCTAAGATTTTTCAAAGTATTATTCTAGACCAATAAAAAATTTACAATTACAATATTCAATTGTGAATGTCAGTGTTTTTTTTTTTTTTTTTTTTTTTTTTTTTTTTTTGGGGGGGGGGGGGGGGGGGGGGGGCCCTTAAATCCACCACTGTACAGCACCCAGCAACAGTGTTGACAGATTAGGGACTTTTTTAATTCAATATCCACCACAAAATTTTAATTATAATGGCTGCCTAATCACTTCGAAGATTAATCGTCTATTATGTATATCAAAAACCACTTCTCAAATTTATTGGTGAGAGTTGAATAAAAAAAGTCCCCAATCTGGCAACACTACCCGGCAGCCCTTTTGAAAACATGTTGGTACCTAGTACTCTGTTCCAACATTTCAGATGTTCAGAAACGTACTTTAGGTTACTTTTCTTTCTCATATGGGCAGATATAAAAGAGTTAGGCAAACAATTGTTCTTTTAAAAATAGGTTGTCCCTGTCTTTTTTTTTTTTTTTTTTTTTTTTTTTCTGATTTTTCCCTGGTAGTCCTTTTATTTTAAAGTCAGCACTAAAACGCCATGCATTTAGCATTTTGCAAAAAATGAGACTGTAGCAGGAACTTTAATGCAAGTAGGCCAATACATTTTGTTATCTTTGGTTATGTGCACAGGTTATAAAATCTGATTAATTATTTTTTTTCCTCTAATAAGTGTGATAGTGATACAAATTAATTTGGATACAATCAATAATAAAACCGTAATCATAAATTTTTAAAGGTTGGAAAAATAAGTGCCAATTTCCAGTTTATAAAATAAAACATACAGTAGATCTTTATAACACAATTCTTTGACATATTCTTTTTCTCAGACATGAACAATGAATTTTGCAGGTATGAAGCACTTGCATTCCCATATTGTGAAAAACTATTACTCTGTAGAAGACTATCTCTGTCAGGGCTTTTTAAAGAAAAAAATGCTATAATAATAATAATATATATATAGTGTGTGTGCACATATAATATTTACAATGAGTAATATAATGATTCATATATACTTGGACTATGTTTTTAACCCTTTATATACTGACGGTACTTTAAAGAACCATTACTTTAAAAAGAGAATTAAATCGATTTCATAGAAGAAATGTCAAAGATATTTATAAGAAGCGAACAGATGTACCTCCCTTTAATCTCACTACAAAGCATTAGACGATACATACAGCCATTTTTGTTCCATAAGGGATTTTATGGAGTGCACCTGCTGTTTTTGCTTAGACACTTTTTACGATCTTCATGTGTGTTATAATTAATTCCTATATTATTTCAAGAATATCCAACTAATCTTAGAAAAAATATGAGGAACATAAAGAGTAAATATTTCTCTACACTTCTTTCATGTCGAAATAATTTTTTCGACCTTTATGTACCAGTGGTACACTAAAGTACGACCTCACAAAATTCTCATTAATTATTATGATGAGGTGATATGCATAATTTTTAACATATATATCTTTAAATAATGCACTTTAGTAACTAAAAATATATTTTTCAAACACAATTTTTGTCTGTATCATAATGCAGTAGATAAAGAGTTAAAGTAAATTTAACAATGAAACTTAGGGGAGACTGGGGCACAGTGAACCACTTTTACACTCTTAATCTTTTTCCACAAAAAACAGAAAAGCAATGTACTTGAAAAAAATAGCAAACAAACTTTAAGCCCTTCTTGACATGTCTTAATTTTTTTGTAACAATATTTCCAATGCATTATGAATGAAAAAATAAATTGTGAGCATTCACAAAGTGGACCACTGTGCCTCATGACCAGGGTACAGTGGACCAGCCTCTTTTGTTTATATTAAATAAATATAAATTACTTCCCCTCTAAAATTAGTTTCTTATATACTATTCTAGACTAAAGAACATAATTCTAGCATTTTCATGAAATAAAATAAACAAAATTAAATTAAAATTAATTAACAGATAAGAAATCAAATCTCAGTAAGGAAATTTATTAAGTTAAAATAGATAATTGTTTTTTATTCTTTTATTAATATTATATAAACCAATTTTTCTTTTTTTTTTTTAATTCATATATTAATAAATATTATATTACTTATTTCAGAAAATTATGGAGTGGAAGGCTGATTTTTTATACCAACTATGTGAAAAATACCAGTCCGGGAATCAAACCGGGCCTTCCGCTTTACATGCGGATGCTCAAACCATTATATTGCTATTCAAATATTTAATATTTTTTTTAATATTTTAAGAAATAATTAATTTGCATTATATTTGTAGGATAAATTTAACTAAAATGTATTAAGTACTTCTTTTGCTTTTCACGTGTGATCTCTAAAAACAACAATAATAATAAAATTTCCCTACTATTTATTAAATTGGATATTATTTTTTCTTTTATTAATGCTATATTATATAATTCAAATAGTTAATAAATTTAGATATTAATAATTATTATATTACTATTTAAATATCTTCTTTTCAGAAATTTGTTGTTCTTTTTATTTTATTAATAACATTAAGATATTTATTACTTTGAGATATTAATACTTTACATTATATTTGTGTCTAAAAACTAAAACAAATATAAGTATTAAATCTAATTTGTACTTTTAGGAACACTGGAAGTGTGCCCCATAGCCCCATATAGAGGCGGTTCACTATGCCCCATGCCAGAATAAAACAAATAGTAATAAAATAATATACAGACTATAAATATGTTAATAATTTTTAGGAATTTAAAAACAGCAAGATCTCGCCTTCCTTTAACAGCTATATAGTACTTATAGTCACTAGTTCAATCTTTATAAAATTTTAAAAACTTCAATGTGAAAAAATTACTTTCAGCAGCTCAAAACATAAAAACTGCCCAAAATGGTTACCTCCCATGTGGTTTTTTTGGCATGAGTATCCATATGAACTAAAAGAGTTGAATATTAATAGATTTAAATAGGGGTGGTCCACTGTGCCCCGTTCTCCCCTATAATCTTAATGTAAATTAAAAATATTCCAGTCCATTTTGGTATGTTTGAGACATACGATTATGTTTACAAGGTAAATTTAATGATGTATGAAATATGATCTAATCTATACAACTTCATGTATAGATTCTTCAGGCTTGCATCATAAAGGTCTTCTATTGAATGTGTGTGTATATATATTAATGAAAACTTAAAGGGAGAAAAGTCGAATTTTTAGAGGTTGAATAAGTTACATTTTGTTTGAAAGCATGGATCATAAGAAAGGAAAACGATCTCATTTAGGAAAGAGCTCATATCCTTCATATTATATTATAAGGATATCACATTCATAAATGAAGCTTTTCTAGTGCTGTTTTTTTTAATTCCACTCATTAAACATGTCGCCTTTTATCTTACTGAGTAATTTTGCTGAAAAAATAAATTTGTAAATTACGATTCTAGTTTTCAATCTTTAAAAGTAATATTCAAGTATCCTGTGTTATATATAAATGCTCACTAACCTAAAAGGCGACATGTTTAGTGAATAATAATAAAAACAAAATTCAAAAAGCTTCCTTTTTAAATGGGATACCTTTATGATACGAAGCAACATACAAAACCTCATGAGATTACATAGGGAAGGGATGACTGATGTGCACCCTTAACCCTTCGTCGGGCGCACCCTGTCTGACAGGCCCGTTCTGGTTTTTATTCTCTAAATATCCTACACATGATTTTTAATTCAAAAACACCCATATGGTGACCTTATTAGAAGTGAATAGAAAGTAATAAACGAAAATTTGATGCATAAATACGAATTTATTGATTGTAGTGCAAGTATTTTAACAATGGCAGGGTGCGCCCGATTTTGATCGTCCTACGGGTGCGCCTGACGTAGGGTTAAGCTTTTACAACAGAAAACAAATAGAAATGATTTCAACTTTAATTCAAACTTACCTTGATGATATTTCGCAAAGGATTCAAATCATCAGGTTCAACAAGGACTTGAAAAAAAACTGGAATGCCGTATATAGAATGTAAATCAGACAAAACACTCATTCTATCCCACTGTGTAGATTGCGGATAATCCTTCAACAAGGACCAACCTCCCAAATCATAAATAGCTCTTTTCAAATCTTCGGGAAACCTACGTTCAATAGCTTGCATATTCCTACACGTTTCATAAAACAATTTAACTTTCTCTTCGTAGCTGCCTTGCTCAACATCGTGACTTATTAAGTCAATTGTGTGACGAATACGTTTGTAAATCTTTGATTTCAGCTGATCTAAAACAGAATATGATCCTTTATTCTCTGGAATGGGTGTCGATGAAATCCAATTTTTACAACTGTAAGACCAAAAGTCGTCACACGGACTTTCGTGTGGTTCTAATCTGGCTAATACAGACGAAGCGGCCTGTAAACAATCCGCAGTTCGACATTCATTCGGCTCGGGGCACGAATAAGTTCCTAATTGAACAGCTAAGATTAACACAATGAGGAATAAAATGAAAAGCATAATACATAACAAAAGTATGATAAGGTGATATTTGTTTGAAAATAAACTTTTCGCTCTGCCTCGCAGAGCGTCTATTCTAGAAGTTTTGGTATTGACTTCAGAGTCTTTATCGTATTCGTCTTTGTCCATGCATTTGTCATTTTCTTTAGGATCGGCTTTTTCTTCGTCACCACTCGCACTCTTATTATTCTGCATGGTGAAGAGGAATATTTTTTACAGGCACAAATCACACAAGGGTTTCTTTTAATCACAGGAACCAATAATAAACTAAATTTTCCTGAAACATAAAATCCACACTTTCAGGAGTTCCAAGAAGAAAAACTACCGGGTGATGGGTAGATAAATAACATCCACACTTAAAAACACCATCGTTACAGTCGAGTGATCGTTGTAAAAGTATGGTAAAAAAGTAAGGGCGATTCTAATAATGCACTTAAAAATGTGTCGATGATGTCAAAAATGAATGTAGTAATCAATATTTTGATGAAACAGGTGTGAGTGGTATACAAATTATCCTCAGGAAATACTCACTACCACACCATCAAACACCGACACACAAGCTCGTCGTATCCTGGTCTCGTATCGTAGTAATAGTATAGTAATATTTCCGGCGCGGGAGGGAGAAGACAGAAGAGAGCAAATCTGCGAAAAGCCGCGTGTAATCGGGTTACTTGAAAATGAAAAGTTTTGAAAGTTATCGCCTTTTTGGCGATATCATTGTAGCGGAAATTCAACTCGTGCAAGCTGTTACTCATAAAATAGTGAAAATAAAACTAACTAGAATCAAAAAATTTTATTATTTTTGGAAAACTGAAAGTTTAATATTAATGAAATTTAAAATCTAAATTATCATTATTTTAATTTTGCATGTGAAAGTGAAGGACTGATTTGTTTTGTAATAAAATGTTCAATAACCTGTTGCTTTTTCGCCGGAATGTCAATTTTCGCCTTGTTGTTCAAAAGTAATGCCAAAGCGAAATGCTTACACGCATGCTCCAACTTGGGGGACTGTATCAGTATTAAAATTTCTACTGCGTTAAAAGTTGAGATTTTGTGATAAAAAAATATTTTAATCAATAAATCAGATATGGAATTTAAATCAATTTTATGAATTGATTCTTTCATGAAGGTTCAAAATATTTCAATTATCAATACGGGCATTTTGAATTTATATAGACTAGATCGAAAATTTCAATTAATTAAATATAGTATTCCTCCGAGTTATGCAGAGCAGGATGGGGAAAAGATAAGAAAACAATGCAATGAAATCGAGATATTAAAAATAAAAACTAAAAAAGAAAGATGTACGATATGATATGAACTCTAAAATGTATTTTATATTCATATTATCATAATGAAACTTGCTAAAGGCTAAAGGGAATTAAAACTAGCCATTCATACAAATATATACAGTTACTTCTAAAAGTGCGGTTAAATGTGGTAATTAAGGTAAAATTCATAATTTTAAGGAAAAAGATATAATATTATAATTTAAACCATAATACATATATATAAACCTTATTTTTGTTTTCTAACTAAGAGATATAAAATTCTGTACAAACAGAATTTAATTTAGTATTGATAGGTCTTTTTTTTTTTTTTTATCTATTCTTCCACATAAAGGCATGCGGTAACTGTGTTTCGTTCCTTAGCAACGTTTACTATATTCTTTTTTTTTTTTTTTTTATTGCTGTGATATAACTTTATTATAAGGCCCCTTTGGGGGCTTCTAAATTTTTGTTGTTATTTTGGTGGTGACGAGTTAAAATGGCTATTCCAATTGCATAAGCAATGATTTTGGCGAGAATAGTCCTAGCCACTCCACTCCGATGCCAAATTTCAAATTTCAAATTATCCCTAGGCTAGGACCAAATACTGTTCCATTTCTTCAGCACGATTTTTCTCAATGTTATTTAAAATATTTTTTAACTTGTTGCGAGAGGGGGGGGGGGGGTAGGAGAGAAATAATAAGTATCCAATTCAGAGTTCAATTTAAAAGGTTTTCAAGCCAGAATCTTGTCTATTTCCCGTTATTATTGTATTTTCTAATTTCAAAATAAAAACGGCTGAAACAGTTGCTACATCAATGGCATCCTTGAACTATCAACTCAAACTCAAATCCCCTTAAACTGAATTATCTAGTTCTATTTCTTATTTCATTTCGCACCCGCACTTTTTATTTCCTAATCTTGAATTTAAATAAATATTTTAAAAAGAAAATGTTTTCACGTTCTTTCTTTTCTTGCCCCCCCCCCCACCTCCACCCTAAAACAAACATATTTTCTTATTTATTTATTTATATTTATTTACTTGTTTATTTATGTTTGGTTTATGCAGAGTTCGCATAATATTTTAAGACTAGTTAGTTGTAGGGCGATTTAGACGCCCGTTGAAAAATGATCATTTCATTTTATTTATTTCTCACTTTAAATAATTCATTTGCTAGCAAGCCCATGCGAAATTTTCACACTTTATTTATCTATTCGTTACCTTTAAAATTTAAAATTATTCTTATTATTATATAAACATCATTTTTTATGCATGAGCAAATTTAATATTATATATATATATATATATATATATATTTTTTTTTTTTTTTTTTTTTCACGTGAAAGCATATTTTATTTTATGCTGAAGAAAAAAAAAAAAAATCCGACAATTAAAAATTTAAATGTTTATATTAAAGCTGTTATTTTCATATTTTAATAAATTTTTCAAAATCTAATCAAAAATTTGTTTGAAATAAGGTACGAAATGAAAGTGACAATTTTTCTGAATCCGTGGGATTAAACAGCTTATCGATCGGACAATTAGATTTTTTAAAATTAACTAAAGTATGAAAATTAGGAGACAGAGTCCAAGGAAATCTCTTAAGAAGCCTAAAGAGTGACGGAGTCGGGCACTGGTGAGCGTAACTATATATGCTGATAGTTTGGAAAATTAAATGGTAAAATTGGACATAGGCAGGTATTCCGGCCTATTAAGGTAGAACACAGAAAAGGATGACAACGAAAAATCGCATGTTGAAAGAAATAGTACGACCTATTGTACTAAAAAACCTGTCTTTCACAAATTTTAATTTAGAACCAGATGAGCATTTCATCGAAAGGATCAGTATGTCCAGAAATGTTTTTTCTCCTGTTCAAAGAGTAAGTTACCAATGTAAATTAATTTTTCCGAAATTATAACCCGATGAACCGATATCTATGCCCATTTCCAACTCTTTCCTTTAAAATGGTCAAAATCGTTTACTTGCTATTATTATTATTATTATTTTTTTTTTTTTTTTTTTTTTTCCCCCAGCAAAGAATGGATTACCAGTAAAACTAGTTCGCATAGGTGGACTCTGCTCAGTTCCCCATCATATTTATGTTCTCATAAATTTCTAGTGCGAGACATATTATAATCATGTTAAAAGAAATGAATTTGACCAAAGCTTGATACAGTGGCAGAATAAAATACCCGCCTAATAGGCTATCCACCGTTCACTTCGATATATTTATCTTATTCTAATCTATTAATTTATTTTATCAGGGTCAATTCCGTTGTTAAGTTTTCAAGCTACTATTTCCAATGCAATAATCCTCAAAATTCATATTTATATGAAAAATTTACAACTTCGCTATGTTGATAAATTCGTAAATTACGAATAATTTACGAAATTTTTCTATTAGAATATTTGTATTCAATCATGTTCAAACAAATATCATAAATGTAATTTTGAAGTTGTCTAATGTATTTATGATCCTGGAAGTTTATGCTCAATTTTGCCTTATTCTGACATGTTAAGTAAATCGTAAATTCCAAATAACTTACGAATTTTTTAAACTGGAAAAATCATAGTCTATGATATTCATGCCAGTATCCTAAATAATATTTCGAAAGTGGTTTCACATCTTTACGACGAAAATATCCCTCAAGATTGACGTTTATGTGAAATTTTGCTTTTTTTTGCCATGTTAAGAAATTTGTAAATTTCCAATAACTTGCGAAATTTTTATATTGGAAAATTCATAGTCATTAATATTCATGCCAGTGTCCTAAATAATATTTCAAAAGTAGTCTGACATCTTTACGATGAAAATATCTCTAAAAATTGACGTTTATGTGAAATTTTGCCCTATGCTGCCATGTTAAGAAATTCGTTAATTTCCAATAATTTGCGAAATTTTCAGAGTAACATATTTATAGTTACTGATGTTCATTCCGGCATCAAAACTGATATTTTAAAACTGGTCTGACATTTTTACAGTAAAAATTTTCCATTTAATGCACGTTTAAGTGAAATTTTGGCCTATTCTCCCCTGTTAAGAAAATCGTAAATTTCTAATAACTTACGAAGTTTTTTAATTCGAATGTTGTAAATGAATAGGGTTCTTGCCAGTATCGAAAGTAATATTTTAAAACTGATCTGACTTCTCTGCGACATTTTGTTCTTGAGATATCGTGTACACAGACTAACATACTGACGTACTAACAAACTAACAGACACCCTACAGGCGGGCACCATACAAATTTTGTCAAATTCTGTCTCACACCTGAAAACGTGTAAAAAAGTCAAAAGACCGAGGTCGAAAATTTTCAGGATTACGTAAGTTCCCCATACCTATAGTATGATGGGGAACTAAAAATTTTCACAATTACGCATGTTCCCCATACCTATAGTATGATGGGGAACTAAAAAAGTCCATGCATGCGCTCGCTCGGTTTGATTTTAAGACATTTTGCTTCATACTTGCCAACCATCTCATTATGAACCGTACAATTTTTAGTACCCGCCTTTTTTTTCACACCAATAATTTTTTTAGAGTAATTTTAGTCTTATTTAATCGTAACAACATTTGGAGAGAATTACTCTAAAAATATAGTGGTGTGAGAAAAGGGGCGGTTTTTCAGGGGGCGTTAACAATTGTTTGGTTATTAATGAGATGGTTGGCAAGTATGTTACTGTATTTCTCGGAAATAAAGCTTTATTATTTAGTTGTCTTTCAAATACAACTCATTACTCAATCTTTACTATAAACTTTTTACTCTTTTACTTTATTTTATTAATTTTTATTTTTATCAAAATAATCTGATTTATTAAATAAAAGAAAATGTCAATTTATTTATTTGTGTAAATAATTTTTGGTAAAAATTAATCCCCTAAAGGTTTATTTGAAATATAACTGTCTTTTGCGTAATAATAATAATGGAATTCAATAAATGAAATGCAATTTAAATTTTCGCACATCTTCGTTAAGAACTTCCCCAACCTTTTTAAATTTCACTTATTATTTATTTATTTATTCTGAAAATTAAGAAACTGTATTAATACAGAGAGAAATGAAGAAATTTAATGTTTTTATTATGAATATTGGATATGGGTTTACGAGAGAATTTTTTAGTTATATATCAGGAATACATCAGCGCAGAACTCATACTACCACCTTTAATAAAACAAAATTTTCTTCTTAACCCTTTGCAGCGCAAGGTAATTGGGATCATTTAAATTACACTGCCACCGGAATTTACGAAAAAAAAAAAAAATATGACCTTTTCTGCTATGTTATAAAAGTAAAATTTTGCTAAAAAAATTCCGAGATGAGTTTTTGCAGTTGGAACTTAATAATTGCGTCCTTGCAGCGAGGACAGTGCTCCGCAAAGGGTCAAGTAAACGATTTTATAGGTAAAGAAACTTTTTTAACAAATACCGATATGAATTCTGCGCCAATGTTCCACCCCTGTCGTATGGAGTTTTTACATTTACAATCTTCCGTCCCTTAGAAATTATTTTTAAAAATATATACTGTGCCTTGTTTATCTAATTTTTACTGAATTTTCTATTTGCTATATCTAATGCATAGATAATCTTTTCAACAAATAATTTAACTGCATAGTTAATTCCATGATGATTTTTAATTAAAACTAGGGAGCTCTGCCCCCTGCTCGCTCCGCTCACCAACCCCGGAGGGAGGCGTCGCCTCCACCCCGACTTACTTTACATATTAACACATGCAGAGCTCTGCCCGTCTAGTCGCTGTTTTCTTTCACATAAAAGGAATATTAATAGTGCATATTACAAGACAAAAACAGAAAAATATTTTGGAAATCCTCATATTCAATGTCAAATTGAAATATATAATATTTATATTTTATAGACTTTTCAAATATTTCAAACAAGAACTTTCATCTATCAAACCAATACTGCAGCTCTGAGTGCCACTTGTCTTGTGAGGCACATTTCAATCTTTTGTTTTTCCAAATCGTTTTGTATCAACGCCCTTTGTCGGTTTCGGATTAAGTCCTGGCGTTTTTGTAAACTTTTTTTTTTTTTTTCAATAAATGGAGAGATCGCCATAGAAGCGCTCAAAATCGCTCCAAGAGTGATGAGCGGCGTCCCTCTCCTTGTTCAATAGAAAGAAATTCATAATGTCTAGACCATTTTGCATTACAGCTTTAGTATAGACACTTTTTATGTCTTTTTTGCAACCTTAGATCCGGACCGCGGTACTCCAGTCGGTAGAGCGCCGAGCTCGTAATTGGAAGATTGCGAGTTCGGTTCTCGAGCCGACCAAAGCTCGTCGTGTACACTAATGGTGGCTGGTGCACGTAAAATATGTCGTGGCAGCAATATCCTCCATGTTCCCATCAAAATTATACCTCTGGGGGCCACCGAAGCGGGGGAGCCATCCCCTTCGTGTAGGATCAAAACTGTGGTGGCAGGTCTCCGGAACATCCGTAGGGGTGCGTCCCAGACCGTCGCCAATTATCCATAGCGCAGTAATGGTGCGACGTCAAACACAACCTATCTACCTAATTATCTACCTACCTACAACCAGGGATCATATTTTAATTTTCCCGTGTAAAAAAATTAATTTTCTAAAAGTAGAGAAAAAAAGTTTATATTTATTTTCTTTCTTTTTTACATCTATGATTTCGGACCGCGTTACCCTACTCGGTAAAGCGCCGAGCATGTAATTCAAAGATTACTGATTCGATACTTGAGCCGATCAAAGACCGTCGTGTACACTAATGGTGGCTGGTGCACATAAAATCTGTCGCGGCAGCAAAGTCCTCCATGTTCCCATCCATAGATATACCTCTGGGGATCACCAAAGCGGGGGGATCATCCCCTCTGTGAAGAATCAAAATTTTGATGACATGTCTCCGGAGCATCTCTAGGGCTGCGTTCCAGACTGTCGCCAAATACCCATAGCGCAGTACTGGTGCGACGTTAAATCCAGCCTACCTACATACAACCATGAATCATATTTTAATTTTCCCGTGTAAAATGACTTCATGACCGAAGAACAACGTCACTAGGAGAAACTTTTTTCAAAATGGCAAATAAAGTACCTTCATAAACTTGTCGTTTTTAGTTGATAACTTCTTGAATTAATATGATAGAAATTTCTAAGCAGCTGAAATGTCTTCCTTGGAGTATTAGGAACACATTGATACCTCTCATGATGCGAAGGACCCTGCCCTCTGCTAGAAGATGCTGTCGCAGAAAAAAAAAATTGACGCCAGTGACAGTAACATTTTAATTTCTTCTATATGTAATATAGAGAAAGTATTGGATTCGCAAAAATTTTCGACCTCCGTTTTTTGACGGATCTACACGTTTTGGGATGTCCTGAACACGAATTGATAGTTTTTAAAAAATGTCTGTCTGTGGTTTCGTGTTTTCACCGTATCTCACGAACCAATGAATGAAATTCAACCAAACTTGGTATATAGTTGGATCCTGGCGGGGCATTGTGCTGATTAGATTTGGGGATCAATAGCCCAGCAGGTGGCGCTGTGATCGCATTTTATGTAAATTTTTAACATGGCAGTATAGGGCAAATTTTCGTATTTTTCACCGTATCTCACGAACCAATGAATTAAATTCAACCAAACTTGGTATATAGTTGGGACCTGACGGGGCATGGTGCTGATTAGGTTTGGGGATCAATCGTCCAGCAGGTGGCGCTGCGATCGCAAAATTTCGTATTTTTCACCGTATCTCACGAACCGATGAATGAAATTGAACCAAACTTGGTATATAGTTGGACCCTGACATGGAATGGTGCTGATTAGATTTTGGGATCAATTGCCCAGCAGATGGCGCTGTGATCGCATTTTATGTAAACTTTTTACATGACAGTATAGGACAAAATTTCGTATAAATGTACATAATGAGCGTTATTTTAAACTTGTGATTGTAAAATTAATATGAATTATTGATAATAGTAGTAGTTAACTACGAAAAAAAATTTGTGCATGTGGAGGCACCTCGGAGGAAGGATAAGAATGGAGACGGCGAGAGCCGGTTTTCAATGGAGAAAGAGTGAAGTAACTGTATCAGGTCCCTTTAACTCGTGTCCCTTTAACTGTGCACCCAAAACATTCGCTTAAATTCTATTGCCGTTAGTGTTAAACGTACGAAAAAACGGTATAAATCACGGTTTATCCTTCAAAAATACTGAGAAATATTTTATGTTTAGTGTATCAATCTTTTTTTTTTACTTTCTCTTACCCATAAGTATTGTTTTTGGGTCAAAATTTCGAACGCGAGTTTTTGTTATATTTACATGTTCTGAGGTCTCCTGAATACGAAAATCATATTTTTAGCAAATGGTCTGTGTGTATGTCTGTGTGTGTGTCTCTGTGTGTGTGAGTCTGTGTGTGTGAGTCTGTGTGTGCGAGTCTGTGTGTGTGTCTGTCTGTTATCAGCATATCTCAAAAACAAATTATGGCAGAAAGTTCAAACTTGGTATTCTAAATGTGTATCATATAAGGATGCTACTCTAAACTTTTCGTTAAGATCAAGCAAATGGTTCGTGTACAGGGACACTCAAAAGTATTCAAATACATTACGTCTATGGGGGAAATTGCAGGTAAGTAGAGTTTAACATCTATAGACTGCACTAAACCAAATGAAACGAATATATATTTTTTGTAATAGAGATAGTCAACAGGGGAAAAAATATTGTGTATGCAGGAGCCTCGCCTCTCCCCCTGGGGGGGGGGAAGTCCCCCCCTCGAGGGGAGTAAATTTTCATGAGGGGTATCTTTCAAAAGAGCTCGCCAGTACCTTTAACACGAATGGTTGAACCATTGATCTGCGATAATTTAAAACAAAGTTATGATTTTTTTTACTTTTAACAAAAAAATCCTTTTTTTTTCTTTTTTTCTTTTCTTTTTTAAATATTGAGAATAAAATGGACTTTCTTTTTGGATATTTGGTGTATACTACTTCTCTAATAAGGAAATCGTCTACATTATCATAAAAGATAATTTTTTTAAATAATAATTTTAATAAATTATTTTTTAAAAACAGAATTATTTTTTAATAACCAAATTAAATTCTATATAAATGTAGGTGCATTAATGAAACGGCGGGTTGAGGGGGGCGGTAGCCCCCTCACACAGAACTAATTATCATATAAATTTCTCCCGAAGCCTAATTTGAATTGTTTAATATAGGTTTACATAACATCATTATCTTACCTCTTAATCTCCAACCTGTATTTATAGTATTAAATTTCAGGATAAGAGAAAGTCGTGTAAGTGACACACCAGAGTATTGTAATTTTTTTTTTTATAATGAAATAAAAGCAGGAGCATTTCATCGTTAAATATTCTTTTCCTTTTTCATGCTGTAAAATTACACGACACAGCGGCCTGGAAAAACTTTCTTATTTAAAGTTAAATATCACATTGAAAAAGCTAAAAACTTATAAGAAATATAGTTTTTAAGATTATGTTAAATTGGCGAGAACATAGGTTGCTTTCTATTTGAAACTGTGATAATGATAAAAATAATGATTTTTATTATTTTCTTCTATTCAGAAGAAGAAAGTGTTGAATTCGTGAAAATTTTTGATGCATTTACATGTTTTGTAAAGCCTTGAAAATGATTTGACTATTTTTAAAAATGCAAGTCTGACTGTGTATCGTGTATGTGTTATCAAAATTTGTGGGTGCTGTATCTCATTAAGTAATGGGCGGAATTCCACAAAACTTTATATTTAGTTAAATCTTCATATGAATTGGTACTGATTATATTTCGGAGTAAATCGCCCATCAGGTGGCGCTACTATGCATATTCTTCCCATTTAAGATACAGCTATATTTCATCTTCTGTTGTGCATAATTTCATAAAGTTTTATATTTAATTGGATCTTAATGGGATTTTATCCTGATAACACTTTGTAGTAAATTTCCCAACAGGTAGCGTTGCTATGCTGTGAGGCTTATTAAATGTAAGTGTAAAATTTGCAATATTGATTTTAATTATCTCAAAATAATTTTAAGTGTTTGGGTTTTTTAAATAATGCTTTTATAATTAAATATATTTACATAGTCATTATGAGTGTATTTTCTGCAAGATAACAAAATAAAAAACTAAATTCTGATCCTCATTATCTGAAATTTAATGAAAATTTAATTTAAAATTGTTATGAACAATTTAATTGTTCTTTCTTTAATAAAGCAAAATCTGCTACAAATGTAAGGCGATATTTTCTTTGTCCTATGTTTGGGATTTGAAATTAATTCTTTAATATACCTCAATATTTTATTTGAAAAATGGGCTATTTATTTAAAGAATATTACTATTTTTAGAAAATCTTATGTAAATATTCATATACAGTACACTCCCGATTATCCGCGGTGAACGGGGAATAGACAACCGCGGATAATCGAATCAGCGGATAATCCGCAAAATGATCAAAAAGGGGATATAAATCAATATATAAAGCCTTTTGAGCAATGCTATTTAATTAACAGTTAAGCATGGCCTACATATGCAATTTAAAATACTAATAAAAATTTCTACTTACATTTTGCTCTATTTTTTAACAAAAAAAACGGTCAAGCACTTTTTTTTTTTATACTAAAACACTTTTTCTTAATTTGCTATTGCAGTTTCTTTATCAGCAATTTGTCACAAAGTGTTACATCGTCCTGTTCCTCGAGATATTTTATAAGTCCATCTCCATGTGCTAGGGCTGCGTCGTGGCTCATCCGTCGTCATCCTCTGCTGAGTTTTACCTCCTTCTTCCTCTTCTTCTTCACTATCTTCTGAAAAATGGGTCTAATGCTTGGCCCACAATTTGTTCATCTGTAAGGTGTTCAATACCTGGATCATTGGCGTCACAATTAATCCACTCTTCAATGTTTCCTTCCTTGACTTTTACTCCTCCAGTAACAGATTTAGCTAAATTTGTCATATCATGAGCAGAAATTTCTTCCTCCTCTATAAATTCTACCAAAGTATTTTACACATTTGTTAAAATTTTTCTCCAAGACCTTACCAATGTAGACCGCTTAACTGCCTCTCAAGCAGTGTGTATGCCATAAATGCTGTCAAGAATCGTGTAATATCTCCAAAAGCCTTGAAGGTCATTACTCTCTTCGATCTTTTTTGTAATAAGTTTGTTCTGTATTTTTAAATTCCCTTTTAAATTCAGGCCTTTGAGGACCGCGGATAATCCGCAAAGCGGATAATCCGACCGCCGATAATCGGGAGTCTACTGTATTTCCCTTTTTATCAATTATATATTTATATAAATTCAGTCTATATTGTTTAAAATGTCAATTTTTAAAATATACTTTTTTTTTTTTTTTTTTTTTAACTAAAAGGTTGGCAAGTATATAGAAGTTGATAAAATCCTTCTAAAATAGTTTTCTTGATCCCTGTTAGTTATAATGATATGAAAAAATTGTTTTATTTCATATCCATTGTTTTAAACCCTTGCACTTGAATGAGTTACTTGTGGCAATTTGTTTTCTTATGCAATAAAAACAAACAATTTTGTTTGAATAATAATAATATTAATAAAAAAAAAGAATCTACATTGCAAATTTTTGTAAAAAATTAGAAAGGAAACTAGGCGCTTTAATATTCAATGCAAAAAATAACAACCCTCCCCCCCCCCCTCCCTGATGTAGATAACTGGGCCAATAATTTACCCAAGCACCAACACCATTTTTTAAATTAGTTAATTTTCTATCTATCTATCGACATATATATATATAGATAAATTAAATCAATTTAGATCAATAAATCAATCAAGATAACTAGTTACTTAGTTTGGCCTGTGTTTGTTTCTGTGGTGATTTAATTGACTAACTATTCTTCGTTCTCATTCTTTTCTATTATTATCAAACGCATTATATAATATATATATATATATATATACTGAAAATTAACTAATTTCAAAAATGGTATTGGTGCTTGTGTTAAGTCCAATTATCTACGACCTCGTTCTCAAAGGAGATACCCTCCTCTGTAGGGGGATGTCTTTCTGAAGAGTCCTATCATGTATGTACTGAATTGCAGAGAAAACAATGGGAACAGCTGTGTAGATGAATACGACCTGGGTTCAAAACCAGCATTTCTCATCTTTCAAAGTTATTGAAAAGTTATCCCCGGAATTTTCTTTGATGGTCTATTAGTACAGCCAAATGCCGAACAAGACGACATTTTTCTTATACGTATAATTATAAATACGCTAAAATTTTAAAATGAAACTTTGATTCGTAAGAAAAACACTAATAAAATAGATCATAATTTGCACTACCCAACACGTTTTTCGGAAATGTTTTGAGTGCACCAATATGGCTGAACCGGTTACAGTTGGAGCTTTACTTAAACGAGCTCTCGCCCTCTCCATATCTATCCTTCCTCCGAGGGAGGCACCGTTCCCCCCCCCCCCCTGTAAATTTTCAAGATGGGTATCTTTCGAAAGATCTCGTCAATACCTTTAAACGAATATTTGAGCTATAAATCTGTGATAATTTAAAACAAAGTTATCGATTTTTTTTTTTTTTACTTTTAACAAAAAAAAAAACAGATTTTTTCTTTTTTTTTTTTTTTTTTTTTTTAAATATTGTTACTGATTGAATATGTATATAGGAAAATATAGAAGAAAGTCTTGTGGTGGCCACAACATACTAGTTTTTAATATATAGAGAAAATTGAATTCACGCAAAGAAAATAAATTGTATTTATTTATCTATAAAATCTTCCACAAAAATTTACTGAAATCTGACAGTTCTTTTAATTCAAATAATGAAATATAATTTAAATTTAACAATTCACTTAAAATTGAACTTTTTATTAAGTAGTGGAATTCGAGTCATGAATAGTATCTGAAATTTAATTATATATGTACATAAACTTTTGCATAAATTCTTCAAAACCTTTGTTAGTTTACGGGATAATATTAAAGTTGAGGGCGATCTTGAAACTATACACTCCGCAGGAGGCAATCTTAAAATTACGAAATTTTCCAGACATTTTAGAAATTCAATTTGACTCAAATTGTTGGTTAACTGCGATGATTGATCCTTATACAAGGTATGCTTATACAAGATTAATGTTTATACAAACAAGGTATAAGCAACTGCTACAGGCCGGCACGTAATTTAAAAGAAGACATTTTATTTATAAAAATTACAGCTGGTTTCCAAACCAAACCGAAAACCTTACGAATCGATTCGAATTCTACTCGCAGGAAAAGGCGAGAGCCAACCTGACCTGCAGGTCGGATCGGTTTGGTTCTAATTAGCTCTGCGATGGAAATTTTGTATAGTAAATCATTGAAAAAATATAATAACGAAATTGAAGCTTTAAATATAATTTAAAAAATGCATTTTTTAAATGATTAGACTGTTTCAGGAGGCAGGAGGGGGCAAATGCCCCTCCATTCCCTTATGTGTTGACGTTTATACTCAATAACAAACAGTGATTTCCTGTGCATTCCTTTCATAATCTATGTTAAATAAATCTTTTGCCTTTTTTTACCCGCTTTCATAAAACAGCTTCTGCAAAGCAAATTGTTTTTAATTTTAGTGATTATACTGATGATCGTTTTTGATAGGTGTTCTCATCAACTGAAATTAACTAAATAATTAACCTTGGTATAACTTTTTCTTTTTTTAATTTTTATCAGCATTACACTTCTATTAAGTATTTGCAGTTTTCTCAGAAGAAAGTTTTAATAGTAAGAAAAATAAAATCATCTAAAATATTTCAAAAAAGCATCACTGCCATCCTCATCCCAAAACAGATTTTAACTTTAAGAAAAAAAAAAAAAAAAAAGTAGAAAATGATGTGATATTATTTGAATTATCCGCCCCACTCTATATGATTAAATTAACATCAATATTAAAATACACAAAAAATAAAGTGTTTCTACACTCCCATTGCCAGTATGCGGCCTAAAATGTAACTAAAATTTCATTAAAAAATAAATAAATAAATAAAATAAAATAAAACACTCAGAAATTGAGAGGGCACAGTCTTCAATAATTAAAAGTAAATTTATCTTCTAAATTTCTTCAGAATTTTGTATTACTTTACCCATCTACAGAGGCGTCATTTAGGGTAGGCTTCCTGGAAACTAGAGTTAATTTTTTACTTTCTTCTATATGTAATATAGAGAAAGTATTGGATTCGCGAAAATTTTCGAAGTCCACTTTTTGATGGATTTACATGTTTTGGGATGTGGAGAACACGAATCAATAGTTTTTAGAAAATGTCTGTCTGTCTGTATCATTTCTTTGTGGACGCTGTATCTCACGAACCAATGAATGAAATTTAACCAAACTTGGTATTTAGTTGCACCCTGACATGAACTCGTGCTGATTAGATTTTGGGATCAATAGCTCAACAGGTAGCGCTGTAATCGCATTTTATGCAAATTTTTAACATGGCAGCATAGGACAAAATACCGTATAAATGGGCATAATGAGAGTCATTTTAAACTTACGATTGTAAAATTAATATGAATTATTGATAATAGTAGTAGTTAACTAGGAAACAAATTTTGTGCATGGGGGGGCATCAGTTCCCCCCCAGGGGGGAAAGTACCCCCCCGGGGAAGTAAATTTTCAAGATGGGTATCTTTCGAAAGGTCTCGTTGATAATAGTAATAGTTAACTGGGAAAAAATTTTTGTGCATGTGGGGGCATCGGTTCCCCCCCCAGCGGGGGGGGAAGTACCCACCCGGGGGGGCAAAGTTTCAAGATGGGTATCTTTCGAAAGGTCTCGTCAATACCTTTAAAACGAATGGTTGAACCATAAATCTGTGATAATTTAAAACAAAGTTATCGATTTTTTTTTACTTTTAACAAAAAAAAACAAAAAAATCGCATTTTTTTTTTTTTTTTTTTTTTTTTTTTTTTAACGAAATTTAACCAAACTTGGTATTTAGTTTGTCCCCGGCATTAACTGGTGCTGATTATGTTTGGGGATCAATAGCTCATCAGGTGGCGCTGTGATAGCATTTTATCTAAATTTTTAACATGGCAGCATAGGACAAAAATTCGTATAAATGTGCCTAATAAGAGTTGTTTTAAACTTGTGATTGTAAAATTAATATGAATTATTGATAACAGTAGTATGTAACTAGGAAAAAAAATTTCTGCATGGGGGGGGGCATCGCTTCCCCCCTGGGGGGGAAGTACCCCCCCGGGGGGGATAAATTTTCAAGATGGGTATCTTTCGAAAGGTCTCGTCAATACCTTTAAAACGAATGGTTGAACTATAAATCTGTGATAATTTAAAACAAAGTTATCGATTTTTTTTACTTTTAACAAAAAAAAAAAAAAAAAAAAAAAAAAAACTTCGAAAAAAAAATCTTACTTTTTTTTTTTTTTTTTTTTTTAATATTGTTACTGATTGAATATGTATAGGTAAATATAGAAGAAAGTCTTGTGGTGGCCACAACATACTAGTTTTTCTTTTCTTTTCCTCACTTTCTTTAAGCTAATGTATATACAGTCGGTAACAAAAGTCTCCGAACACTAGCAAAAATTCCTATGTAAAAAAAATACACTTAATACAGTTTCGTTAAATAAATCCTTGTCGAATCCAGTTCTTAGTCAGTCTAAAAACAGGATTCGACAAGGATTTATTTAACAAAACTGTATTAAGTGTACTTTTTTTTTATATAGGAATTTTTGCTAGTGTTCGGAGACTTTTGTTACCGACTGTATATATATATATATACACATTAATACACATATTCAGAAGGTTTTCCGTTAGAATTTTTCTTCTTATTATTTAAAATTATGATAAAATCTAAGTTAGGCAGATTGAAAGAAAAAAAAAATTATAGAGTCACGACTCTATTTTATTTTTCCCAAAAAAATCAAAAGACAGACTTGCTGCTCTTCTAATGTTAGCAAGCAGTAGAGAGTGAACAGGTTAAAATAATTTCTGTCAATGATCTCGTCGATAACTTTTCAGAAATGAAGCATAGGCAATTATTTCCTTTATCGCATGAGTCAGATAATGTGTATGTAATATGTATGTTGATAACCATGAAAATTTCTTATTCCCTTATTATAGTTGAATTTTTTATTTTTTTTATCAACACATATTTTATTGTGTGTCAATAAATTATAACAGCGAAAATAATTTAAAACTGTGCATTAACAATGATTTAAAGAAAAATGACCGTTTTCAAATTCTGTATTTAATACGTCCCCGCCCCCTCAACCTAAAAAGAAAACTTTGCCTTTCCTCTCCCCAATCAAATTTTGAAATGACACTTCTGCACTTCTACACTTGCACTGTAATATATAGAATTGATAAGACAGTTAAGATTATTCATTTTCAATTGTATATATATATGTAACCAAATTATATTTTTTGAAATGCAATATTTTTGTTTCTTTTTGTAACTAAAGCTTGATATAATTTTTTAAATAATAAAAAAATAATATTTATTATTTTATTTTATTTTATTTTATTTAAAGTGCTAAAGTGTAAATAAGGATTACTTTTTCTTAAATTTTTTGAGAAAATCACATTTCTGAAAATGAAACTCAACTGACAAAATTTTCTTTTCTAAAACTATTTAATTTCTTAAATACCACCCACCCTCTCCCCTCCAGCGAAGAGCGGATCACTAGTGAAAACAATTTTTCCCGGCGGTATAACAATCTACCAGGTTCATTCCATTCCTCAAAATTGTTAAAGCCATTTAATTTCTAGATAGTTTTTCTTCCCTGGTGAATAGAAAGTTATTAATGAAAACTAATTTTCCCGTCGATAACAGTCTGCCAGATCAATGTCTACTCACAGAAGAAAAAACTATGAAATATTCTTTAACCACATTTCTTGCGACCATGGGAGCTTTTACTCAAAGGCGGACTGAATGAGTTCAGTATCAAAATAGGGGCAGTGATATCAGATGGTCGAAAATTATTTCCCCAAACAGGTCTTCAAATTTCCCCAAATCAGGGTTTTTTTTTTTTTTTCGAAAAAATCCCCAACTTGATTTCTACTAAAAAGGGAAAATAAAAAATTTTCGAAAAAAAAATATCAAGCAGATTTTTCTGATTTAAGCTCAGATTTTTCCCCAAATGAAGGCAATTTTTGAAAAAAATCCCCAAGTAACAATAAAGCTATTGAAAGTCTCTAGTCGTAGGGATAAATCATTATGTTGCCAACATTGGCAGAAAGTTGAAGAATTTCCCAGATTTGTCCCCAAAAATTTTAGAATTCCCCAAAAAAGTCCCCACAAACATTTGGTCCCCAAAATTGTCCCCAGAAGCCTCAAAATCCCCCAAAATGGGGACAAAATCCCCAATCTGGCATCACTGAATAGGGTTGATAAGGTGATAACCCTGTCGAGAGAAAATGAGCGATAAGGGAACACCGAATGATAAAATGTTTACCAAATCCCAACCTGCCAATTTGCCATCCCTCCAAGCCTTTGAACTTGTCCTCATTGCTAGTCTTAGGAAACGTGTTACACTATAATTGCTGCAGTACGAAATACATGTAGATAATATGACATAATTTGTAAAATTCAAATCGGTCATTTAAAGTATTCATATAGTTCTTTAAAGACAAAAATGGTAAGGCTTAATTTATCAGCAATTTACTAACCCCCTCCCCCCCCCCTCTTGTCAGTTTGTTAACACATTAGGTTATCTGCTGTGCTCGTAAAATTTGGTGAATGTTTTACAGTTATAGAGATGGGTACTTTCACAATCATAATGTATGAACTTTCGTAAAATAAAATCGTGGGTTTGGAAATACGTAATGTTTTTCCAAACTCATGTAACTTAAAAAAATCCCCTGTCTTCATCTTTTTCGTATTAAAAATCAACATATTTAATCAGTACATTCACTTTTCTTCAATATTTAAATGCAGTTAGGCTTCTCCTAAAATCGAAACTTCCTTTCCCACGGATCTGAATCATTCGAATCATTCACTTATCTATTATCCGAATCATTCACTCATCTTATCCGAATCATTCACTTATCTGTTTTTAACTTACTTTTTTTTCTTTTTCAAAACTGAAATACCTAAAATGTCATCTTAAAATGTGCTGAATTCCTGTTTCTATAAATTACCTACCAGAAGTCCATAATCTCTGTACACCTGCAGACTTGGATCAGCCTGCATTGTAAGATTAAATTATATAAAATTCCTTCGCTCCCCTTCAATTAGATTATTTGGCATTAGGTTGAATAGGGAATGCTATCCGTAATTTTTATTTTTTATTTATTTTTTATTCATATTTCAACATTGGTTTAAAAAAAAAAGTGTCTTCATGTACAGGGTGATTATAAATAAAGTTACGATTTCAAAATACAGTAGAGCGCCGATTATCCGAACACGTAGGGACAGACCCTAGTTCGGACAAGCAAAAGTTCGGATAATTGGACAGACAATTTAAGGGATATTGTGACAATAGAAAAACCATCACTCCTTACCTAGGCTTAGGACTGGCAGCACCTATTTGTCCTGGGGTGTTTAATATTTTTTTTTTTTTTTTTTTAACTCTAGAGGTTATAATTTAATCAAGAAAGCTTTTGATTGTTGCTTGCTTCAAAGAAGACATTCTTTTCAATGCTGCAATATCTCGAATTCTTCTTAGACATGTTATATCCCCTTTCCCCAAGCCTTTTATGCCCTTGTTACTGCTCCCAACGAAACACTTATCTGGGATTCAATTTCGCATGCTAAATCTTAAGAAGGCGAGTGAGATTGAGAAAAATAGGGTGTTTGGATAATTGAAAGTTCGGTTAGGAACTTTTTTTTCGGGGGTGGGGGGAGAAATAGGCTGTTCGGATAATTGAAAGTTCGGATAAAGAAACATAAATAGTGAAATAAGTTGTTCGGATAATTGGAAGTTCGGTTAATTGGAGTTCGGATAATCGGCGCTCTACTGTACTATAATTTTAAAACTACCCATCAGAGTGACTGGATATTTTACCAGAGCAATCGTGAGGCAATGAAATTTTGTTTGGCAAAAGAAAAAAAAAATAGTTCCAAAATGTGCCGTTAATGATCCGTAAAGTATTTGTTTCAGGAATCTCCTCTTTTTCTCTTTTCACTAGGACTGTTTCCGCTGTAAACACGTATTCTTGTCTTTTTGCTAAAAAAATTCTAGTAAACCCTCGAAGTCTATTGTTTCCTGCTCTTCCATTGTGTTGCTAACAACATTCCTGTGTTTAACGAGTCCATTTAGGCGGTTCCCCTGACAGTGCCATCTATAGGAATATGTTGGAACTACTTTTTTCCTCTTCGAAACAAAATTCCATTGCCTCACGATTGCTCTGTTAAAAAATCAAATCACTCTGATGGGTAGTTTTTAAATTATAGCGTTTTGAAATCGTAACTTTAATTATAATCCCCCTGTATTATTCCCTATCTGGTTGTTGCAGCATGGTTCTATGAGAAGATGATACGAGATTTTTATCACAGGGGATTCTCAGTCACCCACAATTCAAAGTCAAAATGTCTTTTTCTATAGATAGTGTGTATAAAAATTATATAGTGTGTAACACCGGGTTCTGACTGAGCGTTTCTGAGCGTGTTTCTTCGTAACGTAAGAAATGCGTAAACGTAACAAAGCTTAACTAGTAAAATACGTTCTAAGTTAAAAATTTGTTGAAGCTGTTATGTTCCTCATTTGGGTACAACTATAGTATTTCCCCACAGCTGAATTTGGCGATTTTTCTTTGGCGCCGATTTGAACGATAACGATGTCGTTCTGAACTGTTTGCGATATAATATGGCAGCCTTCATGCTATTTATTTTGGAATTATGATTTTATGATTTATAATTTAGCTTATGATTTTATGATTTTTAGATTTATGATTTAGCCATAATCGCCAAAAATAAATCGCCAAATTCAGCCGTGGGGAAATACTAGTTGTTTCCTCATTTGCATAATACCTTATTCTGTTTTATCACCTTTCCAACAATGAAAAGATCCCTTAATTTTCAGATTGAACTAAGATTAATAATAGTAATAGTTGTGATTAATTGTTTATAAAAAAATTTTAACTGATGAATTATAACGAACGTATAACCTTGAAAATGTTAAAATAATTTTTTTAAATCTATATTTAAATTAATATTTAAATATTAGATAATCAATTTAATATTTAAATTATTGAATTTGCATCTGTTATCGAATGCCTGTTACTTAGAATCAAAAGACTACACGATTTTTCTTAAAATTTCAATTATTAATTATTATGTTTTTATACGTTTTAGGATATCTAAATTTTGGAGAATGAATTATTCCAGTCTTCCAGACCCGTTAGTGAATCGAGCGAATTTTTCTCTGAAAAGTACGTATAACGTTTAGAAACAAGTTTTGGTGTTGAATAAAATTTTAAATTTTATTCCGCGCAAAAGAAAAAAGAAAATAGAAATTGTAAATTAAAAAAAAAAAAAAAAAAAAAAGTCAGCAATTTCTAAATTGTTTCATAAATATAAAAAAAAAAAAAAAAATCATTTTTATATCTTTAGAATGAGGTATTGTTTAACAAAACTATTTTTGTTAAACAATTATACACAGTCACAACCACACAGTGTTATTAACCATTATACACAACAATGTTTCACTACAACAATATAAATTAAAATTCCTCTCCCCCAACCGATCTCCTCATTTTCATTCATTCACCTAACTTTCAATAGAATATATACACTGAAGCAAAGCCCATAATCTTTAATAACCTTATAAGTTATTTCAATAGAAGAAAACTATATCTTTTACTAAAAAATAAGTTTTCTCTTTTAATAGAATATATATTTTTTCTTTTCCTGTCATCTTCACATAATTCTCTTTTCTACGAAGTAACATGCTTCATTAAGATCCTTAGATAATAAATCCTTTTGAAAGTGAAAACGTACCAATAGGAAAAAAGAATACATAAAAGTTTTGAAGTAGAAAAGAATAATTTTCACCAACATGGATGATCAAGAAAATACGGTCGAAAAAACTCCTGAAAGCCCAATACAAGAAAAATTAACAGAAGAGGAGCCCGACAGCCTCCATTCAACACAAGATATTTCTGGAGCAGTTGAAGATGAAAATGAAATCAAAAGCGAACATCAAGATAATGCTACACATGATATAGACGATGAAGATTCTCTCACCTTAAAAGTGCCTGGTATAGACATTCGAAGATTATCTACTTTGCAAGATTTGGACAAGAAGAACGCTTGGCTTTCTGAACTTGAAGTAAAATGCATGGAACTCGAAACAGCTTTCCTATCGAAAATTCAGTACGTAGCCATCAGTAATCATTACCAAAAATATTTAGAAGAACTAAGCTCAGATGATTCAATGATGAAGTTCCGAATAGAACTTTCAAATTTGTTTGAAAAATTTCGAACGGCATTCACTGGATCTCAACAGCTTTTGAATAAGTTGGAAGAAATCAGAGGATACAGGGAGATTACCAATCAAGAAAATAGAAAACTCAAAATAGAACTGGAAGGGAAAAATGGAGAGATAGAAAAATTGAAGGAATCTCTGAGTGGTATGCAACGTGAGTTATTAAGCCTAGAAAGAGAAAAATATTCTCTGCAAAGAATGTTCAGTGAATGGCAAGAGGAGCAGAAGTACGATGAATTAAGAACAGAACAGGTAACTCAATGTTAAATGCTGTAAAAACTTTGAGAAAATTATAGATTAGTAGATGTATTTTTTTTTCATCGAATTAATAAAGATGTACAGTCGGTAACAAAAGTGTCCGAACACTAGCAAAAATTCCTATATAAAAAAAGTACACTTAATATTGTTTTGTTAAATAAATCCTTGTCGAATCCTGTTATTAGTCAGTCTAAGAAAAGGATTCGACAAGGATTTATTTAGCAAAACTGTATTAAGCGTACATTTTTATATAGGAATTTTTGCTAGTTTTCGGATACTTTTGTTACCGACTGTACAATCACAGTCTTCCTCTGATAATATAACATGTAACGACCATCGCCTATATCATTCTATATAAAAGCGCCATATACTGATTAATATACACAAAAATTTAATGAACATAGTTTCTCGCAATAAATATTTTATACGTAGAGTTTGGTGCAATATTAACCAATAAATGTCGAGATATATTCATCTGGACTATCGCAAAAAATAAATAATAGCAGCGCGACCTGTCATCCAATATATACCCAATTTAAATAAACATAATGTTTTTCCTAATATCGATCTCACAGATAAAGTTTGGCCACAGAAGCTAAGATATAATCTTCGCGTAAATGGGAAAAATTGCTGCATAACATCGGCACCTGTCGACCGATATGCAGTCAAATGTGCTCAGAATACTTTTTCATAATGGCCACCTCACATATCAAATTTGTTGCACTTATACACTATGAAGCTAAGATATATATCTCTTCTATAAGCGAAGTAAATGTCAATATAGCAGCACTGTTTGTTGGCTTGCACCTAAATTTGGGCGCTTGTTACACAAAATAATTTAGGTACATTAACATTATGATCTATGAGAGGTATCACCTGAGCTACATTTAATATCTTTATGTTGCAGAAAACGCAACGAAATTAACATAAATAGGTTAGACACACAAAAGCATATTTCTTATAAAATATCAGCCGAAACGGCTAGGTTACACGGTCGCTCAAAATATTCATTATAGGATTAAGTGAAAATGGCTCGAAGTGAATTTTTGGTAGTGCTTTGCGTTTTTAATACTTGAAGCAAAGTTGAAGGTTAAGCGATGAAACGGGTAAAAAAACATACTAAGAAAAAATTATCAATATGCCAACGGCGTGATTTATTATTATTATTATTATTATTATTATTATTTTATAGGAAACCGAAAAGAAATCCGAAAGCAATGAAACTGAGGAGGCACGAGAGAAAATTGACAAACTAAAGGAACAGTTAGAATTTTTGAATAAAGAACTTGAATTCACAAAACAGAGGGAATGTCTGCAACGAAATAAAGTCCAGCAGACTGAAGAGCAGAAAAAAGCTGTAGAAACAGAGCTGAATTCTGTCAAGTATGATCTCCAAAAGCAAACAAGTAGAGCTGAAAAAGCAGAAGCTTCAGTATTGGAGAAAACGGAAGACTCGAAGAATCTGAATGCAATTATCAAAACAATGACCGAGGAGAGAAAACAAACGAAGATGGATTTACAAAGATCTAAAGAAGAAGTTAAAAGGTATTGTTTGATTAGTTTAAAGTACTTTCCCTTTTCTGTTTTCTTTCATCCTATTCTTCTTCGAGTACGTAAGAAGAATTTTGATTTTCTGTCTGACGATTTTATCAATATATATATATATATATTGTATATCTCTTTAGAAAAATGATTTTTGATTGGTTTTTGCATACAAATTTTTACCCTCTCTCTTCATCATTTAAAGGGTAGTATATGAAAAAATTATGTATTCTCACTCAACAAAGCTAATTTTCTGACACGCTCAAAATGGCTGTGTATCCGCCATCTTGAATAGGAAGAATTCTATGTTAATTGACCTAGGAGGAGGAAATCTTGTCATGTAACATTATTTTGGAAAAAATTTCCTCAAAACTTTCTATTCCTAGTTCTTTCTTTTTCCCCTTAAAAAAAAAAAAAAAAAAAAAAAGTTTTCTAATACATCTCAATTTGATTTATTCTGAATAAAACTATTTATACTGTACTTCAAGGTGTATTTAAATGTATTAAAAGACGTTTCTTTCAAAATATAAACCAAAAGTTAGGGGTGGAAGGCTATCCATTTCAACTATGAAAACAAACTTTTATAGAATTTTGAATTTTGTAATAACTATAACAGGAAATAATTTGCTCAAATATTAATGTGATACACAGCATATTCATAATAGTGAATACACATGACCCCCCTTAAGGTGTCCTGTTTGAACAATAATACACGTTATTTCCAGCCATCATACTATTGAAGGCAATAGGAATCTAAAAAAAATTTATACTTTTCTTTGTTTTTCTTTGTTTGCAAGAAATGATTCTTTATCAAAAACAAAAATGAATTAAACAAAATATAATTTTAATTACTTTTATGTGCTTCATCATCTTGAGGGGGGTTTTCTCCTGAAACTTTTACAAAATAAATGAAATAAACGCAAAATGACTCTGTAAATCTTATTATATTGTTCGTTATCCACTGGGGGTCTTTTCTCTTGAAGCAAAAATGTTTCCACAAAAAATAATATCGTTACTATTATTTTGTAAATACATATGTATTATTATTGGGAAAGTGCTAAGAAATGAACTGAAAGCTTCATTTCCCCCCAAATAATAAACAAATGGATAAGTCTTTTCCTCTGCCTCAATTGTTCTGTTGCAGTGAAAGTAGTTTTACAGGCAAAGTGAAAATAAAGCAGCAATTCATTCACTTTCAGTGAGGTCAGCCTTGGCAATCGATTTCATGAATATGCGTGCTATTTACATGACTGTGCTTTATGCAGACCCGGACCGCTGGTATTATTTGCAGGCCCTTCACCTGTTCTACAGAACAAAAATAAACGCATTCTGGATTTAAAAAAAAAATAAAAAAACAAATAAAATAAACGCATTCTGGATTTAAAAAAAATAAAAAAACAAATAAAATATAATAAAAAAATAAGTTTTTTCATCTATCTGAAGCAATTTATTTTGTGTAGTACATTTTTTTAACACGTTCATCGCCATGTCAGCTATCGGTGACTGACACTGAACTTTCCGTTTAGGCCACGTCAGCCACCGGTGACTGACAGTGTGAAATATGATATAAAACTAAAAACTTTACATAGTTTTAAGTAATTATTGACAATTTATTTCAAATTTACTTAATTTTTATTTATTATAGGATTATATCATTAAGGCATTTTAATGAATTTTATTGAAACATGGTAAACATAACACGGTAAACATAACACGTTTCTAAGCAGAGCGCGTGGCCTGAATGGGATTTTCTTAAGAATTCGCGTGGCGTTCAACGTGTTAATTTCTTCAGGAGTTATACTTTCTATTTCCCAAGTTTTTATCAACGTGTATAACAAAATCATTAATTTTACGCACAAGATTGAAGTTGAAGTTGTGTGGGTTTTGCGTTGCTACACTATACAGTTGGCAGAAAAAATTATTCGAGCGCTAGCAATAATTCGTATGTAAAAAAAAGTATACTTAATACTGCTTTGTTAAATAAATCCTTGTCGAGTCATGTTCTTAGTCAGTCTAAGAACACGATTCGACAAGGATTTATTTAATAAAACAGATTCAAGTGTACTTTTTTTTACATAGGAATTATTACTAGCGCTCGAATTGCTGCCGACTGTACACTATGAGCAACTGGCGACGATCTGGGAGAACCCCCCTTAAAGCTGCCTTGAAACTCTGGCAACTTAGAAAGCTTCAAGTGCGGCTCTGTTGATATTTCTTTGATGTGGTTTAGGAGATCGACGCTCACTGGAATCGAAGCTCACAAACCTCCTAGTGCGATAATTAATTGCATGAGAAGAGGGTCTCTTTTGTAAAACAGCAATAAAAAGTAATGTTCTTCATTGTAAATGTGTGCAAAGTTTCAAGGGTCACTTTCGGACAATGGATAATTTATGACTTTTGAAGCTGTGAATGTTGCCAGAGTTTGAAGGAAGGGGAGTCCATTTTATGCCCCAGACAACAAGAAACTAAAGGCCGGTTTCCACCAAGATTGAAACTTTGAGGTTAAAAAAACCATTAATCACGCTTCCGACACAAAGAGCCAAATGTCTTGTCATCAACTGTAACCTTATTTTATCAGATTGCGCAGTTACTTCAAAAGAAAGCATGCAAAATTTATAAAGATATCTGCCTCTGGCCCCTCAATGATCTCAACAGGGGGTTAGGGCCAGGGACTTCTCCCTGACAACCAACCACGTAGAACCACGTCCACCCGCTTGACCACATCAAAGGATTCTGAATAGCGCCGCTCGAACCAACCGTAGTGGATACTGCGCTTAGACAGTATAAATGCTATCTTAGTTTAGTTTGAGGTTGAGAGAATTTTACGTCGGTCAGGAACTAATCCCTAAGGACGATTCAAAGACATGCCACCCCAATATTGATCCTCCACGGAGGGGACATAGTTTAAGAGACTAATGATAAAATTTAATAAATCTTTAAGCTCTTTAATTTAATATAGAAATAAAAGCTTAAATCAATTTTTGTTTTTTACTAGAATATTACGTGAGAATTTGTATTATTGCTTTGCAGCTTTTGGAGGTGAGGCTCCCTCTAAAGTTGGAGGCACTGGGGCAGTGCGCACTGTGCCCGTTTCCTAATCTGTCCCTGACAAATGAATATGCACACATAAAAAAGTCTCAATGATATGCTACATCGACAACTCATTTTAAATATCATTTGTTACAGGGTGAGCCCAAATATTATTATTTTTCTTTAATTTAGTACTGATCCAACGTCTGTCTTTTGGAGAGAACTTCTTCTCGAACTATTACATGTTCCTTACACTTCGCAGTTTACGCAACTGAAATAGCGAAGAGTACAAGCACAAGGTAAGGAAATGCGTATTGCACACCACTGCCTATCTACCATTACACGACACGCATTCCCATTCAAACAAAAGCATGAGCGTATTTTCACTATAAATCATCAAACTGCTGGAGAGTGGGACCGAAAAAGAATATAAAATAACTCTATATAATTCATTCAAGCTATCAAAAATACAGTATCACATTTTTTGTTTCGAAAACAAACGAAACAATGAAATACAGATTATAGGAAGGGAATTAAAAAAAAAAAAAAAAAAAAAAAAAAAAACGAAGAAACTGAGCGTAAAGAGTCAGCATGCAATTCGTTGTCGCAAGCTGCTATCATTCGCGAAGCTTTACCTAAGCTGATTAGTGAAATTACATTATGCAAAAATATATAATAGATTAAGAAAATGTCTTTTCTGTGAATAGAAACGAAAAGAAAATCGAAGCGAAATCCGATTAAAGTAATAGGGAGACAAGGGAGAAAAAAATGTTGGCGCAATATCTTATTCGAATTTTAACCTCTTGCTTTCTTTCTTTTCGTATTATCATTTCCATTTGAATGTAGGATATTGCATTGAAATACGAGTAAATACACTTAAGCAACATGAAGCATTAGTAATAGTAGATAACGACGTTTGCTCACTCAAATGATTTTGACTTTATTGGATCGTTCTTTTTTGGCCTATCTAATTCGATACAGTCGAAGGACAACAGAATTCTTTTGCGATTTTGCAGTTTCTTGCGATGATAATCGAAGTTTTAAGTTGATCAACAGCTTTCCACTGTCCGATCCATAGTAATATGAGAAAAAGTTTTCTGTAAGTGTCGGTACGATCTTTACGAAATTTGCATAAAAACAAGTTAAAGACGATAGAGAAATTACGATTTTCTAAAAAAAAAAAATTCCTGCAGACTTTCTAAAGTTTAATATAAATTTTCCCCCTGAATATCATTATTATTATTATCATTTTGGGATCTTTTTTTTTTTTTTTTTTTTTTTTTTCTGATACATAATTTCTGCCTTGGCTCCATGGAATAGAAAAATAATTAAGTAAAATTTTAATTAAATTAATGAAACAAATATTTTTAAAAGGATTTTTCTATTCGTGTGTGTGATTTTAATGATCATTTTCAAACATATAGTGTTTTTCTTAACAACAACAACAACAACAACAATAATAAATTCAGCGAGTTTCTTTTCAACGCATTTTGATTACGATGAAATTTATCACAAAATTTAATCTAAAACTGAATTATTGCACCAAAGTGGCAAAAGTAATTTATATGTTTTCGCTAGTAGTTATGAGTTGTGGGAATAAAAAGCAAAAATAAATAACAAGTAAATATAATAACAGCTATTATTTAAATCTTTTTTAGAGAAATATATGAAGTTTTTTTTTTATTCTTTGAAAGTGATGAGAGCATGAATAATCAAATTTAAATATGTAAAATCTTATATTTAATAATAATCGACTTGCATGATTTTCGACAGTAAGATATTTGGCAACAGTTCTATTAAAAAAGAGAGAAAGAGAGAGAAATAACTCATGAAAATCTCTTACAGACATTTCTATGAGAAACACCCGCAGGGCTTTATTAAATGAGCGGCCGACTGGGTCTCGGTCTCGGCCCAAAAACCTTTGACCTATTGGGACCAAAAATTTCGTTTTCAAATGAAATAATTTAGCTTAAAAAATTTCTAAATTTTTCTATAAGAAGCACTTTATAAAGTTTTACTTTTAAAAACAAAATATTTCCCAGATAATAAAAAAGACTAAACGAATATCTAATTAGGATCTCTACATTTATTTGTTTATTTTTTCCGTTCGTATGTTCCCATAATGTATTTTAAACGGTAATAAAATTATACTTTTAAAAATTTAAAGAACACGCTTTTATTGAAATGTGAAATAAAAGGCCCAAAATATCTATCTTTATAGTATTAAAATGCAGGGTAAGAAAAAATCGTGTCAGTGACACACCATAATATTTACATCTTTAATAAAAACAAGTAATATAAATAATTTAGAATTAAACAAAAACCATTTTTAAAAAATTTCCCCTGACTGGGCTCGAACGTTAGACCTTTAGGTTCGTAGCCCGGAGCTTTACCTCATAGCCACAGCGTTCAAGTAGGTAAAGTCTTTTTTTTACAATATAGATTTTTTGTTTGCTCCCAGAGCGGTTACAAACATACATACAGGTGAATCTAATAAAAGCGTGTTAAAAAAAAAGTTTAATTCTTCTCACTGAATAACAGGACTGTGGAGGAGGGAATAAATATTGAGTCCTGAGTCCACTTCTGACTTGGTTTCGGGCCTTATAGAAATTTCATGGATAAAATTACTTATTCCTAAACATAAATTTTTTGTCTTCGTCTCTTCATAGGCTATTAAAAGATCAAAGACAGCGTCAAAAAGACCATGATCATAATTTACAAACGATTGAAAAACTTCGTAGAGATTTGGGTATTCGTGAAGATCGAATAAAAATGGTAGGAAACCAGAAGGCTGCTTTAGAAATCGAGATTAACAGTAAAAGTGCGGAAGTTCATGCTTTGAAGGTAAGATATTGCTGATAATTTAGTTCATAATTACTATTATTTTTATTATTATTATTATTTGTTTCAAGACGTATTTAGCGGAAGAGATTTTAATCACTTTTTATCCCAGAATATTTATTAACTTGTCACTATAATTGAAATGCTTAAATGCATTTGAAAATGTAGTTAATATAGTTCAGAGCCATGTGTCTCAGAAAAATCCTTAAGTTATATGCATATATGTATGTATGTATATTCAGGGCCTGATTACCCAAAAGGCTCGGGAAGCACAAGCTTTTTTCCTCTAAAATTTAAGAAGGGGCCCCAAAATGAATAAACACAGGGTCTTGAATTTTCTGTTTTATATTTTCATGCTGAGACTGAATTTTTCTGAGAAAATTCGCCTAAAGCAAGATAAAATACTCACTATTTAGGGAAAAATCTATTATTTAACCTAAAAAATCTGAATGTTCTTAATTAATAAGTTATACGATTTTAATGCTGTGTATAGAAACCACCCAGATATATGAATGAAAAAAAAAAAAAAAAAACTATAAACACACACTAGTCTTTGGACTACAGCATTTTTATATTATTTCAATATGTAACAGGAAAACAAGATTTTCTGAAATGAAAGAGGGCCCCGAAATGATATTGAGCTTCCCCTAGCTTCAAAGCTTAATCGGGCCCTGTGTATATTAACTTTAATAATTGAACATTTTCAACACTAATTGTCACTTAAAGTAATTCTTCAAATTTAAAACTAATCGCTTCCGGATGACTACCGTATATTTCTATAGAAAACAATCCTGTTTCATATTTTAGTAAGCAATAATTTTAACCATTGGTAATTATTGTAATTGGTACTATTTTGGAAAGGGGAAAAAATATGTTTTGTAAATGTATTTCTTTTATTAAGAACTGTGGTTTTATTTTATGTTTACTAAATTTTGTGAAATGCACTGAAACGTAATGAATATACAAGCTTGTGTTTCTCTGTATCTGCATTTCTCTGCATTCAACATATAAAAAGAAAAAATTCTAAAGAGTGAGATAGGATATGTTTTACATTATAAAATTCTGAACGCAAAATATTTGCATACTCATTATGTTTTGCATTATTATTATTATTATTTTATTTTATTTTTTACCCCCCTTTTTTTTTCTTTTTGTCCGTTTAAGAAAAGAATATTATTTCTGTGTTTCTTAACTAAATTAAATTAACAGTAATTATGTGAAACTCTTATTTTATATTATCGTTATCATTATAAATTACACTACTCGGCATGAAAGTTACTTCTGAGACCATTTCATGATATTCTTATGTAAAATGATCTCCTGAATCCGAATAAGATGCCCATTTTGCCCTATCACCCACCGTTTTTTAGGAACGGACCCCTCTTTTTATCATTTTTCTGTGATTTTATGGCTATAAATTTGATTTTTAGGAAGGGGAGGATTATTTTAACCGTTAAATATCTTCTGAGTGGTTACAGAGTTGGAAAATTCTGAAACATCGATATTTGCGACAAGGGAAAATTTTTGAGGGGGATTTGCCACTGAAATTATGTATTACATATCTTATATATATTTTTAAAATCTGTTATTAATGTTATTTTTTAAACTTTATATATTTTTGTTTTTAGGTGTTAAATTAAATATTTTTCATTCTTCAAATCAAATTCATGGTCATAAAATTATCGAACAGGGAAAAAAAAAATGAGGGATGGGGGTGGTGTTCCTAGAAAACGGTGGGGATTCAGGGGATCATTTTACATAAGAATCAGCAAAAATGGTATCAGAACTCTTTTTTTTTTTTTTGGTTCAGAGCAGTGTTATTGTTTTCATTCATGAACCGGTAAAATATTTGAAAATCACTTGTTATTATGTCAATAACATTATGTCAATAAAAGAAAAAAGAGAAAGAAAAATATGTCATTAAAAGGACGAGAAAATTCATATTTAAATAAAATTATACTTAAAAAAGTTATGAAACATAAAAGTTCTTTTCCACGAATAACATTTCTGTACTTTTATTTAATCTTTTTAGTCAAAAAACTTTTAAGATAGACGAAACGAATCAAAATATTGCGTTAATCATAAATAACATTTAATCGTTTAGCATCGTTAAAATTTTGAAAAGAAATAGATATTGTTTACTATCATTTTGTTTTGACGTAAGAGATGAAAAGGACCATCAACAACAATATCCGTCCGTAATATATTTTGAAATTTATACGTTAGGCGTTTCTTTTCTTACACCCTATTTATTTTTACCCAACGAGATGGAATCTTCGTCGGTTAAATCGATATTCGGTCAGTTAACACACACCAAATAACAATAATAATAAAAACTAGTATGTTGTGGCCACCACAAGACTTTTTTCTATATTTTCCTATACAAATTCACTCAGTAACAATATTAAAAAAAAATATATATATCTAAGTTTTTTTTTTTTTTTGGTTAAAAGTAAAAAAAAAAATCGATAGCTTTGTTTTAAATTATCACAGATTTATAGCTTAACCATTCGTTTTAAAATTGGCGAGACCTTTCGAAAGATACCCATCTTGAAAATTTACACCCCCGGGGGGGGGGGGGGGTACTTCTCCCCCAGGGGGAGAAGCGATGCCCCCACATGCACAGAGAATTTTTTCTTAGTTAACTACTACTATTATCAATAATTCATATTAATTTTACAATCACGGGTTAAAAATAAATCTCATTATGTACGTTTATACGAAATTTTGTCCTATACGACCATGTTAAAAATTTAGAAAAAAATGCGATCACAGCGCCACCTGTTGAGCTATTGATCCCCAAATCTAATCAGCACCAGTTTATGTCAGGGTGCAACTAAATACCAAGTTTGATTAAATTTCATTCATTCGTTCGTGAGATACAGTGGACACAAAAAAACGTGATACACACACACAAACACACACACAGACAGACATTTTCTAAAAACTATCAATTCGTGTTCAGGACATCCCACAACGTGTAAAGCCATAAAAAAACGGAGGTTGAAAATTTTCACGAATCCAATGCTTTCTCTACATTACACATAGAAGAAAGTAATAATTTATCCGAATTATGAAACCTGAATACATGATGGTGAACAAAAACGTTGAATCAACACCATTTATGGTGTTTTAAACCAGTATTTTTCTGCAAATTCAGAGTATGGCTACCTGTATGAATTCTTATTAAATTTAAATGATTTTTAATGAAGTTTAAGCTAGTAAATTCTACTAAAACAAAATTAATCGTTATATACAAGCTGAAATAAAAGTAAATTTTTCCAGCATAAGTAATGGATTATAATTTAAAGCAGATATCCCTAGGGTGTCTATATTACATTGATCCTTTATCTAGCCACCCTAGATATCCCTGGTGGTCAAAGAAATTGTTTGTGTGTCATTTAGTGGTAAAGTTCAGACATTTGACAAAGTCTGTGCCTCTACTTAATAACTTCGAACCCTGGTTTTTAATTTTGACTTAGAGTTTTCGTAAAGGATAGGAAACAAATGTAAAATAAAGGGAAATCAGACAAGAAAGAAAAATTTCTGCAACTCGCATAAATTGTAAAGCACTTTCAAACTGCACTGTTAAAAATTTCAACAGAAAACTCTGTGTAATGTATTATCTTGAGTCTTACGTAAAATTACCAAGAAAAATAAACGGAGTTGTTAAAAAACTTATTTTATACATTCACTTTAATAATTAATATTAATTTAATTAATTATTGGTGAGAATATATTTCGGACTTGGAATGCTTTTTCTAAAGTAGAAACAGTCATTTTTAATTTGAATTAAAAAATTAAATAATAAAATTAGGTAAAAATACAGAATAAAGATTGAGAATCTCGATTATTCACTTTTAACTAAGAATTGCTGTAAATTTACAGAGACTCTGGATAAATATTTACATTAAATTTACAGAAATTTTTAACAGTGTGTACTTATCCGTTATAGCGTTAAACCTCTGTGGTGACAACCTAAAAATATTTTGTTTCTCTTAATTTAAGCAATAATAATAGTAATAATAACAACTGATTCCTATTTTTATTTATATTTTTTATTTATTTTTTTATTTTTTTACTTCACAACTGATAAATTAAATATATATATATATATATATATATATATATATATATATATATATATATATATATATATATATATATATATATATTCATAAATATTTTTGAAAGATTAGCATTTATTTCTTTCCCTTTGCAATACTTTAATTTTTGTCATTGTCATTGTAAAATTCATTGAAATCAGCCACAAAAATCATTCATCATGATTTTTTTCCTCCATCTAACACTATTGAGAAATAAGATAAAATGACATGAAATAAATAGCATTTACAAACACTCTAGTCATAGGACTCGAAGGATAAAAAGATCAACCCCCTACGATATCCGTCATAATAAATTGCTCCAAGCGTACGCGTCGAATTTCCTCTCTTTACTTTTCATTTGTACATTTCTGACGAAAATAGTTTTTCGAAACTTCACATTGTGACTAAGTAAGAAATGAAAGGAATTAAAAAGTTATGCAATTCAGGTAAAGGAAGTTAAGACGTTTCAAATAACAAAAGAAATGCTTGAACTTTTGGCTGTTAGAAATAATTTTGAAACAAAATAATTTTTCCTCTTCATGAATGGACTTAAAAGTTTTAAAAGATATATTTTTCGGGTTCAACAGTTATTTACATTATTAGTGTTTTTATTCATGTTCAAGATGACTGAGATACGGCGGATAGAGCGTACAGTCGGTAACAAAAGTGTCCGAACACTAGCGAAAATTCCTATGTAAAAAAGGTACACTTCATACGGTTTTGTTAAAGAAATCCTTGTCGAATCCTGATCTTAGTCAGTGTAAGAACATGATTCGACAAGGATTTATTTAGCAAAACTGTAGTAAGCGTACTTTTTTTACATAGGAATTTTCGCTAGTGTTCGGACACTTTTGTTACCGACTGTACCTTAAGTATTTCGTGTGGCTTCCAATTTAGACATTTTTATTTATTGTGTATATTTTTTATACTTTCTTAGGCTTTTTATTGACGAATATTTTCAAATATTGCACTGTTACTGAATTGGACATAATAATAAATTGCATTACAATAAAGATAACCTTGAACTAATTGTAAAAATGCAACTACTGAAAACCTATATAATGACTCTGGCAAAGAAAATTTCTCTAATGGCGAAAAATTTTTCTTTGATATAAAAAAAAAAGTATTTTTAATAACAGTTTATTAAATTTTCTCAGTGCAAATTTTTAAAATTCGGAAATGACATTTTAAAAAATAACACCGAATTTTTAATGATTTAAAAATAATAAACGAGTAAAGTGCACGCACAAGCTTTCTCCTATTATTTTAAGTATTTGATTATTTCAGAAAGGCTGTAAGACATACAGAAAAAAAAAAAAAAATGTAAGTTATCAGTTGAATTATTTTCTACATTTTTAAACAACGTTTTCACTGTAAATAGAAGCGTCTTAAATTCAGACAGAAATGTGTCTGAAATGCCAATTCAGACACATAAATGCCTAAAACACTTACGCATGCAAAATTTAAGATGGATGTGCTGTCTTAAATTAAGACACGTAAGTGTCTTGTTTATGAATGAGCTGAGATAAGTGTCTGAATAAGATTGATATGTCTGAAATTAAGACATATTACAGTTTAGAGACACATAAAATTTCAGACATTTTACAATTTAAGCACTTAAAAATTTAGGCATTACAAATTTCAGACACTTAGAAATTCAGACATTTGTATTACTTAACAAATTTTCCATATGGAATCTACTTTAAGCAGAATGCATATCCTGTTTTAACATTTTTTTAACAAATAAATTTTATATTATTTTATATAATATAAGTAGCTAACTTATTTAAAATACTTAGACGCGGAACTTATTCTGTTAAAAGTTAAAAAACAAAGTTAATTTTTATTTAAAGTTCGCACGTGTAATAAAACAAAAAAAATATTAAGATAAACAAAGCATGTACAGTCGGTAACAAAAGTATCCGAACACTAGCAAAAATTCATATGTAAAAAAGTAGAGTTAAAACTGTTTTGTTAAATAAATCCTTGTCGAATCATGTTCTTAGTCAATTTAGGAACATGATTCGACAAGGATTTATTTAACAAAACAGTTTTAACACTATCTTTTCTATATAGGAATTTCTGCTAGTGTTCGGATACTTTTGTTACCGATTGTAACTCGTAGCTAAAAAAGCTAATTCGTAACTAAACAATCTTAAACAATTTGTGCATAATTGATTTTTTTTTTTTTTTTTTCGCGTTTTAAAAATTATTTTATGTTTCCCTACACTTCAAAATGTAAAAGAGAATTTTTTTTGGTTTCATGTATGTAGTTTGTTTTCTTGCAAATACCAGTTAAAAAAAAAAAAAAAAAAAAAAAATCGTTTAAAATCCATAGTCTACTATTTTTTCATGTTTATTACGCATTTTACAAAAAAACTCTGAACCCCTACACATGAAATTTAAGATAATAAATTGTATTAAGCTTTACATCTTATGGACAGTTTTATTGCAAAGACATAAAACTTCGATTTGTTTTACGGATACCAGAATATATTTCATTATACAAGTACCGTATAACGTCAGTACCGGTGGCTTGATTGGGAAGATGCTCGACTTTGAATACGTTGATTGTCAGTTCGGTTCCCGGCGGATGCAACGGGGAATGTTTTTGTAAAAAATATTAATGCTTTTTTTTTTAATGCTCTAGGAGATTCTAAAATCTATTTTTCACAGGTAAACAGTATAAAACGCATCTTTTTATTTATTTATATATAAAAAGTATTCACTGTAGACAGGATCAAAGATGGCGGAATTTCAGACATTTCGAGAGTGAAACGATGTGCCTTTTTAAGATACTTCAAATGTCTGAAATAAATAAGACACTTTTTAGCATCTTAAAACTATACACCCATTTTAGACACAATTTAGTCTGAATTTCAGACACTTGTATTTACAGTGTTCCAATGAAAAAAAAAAAAATAGTTTTCCAGAATAAACTAGAAATTAAATTCAATATTAACAGCTTGCTCTGGAATTATTGAAGTAGAGACGTAAGTGTCGACCTATTCTTTTATTGAAATAAAAGATGAAAACTGCGTCTCTGCATTGACATCTCCATAACAAACACCATTACATAGAGTTTTAGGGAAGGAAAAAGAAAAACAGGTAACTTTTTCGCACCTTACATTCCGAAATCCATCCATTGTTTGCGTTTGTATAATCCTGAAATTGTATTCTCTGCTTATCGATATTAAGCATGACAGGATTTGAAATCCTCCATAAAAAGTCTTTCCAGTGTATTTTTCTCCACAATAACGAAATTGAAAGCAAACAGCATGAAAATGAGCTTGCTTTTTTTCTTTTTGGCCTGATATAGAGCCCTTTGTTTTATCTTACAACGAAAAGAGTGCGACTTGAAAATAATAATCTACCTGTTTGGTCACCATCAAGACTATCTTGTTGCTGGGCTCAAAAGATAAAATTTTTGATATGGGATGTGTTACTTTTTGTCTGAAGGAATATGGATGAGATGGAGAAAATTTCAGTTTCTTAGTGGCAGAACGTCAGTGAATGAAAAATCTTTTTGAAGTGTGTATGACTTCACAATATATACCGCGATAATGGTTACAAAAATCAATTAATTTCACTTGAAATTGGTTAGAAATATCCATGATATATCTGAAATCGACAGTATAGTTTTGGGTGCATACAGTCAGGGACCGATTTACTCACTTGGAGGCCCAGGGCACTCATGTGCAATGAGCACTTTTCCTCGTACTTTAATATTACAACAAACAAAATAAGTCACATATTTTCGATTCATGCTTCTAAAAAAATTTTTTTCACTTCACTTCACTTTCCATTTTATTGGTAAGAGTAAAGCTAAACTAAATCCGATGCTTGTCTATCGGATCAACGTACGTTGCACCCATGTATCCGCGCTGCGGTGCGTGCCTCAGATTTAGTTATCCTTAGTAAGAGTTTGGAATGCAGTTGTATTTACGTTTAGCAAAAATATCGCAATTTTTTCCGATGAGCTGATAGTTTCCTTGAAAGATCATCACGCCGATTTATAAAACAGCGCTGTAATACATTCCATCCATTTATGAAGAAAACAAAAAACAACGATCATTATAGCAAAATTTGGAAAATTTTCTTTTTAACTATATTTTTTTTAAACTATGATGGAATTTCTTGGAGGCCCCCTCAGTGTGAGGGTCCAAGGCACATGCCCCGAATGCCCTGCCTTAAATCAGGCACTGCATACAGTGTTGTTCATGGCTCATGTACAGGGACACACAAAGTTATTTGTACCATCACGGTGTACGGATTGCATTTCTGTGCATTTTAGAGGGTTATACTGCAATCAATTATATCATTAAGGTGTTTAAGAGGTTACGTGCATTTCAAAATTTAAAAAATAAAAGCTTTTTAGTCTAATAGTACAATATATCTAGAATATATTCCCAAAGTTTTAAGTCAATCGGAATTAAAATCTAAATTGAAATCGAAAATTTGGAAATTTTCACCGTAAGGTTTGTTTTTAAAAAGAACTACTTAAAACTTTAATAGCTTTTTTCTGAAAACTTTATTTTTGAATTCGGTGAATACGATTTCTCAAAAAGGAATACAGCGATTTTATAGAAATTTTGCACACTCCTTCAAAACAGAATTAGTGATTAAACGAAGTTTTATTTCATTTTATTTTATTATTACAACTAATTTCTCATGGCTATAAAATATACCGAAGATTGTACTGCTTTTGTATAAAACTCTGCCAAAAATTCAAATTTTATTTTATTTTTTTTTAATTTTTTGTTCAAACGTAAGCTATAATAATCTACCAACAGATTTTTTTTTCTCCAGATAAAGCTATCATGAGTTATCCTGACCACCGCGAGGACACTTTTTACTGAAGTGTTTCACCAGGTCCCACGGGCTGAAATTCCTTTTTAATGAAATTTCTGTGATATATTCTTTAAATGTTGCTATTTTATAGGCACAAAATTTTTAATAAAAAATTATTTGTTATATTAAAATAATAATAATAGAGAAAATATGCTTTTTTGAAGTGAAAACGTCTTTAGGCGCGTTGAGCACTTTTGGGTGAACAAAAATCATGAAACTCGCGCCATCGACAGCCAAGGCTTTCCATGAGAAGAAACATATTTTTTACCAATTTATATTATCGAAAGTGGAATTCGAGATTTCACCTGATTTACACGTTTTGAGGTTTCCTGAATGGGTTTTCTTTTGTATCTCAGCTACTAATTAAAATAATTTCATAAGTAATGCATCATTTGAAAGCTTTGTTGAGTTGGAATCGAACAGTAGCTTACAGAAATTTCTACCGCCAGATGGCGCTGTAATATTTTAAAATTTCAATATTTCAAATTCTAATTATGATTGAATTATTTTTAGTACATCATTCGAAAGATATTTTAAAGTTCTTTTATATTATCGAAAGTGGAATTCGAGATTTCACCTGATTTACACGTTTTGAGGTGTCCTGAATCGGTTTTCTTTTGTATCTCAGCTACTATTTTTTTTTTTTTTTTTAACCTTCGAAACATATGTAAGCATGTTTCTGTAGAAAAAAAAGGAAAGAAAGAAAAGAAAAGACGTGCATAGAATAAATAATAATTTTACGGGGTTGGAAAAAAAAAAAGTTTTACGTTCTGTATTATACGGGAAAGGGTTTCAGAAACATAAACACTCTCCGAAAATTAACAGATTTTTCGTAAATTTTTCAGTTATACTTTATTTCGAGGCATATTTTTCGCAGATTTAACTTCATCTGACAATTTGAAACCTTCTGTTAAATGTAGTGAATAATTAATAGGTTTTATGTTTCTGAAGAGGGAGGTGCCCATCTTCAACACTGAGTCTTTCACGGTAAACCCGACAGGTCCATTTAAAGGCAACCCGAATTCTGTAAAACAATTTTCATTCAACCAAATTCGCAAAAAAGACTTTTGTCGCCCTGCATCTGACATTGAACACTTATGTATCATATGCATAAATAAATAATAATTCAGAAGAATCAAAAGGAATTACATTCGAGATTGAAAAGTGTCCATTATACAAAGGTCTCCGACATTTGGAGTATCGGATATGGAAGTTTACTTCACTAGAACACTGTTAAAAATGTTTTTTTTTTTTTTAATGATCTAAATTGTCTCAAAATAACTCCGAAACAATATATACTTAAATTTGAAAACCCATGTACTCATTTTTGAGTATACTGACATGCTCAAAAATGGGGTTGGCCAATAAGAATACCAATATACCCATGTTTGACATGTCAATATACTCAAAATTGAGTACCTATATAGGTTTTCAAATTTAAGTATATATTGTTTCGGAGCTATTTTGAGACAATTTAGCTCATTTTTAAGAAACCATTTTTAACAGTGTACAATAATTCAGATATGCATATATTTAGTTATGGCCATATTGGATATGCTTATATGAAATACGTATCTATATTTCTATGAAATAAATTTCTGCTTATTATTATATATTTTTTAAAAACACACTCTCAAACGACCCGACACAAAATTGCAATGAACACGACTCCCAAGAAAAACATTTAGCCTATCTGACCCAAACACACCTACCAATAAAAAAAAAAAAAAAAAAAAAAAAAAAAAAAAAAGTCCTTTATGAGGACTGAGGATTTTTGCGGGGTCATTTTTCGATTACTGGACATTTATCGAAATCTAAAATTTATCGAAAATATAATTGAATAATTTGAAAGCGATGTTATAATTTGAAAAAAAAAAGAAAAGAAAAGAAAAAACTAATAGTCCTCCGTCCTAAACTAAATTCTGCTTTCGCCAGAATTTCATCAAAACCATTTTTTTTTTTTTTTTTTTTTTTTTTTTTTGGAAAGAAAAAAAAAAAAAAAAAAAAAAAAAGAAAATTAATAATAATCAGTATCGAAACAAACACTATCGAAAAAGTTTTTTTTTTAATAATTTTGAATTAGGAAATAAAAAGTGCGCGTGCAAAATGAAATAAAAATAAGTAAAAAATTGAATTTAATGATTTAATTTTCATATAAAACATGATCGCATGCTATCTTAAAAAGTAGATGTAAAATTTAAAGTTTATGTGGTGCGTGTGGCATCTATAAAAATTGTTTTAAGAAATAGAATAGAATAAAGAAAGCAACGATGTTAATTGCATTTTGTTATATAGTTTGAAATTTTTTTTTTTATTTATTTACTGTATTTTTCATAAAATTTTCCTATTTACCGATATTTTTGATTTATCAGTATTCTAACTGCAGTATATTATTTCTAGAATACTTCACTAACTTACCTGAATAGCGTCGTTAAAGCTTGTTAAAAACTCTGCATATTATAAATAAAAAACATGCTGAAGTTTCTTTTTAATTTTTCTGAACTTGTATTTTATTTTATTTTATTTTATTTTTAATTTTTCTTGGGCTTTTGCATATGATAAGTATTACACAAATACATCAGAAAATTCTATAGAGTCTACATCAATATTTGTTACCATTCATTTCCCTCTTTTATATTTTGATCATAGATATAGTAATAAGACATAGATTGATCAGCGAGAGGGAAAAAGTGATACCTTTTTTTTTTCGGGAAAAGTCACTCTATGGCTGCCTTTCCCCGAGTAAATCACACACAGGAATACACACGGATAATTTAGTAAATAAAATTTATGAATAATTTATTTGCTGAAGGTGAATGAAAAACTCCAGATACAATTTCAAATTCATTTTTCTTTTTATTCTTTTTTCCAATACTCTCTAATGGCTGATTTTAGAACTTTTTTTCGGCATCAAACGTTTTTGCTCGATAACATGGGGATGATAGATCTATATATATTACTATATCTATGATTTTGATGCGTTTCTATTCAATTCAAATAAGATACAGATCTGAAAGATTTTCTTTTTTTTTTTTTTTTTTTTTTTTCTTTTTAATCGTTATTATTATTTTATTTTCATGTTTATATAAATGTATTACCTGTTTAATTGTAATCAATTCTTCTTTATGACCATATTAAGAAAGTTTTCTGCCAAGAAAATTGTTTAAAAACATCAATACTAACAATATTTACTGAGGGGTGTTTTGTGTCTTAGGAAAATGGTAGGGGAGGGGGGGGGGGCAGACGATTCTTTAGAGTGTAAATAGTAGTATTTGAAGTTTTTCATGCGTTTGCGGACGAAAATGATGTTGCAATTTTACCAGACAGAAGTTTAAATTGACAATATTTCTAAGTATAATATACATGCCAAATGATGACGTCATTTTTGGTTTTATCGTGAGGATGTCAGTGTTTTTGATTGCATATTACAAATTAACACGAGTTGTCAAACTTCTAGGGGCAATTTTATAAAGAAAAATAAGGAAGAAATAAATAAAACGTGTGCATGTGTGTGTTAGGGTTAAGGTCAATGGATTGTGCAAAAGAATAGACAAAACGAAGAAATTCTTACAATAAAAAATCAGTGTCAGAATTGTTTTCTGTATCAGCTGAGAAATATTCTCCAGAGACGGAAAAATGTTTTCAGTTTCTTTGAGAGAAGTTTTGAACACTTCCAGACATTTTCTTCCAGAAGGATTTTGTTTTTATGACTACTTTCTCCTATATTCGATAGAATAAAGTATAGGCTTCGCAAATTTTTTTGTATTTTTTAGAAATTCATTTAGAAATATGTATATATATATTAGCTATTGCTATCGTTGAGACAGAAAAACATTCTTTTTGCATATGTGTATTCTACCCGGCCCTTGATAACGTTAGAATGCAAATAAGTATTTATCTATTTCCAATTTATTCCGTTTTTGTTTGATTTGGTGGTCTTTGTTTTCACCCAAATCAATTGTTTGAATACTGATAATATTTAATAATCCTTAAATTTCACTGACTGATTATCAATATATATATATATATATATGTGTGTGTGTGTGTGTGTTAACGGCCCTCTTCACTCACCAGCGCCGGAAGCCCGAGCCAATGTTATTCTATGGGGAAATTTTCTTTACAAATAACTTATTAACTAATACATATTTTTAAATTCTGTTTTCACATTCAGAAAATGCCCAACTGTTCAATGGACGGACCTTTTTTAAAAATGTATTTTTTTTTTATTTTTAATATTTTATTTTGAAATTGCAAAATGAAAAAAATTCACATATTGAAAATTCGTATTTTGCAGCTTCGAAATAAAATATTAAGAATTAAAAAAAAAAAAAAACAATTTTTTACAAAAGACGCGTCCATTGAACAGCTGGGAATTTTCAGAATGTGAAAACAGAATTTAAAAATATGTATTAGTTAATAAGTTATTTGTAAAGAAAAATTTCCCATAGAATAACATTAGCTTCGGCTTCCGGCGGCAGTGAGTGAAGAGGGCCCTTAAATAATAATAACAAACAAATAAGATAATGTATACTCTTTCTAAAAAATCTGCACATTAAATAAAAAAAAATTCTTTGTTTCTCATTTCTGCAACTGGATACACAACTTATACTTTTTTTTCTTCCCCCTTATGAAAAGGGCGACATTACGAATGTGAGCAAGGAAAGAAATGTCCTGGCTCGGAAAGTTGCCCTGCTCGAAGAACGTCTCACGGATGCGGAAATCGGACTGGAGAACGCCAAAAAAGAGATCGCTGCCCGGCAAAAAGAACTGGATTGGATGACCAAAGAAGTAGCGGATTCCGAAAGCAAGGCGCACGAACTCGCGAAGCAGAAAGATGTTCTCTCTCAACAAGTGTTGAAACACGAAGAGGTAAGCGAAAGGTCGATACGCAACACGAAGTTGAATATAAATATACCTGTGTGCCACTCTCCGCGTTTTTAAATGCATACTGTCTGTCGCCGTCACTTGAGGTGAATAAACTTAGGGAAACTAGTCGGCACAGGTGGACTCTGCCTCTGCTCAGTTCCTCATTCAATATACAGGGTGATTATAATTAAAGTTACGATAACAAAACGCTATAATTTTAAATCTACCCATCAGAGCGATTTGATATTTTACCAGAACAATCGGGAGGCAATGAAAAAAAAATAGTTCCAACATGTTCCTACAGTTGACGCTGTCAGGGGAAACGCCTAAATGGACTCGTTAAACACAGGAATGTTGTTAGCAATACAATGGAATAGCAGGAAACAATAGACTTCAAGGGTTTGCTAGAATATTTTTTAGCAAAAAGACAAGAATACGTGTTTACAGTGGAAAGAGTCCTAGTGAAAAGAGAAAAAGAGGAGCTTCATGAAACAAATACGTTACGGATAATTAACGGCACATTTTGGAACTATTTTTTTCCTTTTGCCAAACAAAATTCCATTGCCTCACGACTGCTCTGGTAAAATATCAAATCGTTCTGATGGGTAGTTTTAAAATTATAGCGTTTTGGAATCGTAACTTTAATTATAATCGTCCTGTATATATACACCCCGCGACAAAAAGATAGGTACAAAGGGTTTTTTTATTTGATTTTTCATAAAATAACATTATCTAAATAGTGCATATCATTTATTACTATCATAAAATAACGTTATTCCCGGACTCATTATTTTTTTAAGACTACTTTAGAAAAGTTTTAAGACTAAAATTTTCTTAATTTAAGACTATACTCCGCGAGAAAAAGATAGGAACAAAGGGTTTTTTTTTAAATTTTTCATAAAAATTGTGCTGATCATTTATTAACATAATAAAATATTATCCTATCAAAAACATATTAAATATTAGAATCATATTCAAAATATTCATATTCAAAAAAAAAAAAAAAAAAAAAAAAAAAAAAAAAAACATTTGTTCCTATCTTTTTGTCGCAGGTGTGTAGTCTTAATTTAGAAAAATTTTAGTCCTAAAATTTTTCTAAATGAGTCTTAAAACAAAAATGAGTCCGGGAATACTGTTATTTTATGATAATAATAAATGATATGCACTATTTAGATAATGTTATTTTATGAAAAATTAAAGAAAAAACCCTTTGTACCTATCTTTTTGTCGTGGGGTGTATATTCAGTAATTTGACAAATGATGTGAGGATTTAAAAATTGTATGAGCCTAAGGGACTAAAACCTAACTTAATTGCCTCTTCTCGCGAATAGTCCTCTCCGCACGGGATGGAGCACGATGACCTCACTCAAACAAACATAAATGTCGACTGCTCATTATTTTTATATATAGGAGTTCAGTTTCGAAATAATGGAAGTAAAAAATATAAAATAAAATAAAATAAAAGCTAGAAAGAAAGTGTATGGAAAATATTGCCCTAATGCCGTGTTTGAACAGTTCTGATTTCGAATAACTTAAGAAATTTTAAAGTAAAATGCTAATAATATTCAAAAAGTTTCTGCCCAGTATCATCTGCCCAGGTTCGACTTTTTTACTATCCCATTCTTGAGAAAATATCAGTAAAAATTCAGTCATCTACAAACGGACATCCCATCAGTTTCGCGATTTTCAAATTTTTCCACCTTAAAACGTGTAAAAATCTGAAAAAACATAAATCAAAATATTTCTCGCATATACCAAAATATCCCATACAATCCCTCGAGAAAGTTTCCGAACAAAATGATCCCTCAAATTTTTTTTAAAAAAATTCTTAGAAACATTAAGATTTTTTTTAGCAGCTATCGTTTTAGCAGCACCTTTTTTTCTTTCCTTTCCTTTTTTTTTTTTTTTTTTTTTTTTTTTTAACTTATCTTTTTTTTTTTTAAAAAAAAAAAAAAAAAAAAAAGGCAGTAGTTATTAAAAAAAAAAAAAAAAATAGAGAGAGGTTATTTTGTTTGGATACGGGCCTATAGCGTGTTACGGAACTGAAAAAAAGGGGGAAAAATGTCATTTAGAGTTGCAAATATTTCTGTGGACGCGTCAAAAAAGGATTTCATTATTATTATTATTATTATTATTATTAAACAAATGTACAATACCAATCTCTCAAACGTGTCACACATGCATTTGTAGGTGCACAAAGGTTTTTACACTATTTTTCAAGCCTCTATATCGCCGAGATAAATTTTTAATTAAACTCAAAATTTAACATTAAGGCACTGATAAAAAATGGTATAAATTTGATAATACAAAGCTAGTTTATAATTGAAAATAAAAACCCATGTATAAACAATATGTAACGAGAACAGAAATTTTAAAATTTTAATCATCAAATACTTAAAGGCAAGTAATAAAAGTGAAGGAAAAATGGTTTAAGATCATATTTCACATATTGATGTGAAAAGCATTTTATATTTGAAGTATTTCATTTAAACTAGAAATTAAAATTTAAAATTTTCTTTTTCATATTTTGTTCATCCTATTTTATCGTAGTAAATAATTTTTCACAATTTCAAATCATAATCCTTTCCGACCCAGGCCGTACGATCGTGCGGGTTAGACATCCACGACATCCACTTACATTTTTGCATTTGAAACAGTCGTATGTAATAGAATCAGGTAATAAACGATCGAGCTAATTATTAAAAAGAGTAAAATACAATTTTCAATCAACAAATGTCGGTTATAGTCTATATTTTTCTTTCAGTTTGCAAAAACAGAAGAATGTAATGTTTTAAGGGGGGAATGTTTCGGGTCGGAAAGGGCCATTCGGCATAGTACCATTCGGCCATTTTTAGTACCATTCGTTGATTTTTTTTTTTTTTTTTTTTTTTTTTTTTTTAATATAAATTTTGAGTATTATTGAATAAATAGTAACTAATATGCCAGGATAAGGATGTAAAGGTTATCTTCTTTATGTGTATTTAAAAAATAATAATAAAATAAAACGTCTTTCATAGGCAAGCAAGCTTAAAATATTGCATTTTCAGTATAACTATATTAGACGTAATAGTGTCTAAATCTAAACGTAAAAGTGACCTCGGAACAGTCTCCAATATCAAGACTTTTCTATTCCTCTTTTTTTAATTGTAACAACTTTATAGACTACTAGCAGACCCGCGTGAATTTTTCGCACCTTATGTATTTTCTTATTTACTTTTAAAATTTAAAACTCATAAACGTTATACCAATTTTACCATCTAATTAAAATTTTAATTTACCAGAAGCCAAATTAACATTAGAACCAAACCAATATTGTGAAATAGTGAAACCAAAATCATTCAAAGAAAGGTTTCAAAATAAAATTCATGGTTGACGACCCAGTTTTCATACTTCCGCAAGCAGTACGACGCCTTTTAAATTTTTATCGCCGTATTTATTTATTTATTTCGGCATAATTTTTGTTTTTTAAAGAAAACTAATTCCTATTTTATTTATACTTTTTATGAATGCGTTTTTAGTCAATTTATGATAATAATTCATATTCTGTATATATCTTTAAAGTATTGCAAGGTTTAAAATGACACTTGCAACTTTTAAATATACATTTTTTCCATAAAATGGTCTCATGAGACAAATATCAGTTTTTCTTATTAAATCATTAAGCTGAAACCGCGTGCTTAAATATTGTCTTTCATAAATATATATACTTATTTATTTATTTATCCTTACATATTTTATTAATTACATCACTGTAATTAATAAAATCATCGAGATCATTTTGACAGAATGTAATCGTAACTGGTCCACGTTAGAGAAATATTATATAGATACAGTAGAACCTCGATTATCCGAACCTCGATTAACCGAAACTCTCCGTTAACCGAAGTCGGTTTCTTCTTCACTTTTTTTTTTCTCTTTCTACTATTATCCAAAAATTTCTCTTAACAAACATGCATTTTTAAAGTTTTTTTTTTTTTTTTTTTTTTTTTTTTTTTTTTCCACATTCCTTTTGTATGCAAGCCATCTTTTCCAAACTACGAGTGCAGATAAACATTTTAGATGATTATTGATGAATTCTCGATTATCCGAAAACTTCGATTATCCGAAGTAAGTTCGCTCCCAATTACTTCGGATAATCGAGGTTCTACTGTAATTGTTAAACTTTTTACTCTCATATTTAAAAATGGAAAAATACCAGTAAGAGTTCTGCAATAGGATAATGAAATCAGAATTATTCCTTATAATAATGCATGTTTATTATCGTTATTTCTTTTTAATTGCACTATTAAACCGTAGAAATTTAACAGTAAAATGCCGATTTTTTTTATTGTTTTTTTTTTATTTTAAGTATTTTGTGAAAGGCAACAAATGGCAAAATTTTTACCGAAGTAAAGTTTTCACAGTTTATTGTGTTTTTCAGTGCACTCCAATTTTAAAACAAAACTTTTAAATGTGTTTTTAAATAGATTTTTATATTTATATTTACTATTATTATTATTATTATAGAAAATAATAAAAAATCGTTATTTTATGGTAATTTTCGGTGTATGAAGATTGAATTTAGTAGTATTACGGAGTTTTTATTAATAAGTTTTTTTTTTTTTTTACATAAACACGAGAATTACTGAAGCAAACCCCTAATACACTTTGAACGAAATAAATAAAATGACATAATAATAATCAAGCGCTAATATAAGCCGAATAAAATAATAATATTATATAAAACTAAAATTACTTTAAATTACTTTCACAAAATTATATGAAAAAAGAATTAGTCATAAAATGTAAAAATTTTACCAGATTCTGCTTAATGTTTCTGTTAAAAAACAACCAATATTAAAGGAATTTCTACCTGATTTCTGAATGAAAAGTGAAATGTGTACGAAAATAGGAATTTTGTATTTTTTACTCCAATGAAGAATTGTTGGTATATTTCTTTATGTCATTTCTGTTTTAATTGTTCAACTTATAGTTAAACAACTTTTAACTGTTTTAAAATATCAAGTTTCTGAAAAATCTAGTGGCCAAAAAAAAAAAAAAAAAAAAAAAATCATTTGAACTCGAAACCGTTATGTAAATCTGTTTTTACTAAAACTATCACTAAATGTGTACATACAATATATGTTTAATAATTAAAATATCTTTCCACACACATTAATAAATAAACATCTTGTACCCAAACAAGGAGTTGCGTGGATTTGCGAATACAAAACATAAAATTTTTAAAATGCCTCGCATATTATCTAAATTAATTTCCACCTTTTTGATGTTTATCAAGAGTGAAACCTTAAAAATAACATAACGAAATATATTTTAAGAGGTGGGGAGTTAAAATTATAAGCGAAGTATATTTTAATTGTATGCATTTTCACTTAAGAATACGGATCATTTTGTCCAATATCTCTTGATTCAAAGAGATCGCCGATTCCCCCCCCCCCCCCCACTCCTCTGATTTTTTCCTCCATGATGATTAGTAAGATAATTTACTTTCTTTGGGGGGAAGAAATTCAAATGCTGAAATTAAAAGTCAAGTGATTTCAATAAAATATAAATTAGCCCTCCTAGTCAATTACATGCATTTTTTCGTTCGTTGAGCAATTGTTTTCTCCGTAATATACTTAAAATTCAAAAGTAGATAATTATAATCTTAGTTTGCAGTTTAAGTATGAAGATTACGTATAATAGTCATGTGGTTTATCTTTACATGTTTAATCATATTTTAAGTTGAAATACATTCAGGGAAAATTTCATTAAAATTTTGCCCTTTTCCAAAACGTTCAGTGGGTTATATATATATATATATATATATATATATACAAAGCTATAAAGAAATAGTTATTTAACTTTAATATAATTTTTAATGTATTAATTTTTATAAAAATTAGGCCACTTTTTTTTTTTTTTTTTTTTTTTTTTAAAGGCAAATTATTTAAGAGAAGCTGAATGTGTTAGTTATAAATTGAGTAGTTAGTATAGTCGAAATACAATCATCCTAATCGATTTGCCAACAAAAGATGATTCATTGTAATCTAAATATAATTGTATCTTCTATTTTTAGAATTTCATAATAAAATTGTAATCGTGATTTGACTATTATAAACAGGAAGTATAGTCAGAATATGTTTCTGGAAATTAAAATTATCGCTAATCATAATCGATTAGAGTATTTTGCAATGGAATAACAAGTTTGATCTGAATTCAACAATGTGTTGAAACAACGCAATAAATAAAAAACTTAATGAAGTCTCGTTCTTCGATAAAATTTATCCTTACAAAACAACCAAAAGTAAATAGTGAATGCATTTTCATTCTAACTTATGCAACATTTTGTGTGTCGAAAATTAGAATGAAAAAAAAAAAAAAAAAAAAAAAAAAAAAAAGCAGATTTCTTGGATTTAAATTAAGCTCTTCATTTTATTTTCTCTCCTGCAAAAACTCTTGAATGTCCTTCCGTGTTACTTACTATTTTCAATAAAATCGATTATGTTTTAAATGGGATGAAGTCAAAAATATAATACTTTTTAAATAAAATGGCCGTCACATTTTTTCTGTTCATTACGAGCTTACCTAGTGTACTCAAGCATGGAAGAAATGCATTTGATCCTTTTCGGCAATTTTGATTTAAAAGTTACGCAAAAGCTTAATTTAATAATTTTGATTCGTATGTATTTGGCCTTACATTTGACGAAGCATGGAGTTCCACGCTTACTTTCACATCGCAACTGGGGAATCTGTTTTCAGCTTTGTTCTGAAATAGGCAGTTTTTTGGATTATAGATATTAAACTTGAATAAAATGTTTTATTCCTTTAATTTTTTTTTTTTTTCATACATGCTTACATTAAACAGTAATATATCAATAAATACCATCTCTGCACGTTAAGTAATGCTACATTGCTACTCCTTATTTCTATTTCATTACAAAAAAAAAAAAAAAAAAAAAAAAAAAACTTAAAGTATAGTTATAAGTTTGTTTTAAGTTAGAGATATCATCGTTGGCTGCATAAATGTCACTTAGAATCAGTTTTTAATAATTTACGAGATAAGTATCGAGACTACGTATTGTATTTGTTTTGTCTTGCATTAGATCTAGAATATTTTAACGGAGTTAAAAGTTTAAAATTTAAACTTTTTTTCTCAAGTTTAAATGACAAAAATCTAATTAAAATTCAAAATTGTATAAAAATATTTTACAAAATTTAATTAACTTTACTGAATGAGTTTCATTAAATATACATTTTTTAACTCTTATGTGTTATTTTTTAGTTTATTGCATTTTTTAAAAAAGAATTCTTCATTCTCTATATATATTTTCGAATATATATATATATATATTTTTTTTTTTTTTTTTCCAAACGAAATTTATTTAATTCTATTTGGTTATTAAATTTTAAACTAAACTTATTCGATTTTTTAAGTCCCACATTTTAAATAAATAATACAGTAGAACCTCGATTATCCGAAGTAATTGGGAGCGAACTTACTTCGGATAATCGAAATTTTCGGATAATCGAGAATTCATCAATAATCATCTAAAATATTTATCAGCACTCGTAGTTTGGAAAGGATGGCTTGCATACAAAAGGAATGTGGAAGAAAAAAAAAAACTTTAAAAATACATGTTTGTTAAGAGAAAATTTTGGATGATAGTAGAAAGTGAAAAAAAAAAGTGAAGAAGAAACCGACTTCGGTTAACGGAGAGTTTCGGTTAATCGAGGTGAGTTTCGGATAATCGAGGTTCTACTGTACAATGAAACTTTCATTTCGTGTCCTTGCTGAAAGTTTCTCAAAAGGAATGTTCTCATTGCGTCTTATCAGATAACAATACAATCGCTGCCTTTTGTATATTATCTTCCAGTGCATGGTTCTGATAAAACAAATAATTGAGGCAATACATCACTAACATTTATCTTGCATGAAAAATCTTTCGTAAATGTATTTTTCTTTCTTTCTTTCTTTCTTTTTTATGTAACTTAAAATTGAAACTAGTAGACATAGGTGAACTCTGCTCAGTTCCTCAGCGTAGCATCATAACTAATATTTTAAAGCTGGTCTGACGTATTTTGCCCTATTCCTGAAAATTGAGAAAATCGTAAATTTCCGATGATTTATGAAATTTTCTTATTAAAATATCGAAAACAAATAGGGTTTTTGCCGGTTCATAAATGATATTTTAAAACTGGTTAAACTCAGCGACCTTTTTATTATTATTATTATTATTATTTTGAGATATCGTGCAAACGTACTGACATACTAACAAACTAAACACCGCTACTCCACAGACGGGCACCACACCGATTTTGCTAGTTTTGGATTCCTCATACCTAAAACGTATTATAAAATCATAAAAAAAAAAAAAAAAAAAAGAGTCTAAAAATTTTCTTATTACATAAGTCCCCCATACCTAGTACGATGAGGAACTAAAAAATTTCCCAAAATTATTATCATCAAAATTAACAAAATGGTACATATTTAGAAAAGAAGAGAGCCATGAAATTAAAAATAGAGCTACAATGTTACGCAAAAGTCCATCACTGAGAATAAATACATAAAAGAGGTTACGATTCCTTTAGTACATGTCGATATATCTATCGTAATCATTGTGAGGTTTGCGTTGACGCAGACCCCATCTTAACTTAGTTAACTTAAGTATTAGGTATAAGAAGCACAAAGACTCGGATACATAAAATAAAACTAAGAGTTTATTCAACTACAAAAATGGGAGGATTGGTCTGAATTATGTAGTTCAGTCAGCAGAATTAAATATTTTAGCAAATAAATATAATAACTAATTTAGGTAATTTGAAATATCTCACCCAGAAAATAGTAGAAGTTGTAGAGACGGGTGCACACCTTTACTTAGATACCGTGACTTTCAAATAGATCAGCGGATGCCCGGCTGAATCAATTTTCCATTCACGAATACTCGCACTAAAACACAGCAACGCTCATTAAACTACATAACTTAAGTGCAACTCAATCTCCTCTATCGAAATATAACTTTCTCCAGGCTCTAAGCCTTAAACTTTGTCGTAGATAGACGTCGGACAAGACTCCACTACACCACACCTTTACGAAAATCATCTCCATCTTATACCACTTTCCACCAACTTCCCTTCTCTTCATTTCAACCAAACTTTTAGAATCGCTTCCTATTCGTCTACACCTCGCAACTTAATTCCTTCGTTGCAGCATCATGTCGACACAAAACTAATCCGACCTAAAATTTCGCCGAGTCACTGGCGCCGAAGCGATTTAACTATCCCAACTGAATATTTTGCTGGATCCAGCTTAATTTTAAACAAGCTGTGGTGACTTACCGTCACGAACTCACATCATGGATGGATGGTTGGACGGTTGGGTTTTACGTCGCACTAGTGCTGTGCAGATGGGCAATTGGCGACGGTCTGGGGCACACCCCTAGAGGTGGTTCGGAGACATGCCATCACAATTTTGATCCTCCTCACATCATGGATATGAAAGTTTGAAAAGGGTTTATTTATATAACTGCCTGATTCAATTTTAATTTAACTACATGTAAAGACTTCATTAGATGACATTCGTGTTGTACATTTATTTTCTCATGCGTTTGCAGATCCATTCATCTATGATTTACTTCTACTCACAAAAATACATGCAGGTGAAATTTTAGTTAATGTTAACGTGCAATATTACTTTATTATTATTATTATTATTATTGATGCTTGTAAATAAAAGAAATAGAATTTCCACCCGTTATTAGGAAATAAAAATTTGTAGCATTTCAAGTAAATTTTAATTTTGGACTTCATAAATTGAATCTCATTACGTAAGTCATGGGCTGGATAAAAAAATTCACAAACTCGTGAAATTTTAAGACTAGGGGGAGAAAATGCCTTCTTCAGACTACGGTCATGGGTTACGATGTAATTACGAGGTAAAAGCTAGTTAGAACAAGAAGAAAGACATTCTAAAAAAAAAATGCATCTCTCAATGTGTTGTAACGTTAAAGAAAAAATCTGGAGTGACTCCACTCGACTTTCCGAACATTAACTAATTAACGGTTTTGTAGATAAAGTAAAATAACAGGAGTTGTTAAATTAACAAAAGAGAAAATTATAAAAGGGTATTTGAGTATTTTTCTCCATGTAGCACACGATGTTTAATTTAATGCTATTGTACTTTGAGCCCATAGGTCATATTGATAAAGAATTTTTCAACGAGTCCCTGTAAAAATCTTTAAATATTAGATTCACCAAAATGCTTATAGTTAGTGCAACAGTGACTTATAATAATCATATAAATTTTCAGCTTCATCGGATGAGGCATTTAGATGCTATCGCACTTTAAAGTTTGAGCCCACATGCCACAATGATAAAGAAATTTACATTGTGTCCCTGTAAAAAGAACCATAAGTGCTAGATTCTCTAAATTTCATAAAGTTCGTGTGACGGTGACCTATAACATGTATATATATTTTCAGTTCATTTGAATAAGGTGTTTAATCGCTGTCGCACATTTAATAATTTGAGCCCATAGGCCCTAATGATAAACAATTTTTATTTGTGTCCCTGCAAAACTCTGTAAATGCTAGAGTCACCAAAATCTCTGCAGTTTGTGTGATAGTAACCTAAAACATGTATATATATTTTCAACTCAAACGGATAAGGAATTTTTATGCTATCGCACTTTAAATAATTTCACCCCATAGGCCATAATGATAGAGAATTATTTGTTGTGTCCCTGTAAAAAAAAATAGAAATGCTAGATTCACCAAAATCTATACAATTCGTGCAACTGTGACCTATAACATGTGTATAAATTTTTTGCTCATTTTAATAAGGCGTTTAGAAGCTATCGCTCTTTTAAAAATTTGGCCCCATAGACCGTAATGATAAAGAATATTTCCTTATGTCCCTGTAAAAAAACTATAAGTGCTTGATTCACCAAACTCAATAGAGTTCGTGCTACGGTGACTTACAACATATGTACCAACTTTCAGCTCATTCGAGTAAAGCATTTAGACGTTAGCGTGCTCACTCACACACATACATACACACATACTATCTACACACTTACTATCACACATACATACATACGTACACACACACATACATACATCATCGTAAAAATAGTAAAAACGGACTCAGGGGACCTCAAAACGTATAGAAATATCAAAATCTCCAAGTCGGATTTTTGACATGATTACAATACTTTCCTTACATATGTATGTTCGGAAAGTAATAAAAAGGGGAAAAAGTCTTGATTTAAATACGAACTTTCGAAACTACACATGCAAAATAATTATTATTTGAATAACGACCCTCTAATTTTTTAGTATTTTCTCTCTCTTGAGAAAGTATTCAATTTTTCAACATTAGATGATACTTCCTAGAAAAGCTTTTACAGGAAAAATTGAAAGAATAATGTTTCTGAACGAGTCTTTCGAAACAATGGTCGTCTGAGCGTATCAAAATGCATGAAATTTTATGCAAATCAATCAATATAAACTTATGATGTTTACATTAGAGAATTTCTTAAAACTGAATTTGCAGATATTTTGCACTGTATAGTTAATTTTAAATACATAATAGCCTTATAATATAGTCAGTCAGTGCGGTTTTGTAAAGCAATGCTAATATGGATTTTTATGCTTACTGACATCACTTCCTTCACAAAGCTAACGATTTAAAATTCGTTATGAAATATATACGATGATAAACCAGATGTCTTCTGTTATATACAGAAGTTAATAAAGCCGTAAAAGATTTATATACAAGATTTATACATAAAAAATAATAAAGCAAATATATTCTATTAGATTCTCTCAAGGGAAGGGTAGTGTACGTTTTAAACCGTTTTTGTAAATTACTGTTTTCGAGTCATGAAAATGTGCATACGTAGAATTATATCAATAGTAAATATGTTAAAGCTTCTCGAAGAATATTTAATTTTCGTAAAATAAAATTCGCAATTTATTTTATTTTATTTTATTTTTTGAAAATGCGCATTGCTAACTTATTTTAAACTGCTCCGACTTTATAAAAGTATTTTAAAATAATAATAATACTAAGAGCCATTACCAATGAAGCCTCAAAATAATACCGAAATATGTTTAGAATATATTGTTAAACTATAATAATGAAAATTCAGGGAAATAATAAAAAATTAAATATCAGGGAGCATTTTAAAGTTTTCAAAAACGTTCAATTTTATTATATTAAACATAAATAGGTTTTGAGAAATGTTATCGTAATAAATATAAATAGTTTTTGAGAAATTTTAATACACTTCATATTGTTATAATACAATGCACATTTATGTAATTTTAAGGGAATAATTTGCAAGAAACGCTTTATATCGTCTATGACCCCCTCAGGCAATCCGATTATTACATTTTTGTTATTCCAATCTATCAGCGTAATGTAGCCCCTTATTACTGATTACAGTTAGTGATCTCCATTCCAATGAGCTACAATCAACTGAAATTCAAAATTTTAAAATTTTTGTTGGAAACAACGAAATGAAATAATCTTAAAATAATCTTACATAAATTTATTCGTTAAATTACACCCCGCGACAAAAAGATAGGTACAAAGGGTTTTTCCTTTGATTTTTCATACAATAACATTATCTAAATTGTGCTTATCATTTATTATTATCATAAAATAACACTATTCCCGGACTCTTTTTTTTTGTTTTTGTTTTAAGACTCATTTAGAAAAGTTTTAAGGCTGAAATTTTTCTAATTTAAGACTACACTCCGCGACAAAAAGATAGGGAACAAAGGGTTTTCTTAAATTTTTCATAAAATACCATTATCTAAATTGTGCTGATCATTTATTATTATAACAAAATATTATCATACCAAAAACAAATTTAATATTTGAATCATATTCAAAATAATCATATTCAAAAATTAAAAAAAAAAAAAAAAAAAAAAAAAAAACTTTGTTCTTATCTTTTTGTCGCGGTGTGTAGTCTTAAATTAGAAAAATTTTAGTCTTAATTTTTTTTTAAATGAGTCTTAAAATAAAAATTAGTCCGGGAATAGTGTTATTTTATGATAATAATAAATGATAAGCACAATTTAGATAATGTTATTTTATGAAAAATCAAAGAAAACACCCTTTGTACCTATCTTTTTGTCGCGAGGTTACTTTTGAATATTATCAAATTTTATATACGAGTATCTCATTTTCAGGCTATAACAGAACTTCAAGGAGAAGTTAAACTAGAGCATGAAAAATCTCATCAATTAGGCAAAGAGCTTAAAGAGGCCAAGTTACTTGCTAATGGCTTACGGGATACTATTAAACGCCTCGAAAAGACAAAAGAACTTTTGATGAAAGAGATAGAAGAGATGAAATCCAGTTTTGCTAAAATGGAAGGAGAAATGACACTCCTCAAACTTAGACTGTCTGAAATGGAAAAGGTTGAAGGCAAACTTCGGCAACAGCTTGATGAAGAACAAATTAAATTCAGACGCCTCGCTCATGATGAGAAACACAGCAGAAAATTATTGGCTGAGTTAAAGCACGAAAATGAGCAGTTGCAGAATCAACAGATAGTGCTACAGAAACAAGTTGAGCAGCTCCAGGGCCTGAATCACGGACTGGACGAGCAGTGCAAGAAACTGGACACCAGTGTTAAGAGTCTCACAGAACAGCTTGGACTTGCGAAGGAACTGCATAAACAAGAAGTCAAAAATTTCGAAGAACTGAATGTAAAACTGAAGCGTAAAGATGGTCACGAGCAACTCCTATTGCAAAATGAAGCAAAGCTGGAAAGTAATATATTTAACCTAGAGAGAAAAATAAAGAGTTTACTTGAAGAGAAGAATGTGCAGAATTCGAAGCTGATCGAGAAAGAGAGCGAAATAAAAGAACTGAAGGAAAACATCCGTCTTCTGCAGCAAGAGGTTTCCGTGCTCGATAGAGCTGTGAATGAAAGAATCGAAGACATAAAGCTGTTAAAGTTTCACATAGCTGAAATTACCAGAAGAAATGCCCTGATGAATAAACAAGTCGAAAACATAGATGATGTGCGAGAAGAATTGACTAATGCCCACAATACATTGGTGGAAGAGAGATTTAAATCTAAAGCTTTGGAAGAGGAAGTGCAAAAGCCATTAAATTTACACAGGTAAATTTTATTTTTTAAATAAATAATCTAAATATTACTTCGTAAATAATAGGGACAGCGGATAATCGTCAGCCGTTGTTTCCCAATTATTAATTGTACACTGTGACACAAAACTTTTAGATAATAAAGTCATTCAGCTTTAAAATTCAAAATTGTGACAGTAGAAATAAAAAGTAATATGTTTAAATATGTTTGATTACTCTGTTAAAATGCTACAATCTAAGCATATTTGTTTAATTTGCTATAATACTACTTTTTTATTTATTTTTTGGATAAAATCAAAAACTCGCTTGTTTCAAAAGTTTAGACGCGATTACGAGTTTCAATGAGTTTTTGTTAGCGTATGCAAATTTAAAAGAGATGACGTCACAGACTTTGACTACTTAAAATCTTCAAAACGATTAACACTTCATAGTCGAGATGCGTGAGCTAAAAAGATTCAATCGATTGAGACAGCAAAGATTTGGCAGTTAAAAACTAAAGATAAACTCATTTCGAGAAATTCGAACATTATATATAGATAAAAGAAATCTATTTATCGAATTTTATCAAGTGGTTGCAAATATAAAGCAAACCGCAGAGTTAGCAGGTCGCCTGCGACGAATAAGCGGGATGATCGTCAAATTCAAAGACGAACGAGTCCCCATTTAATGGCTGTTCGCGAAGTTCTAAGGACATCCGGAGTCTTAGTACTATTAAAGGATAGAATTTGTAGATAAATTTATGAAACAGAAACTGCAAAATGAAAAATAAATTGGTATTTCAAATAAAGGATTTATAGGGGGTATGCAGGGGTTTTATAGTGCTTAAGGGATTAATATGTAAATGATAAAGAACTATTTTGAACAAAATTACAAAATGTTTCATATGTGCCCATTTCATCGTTAGGGTATTGCTTATTGACTGACGCCAAACAACAAAATCATTTTATTTCCTACAACCGTACTCAAAAGGAAATCAATAAGGAATGAGCAGTACTTTTTAAATAAATCAGTTTCTTATGTTTTCAGATGGAGAATCTTAGAGGGCATTGATCCAGACAGAGCGCAGCTTGTTGTGAAGAACCAGGCACTACAGAAACAGCTGATTCAGAGGATGAAGCAGTTAGACGAGAAAGAAGTTGAGCTGCAAGAAAAAATCAAACAGACCCAAGAGCTGCAAGAACAGCTCAGGAGGCGGTCCCAGATAGACCAGGAGCCGTTATGGGCTTGTAAGAAAGAACTCAGTGCTAGAATCGAAAGAGTGAAATGTCTCACCGCAGAAAACAACATGTTCCAGAATATCTGTGAGAAGTACAGAAACGAGATCATGGCTATGAAAGAACAGTTAAGGAAATACAAAATGGAGGAGATGAAATCTAGATCCTCCAAAAAAAGAAAGGGCAAGATGTAATAGAACTGAAATTCAGATTTTTCTCCACATTCTTTTTATAATAATAACCAGACAAAAATAACAGATCCATACCTCAAATTAAAAGTCCCGTATTATTCCTGAAAATGTCGATTGAAACTCTCATTCTATCAGTCACCTATTTGTGAGCCAATTTGTTTAACTTTGTACAATAAAAGTATATTTGAGCATATTTTTAGCAATTGATACTAATGACTGTATTTTATATGTACTAGCATAACTCTCACAGAATTATGCTTGTACAATGTGGTACATATTTAAGGACGGGAAACATTTTTATTTAAAGACGGGAGAGCGTTTTTTTTTTTTTTTTTTTTTTTTTTTTACCCCTCAGACAAAACAGACCAATTGAAAATTTTTTCATTTTTCCCTTTTGCATCAAGTTACAATAAACAATTTAAAAGGGTTACAAAAAAGAAAAACTTACCCATTGCGTTCTATATTCTTCATTCAAAATTAAATTCTAGTGAAGACAGATTTTAATTAATTTTAATTATTTTTTTTAATGTGTATTTTTTGTTTAAAAAAAAATGTTTAAAAATTAAAATATTGATAAATATACGATGTTTAGAAAAGTTAATAGCTCAGTTAATAACAAAGCAACTGTTATCGTAGTCTAAAAGTCGTATTGTCACTTTGTACAGACAAATGAAAACTAGCTAGCGATTTTTTTTTATTATTATTGTTGTTTTTCTCATGATATATTTTAAATTCTGAATGGCACTGGAAAAACAGTTATTCTAAAATAAAGATAATAATAATAAAAAAAGAAGCGTCTTTACCATTTTGCGGTACACCAACTTGTAATTAATCAGCAGTCAGGAAGACTATTAGTACAGCAAAAAAAGAGGGGTTGGGGACAAAATCTCGCGGGGACAAAATATCGCCTACATAAATGAATGGAAAGCAAAAAGGAGTTTGTGATTATTAATAATGTTGCATAAAATTTCATGCCAACACATACCTTAGTCGGAGCGCTGGTATACACACAAACCCACCACAAAATTTTTTTATAAATTTTGCTTAAAAGAGTTTAAAGGCTATGTTTATTAACTTTTTTTTTTTTAAGATTATTCATAAAGAATTCAATCGTGCTTATCTATTTTTAAATTTTTAATTAAGGTTTGTGAACAGTGTTCAGCTTTGATGACAGCAGTGATGTACAACATTTAAAAAATGTATTTTGAATGGTGAAAAACAAATGATAAAATAACTTAAAATTAAATATAGACAAAATAATAAAATTCCATTCCATAATGTATTTATTTATTTATTTATTTTAATTAATTAATATTAATGTATAAGGCCCTGTAGCCTTCACCAGAGATCACACGTGACAGAAATACAAATTTTCAATTAGATCATCTTTTGTCCCGCAATATTATGTCCGGATCCCAAAAAAGAGACAGTACATTCAGTTTATAGAATTTCTAATAGGAGAGCTTTTTTTTTTTTTTTTTCTTTTTTTAATTAGCAATTTCTACAAGCAAAAATATAAACATCAAGTAAATGAGCACTTTAACTTATTTGACCCGTAAACAATAAAATATTAAAACAAAGGCTCGTCGAGGCTGAGGTGGTTTTTTTATCAAAAGCTAGTATCTGTGCTATTTTAGGCCACGCGTTTAGTTTCATTGTTAATGCTCATTTTGCTTACAGGGTGGAACAAAAGAAGAATGTAAAATCCAAAAGGAAATAGAACGTTTCGATGAAATTTAGTGGTTTTTTTTTTTTTTTTTTTTTTTTTTTTTTTTTTCGAGTTATAATCTATATATACACATATCAGTTAACTGTAACAGAGGCTCAAATTCTATAATAGCATGAATAATTTACTAAAGAAAATCAGAAAACTGAAGAAAATGGTTCAGAACAAAAGCAGCAATTTTATTGTTATTATTATTTTATGCTCATGTGCCTATAGATTGTTCGACAAAGAAATTTTGCATAATATTTTTTTAGAAATTTGGTCAATGCGTGAATTAATTATAAATAAATTTAACGTAAAGTATTAGTATTTAAATAATTTATTTATTTTATTATTTATTTATTTATTTATTTATTATTATTTTTTTTTTTATAATTTTAAAGTTAAAAATGGGCAGGGATGGAACACGGGCGCAGAACTCATACCGGTATTTGTTTAAGAAATTTCTCTTCCTATAATATCGTTGATTTAAGAAGTAGAAAATTTTGTTACATTGATATGATAGTGGTATGATCCGCTCCGGTGTTCCATCCCTGAATGAATTTAATATCTTTAAAACCAGTTATCTGATTGAACTATAAAATACGGCGTTAGCTAAATTTTGTCCTGATTATTAAGAATATCAATTTTAGTAGCGATTGATTTGAATGGTGCAGCTTTCTATAGCGAACAAAAAATCCGAACTTTAAGCTTTATCTATATATTAATCGTACACCTTTAACATATTAATTATGAGAGTAGAAGGTTGACAGTGATATCATTCGAAAGAAGCTGAATACAAAAATTATTTTCTTACGATGTCAAGAAGGTAATTTAAAATACTTTTATTTTTTTTAACCACTTTTTCATTTTATACAGATATTATTTTGTTCTAAAAAAATACTGAAGAAGAAAATTGTTAAATCTGGCAGTTACTAAAAATTTAAATAAAACCAATGACACAGTAGTTTGTACAGATTAAAGCATTCTTAAACTTTTCCATTTTAACAGACAATGGCTGTTAGAGTGGTAAAAATGATTATGAGTGGTAGATCGAGTTTCATACTATAGAACATATACGCAAATTAAAAAAGGATTTGATTTATGAAAGTTTTTTTTTTTTTTTTTAATTAATTAATGATATGATTTCTTTTCTTTTCTTTCCTTTCTTTCTCTCTCTCTCTCTCTTTTTTTTTTTTTTTTTTTTTGTGTGTGTGTGTGTGTGATTCTATATCTTCTGCATATATATGAAAAAAGTATCAGGTTCGGAAAATTTTTCAGTTTCCGATTTTCGATGAATTTGTACGTTTTGAAAATTCTGGAACACAATTGAATATTGATTAAATTTTTGTTCATGTTAACCGGTAGGTGACACTGTCATATAAAACGATATAGAAGAAAATTGGATTCGTGAATATTTTTGACTTCCGGTTTTCGATGAATTTCTACGTTTTGAGAATTCTGGAGCACGATTGAATATTGATTAAATTTTTGTTCCTGTTAATCCGTAGGTGGCACTGTCATATAAAATGATATAGAAGAAAATTGGATTCGTGAATATTTTTGACTTCCGGTTTTCGAAGAATTCACACGTTTTGAGGTGTCCCAAACATGATTCGCTCATTTTTAGAAAATGACTCTTTGTGTGTGTATGATGTGTTAAGGAAATTATGTGCAATATCTTATGAACCAATGGACGGAATTTAAGTACGATTGATAATTGATTAGACCTTGATTTAAATTGGTGCTGATCAGCTGTTGGAATATATCACCCAATAGGTAGTGCTGCTATGTTGTGATTCACCCCATTTAAGTCAAAGCTATATCTCAAATTCTGCAGTGTATAAACGCACCAAACATGACATATTATAGAGACATTATGTTAACCTATTCTGTTTTAATTTGGGTACCTATCCGCCGACAAGTGGCGTCAAGTCCTGTGTTGCAGTTTAATCCCGTTTACGAGAAGGCAATTAATTGCTTTGCTTTGCAAAAAAGTGGTCAAGTTTCGACCGCTGGGCGATACTAGTATCATTTAAATAATAATAAGAAATATATTTGCGTGTTCATTCAACGTTATAGACCTGCAAAATGGTAACAATGCAAAATCCTTGTCTGAAAGAAATAGTATTTTCTTAACAACAAGGGTCAAAATGTGTATTGCAGCTAACAGACAGAAGTCTGAGCATCGAAAAAAATGACATTTAGTGATTGTCTTTCTTTTTTAAGATCGATTCGACATATCAACATGTAGGAAATTGTAAACAAACAAAGGCACGTTTCAAGCGTTATGTTCCTAACATTCAGATCTACGAGGTGTCTTTTCCTATTACATTGATAATGTTCTTCAACTTTCTAATTCACTTTTTTTTTACCTCATCTATTACCGTTTTCAAGATAGGAACACTAACTTTGACGTTTTCCACCAGGTGGCGTTGTACGCTGTTGCATATAATAACGCATAGCTACTTTATTGTACCTAGACACCACATTGATGTCAATATCTTCAGCTGTGTTGCCAACTGTAGGGATTTGTCCATACGCGGAGGGAATTTTAGCAGTGTTTTGCAGGATGTAGGGGGGGAAGGATTATGAATAAGTAAAGACTTTTTAGAGGTATTTTGGTTTAAAAAAAGAAAAGAAAGAAATAAGAATTTTACACGAATTTTGTTGATTTTTTTCCCATTTTTTATAATTTTTCACTAAAATAGGGGCTTTATTTGTCACTGTAGGGACATTTTGAGCTGTCAGTAGGGGCATGGCAAAATTTAAGCGGGCAATATAGCTGTTAAATGGGTGAGGATGGACTTTAGTGGGCTGGTCACTATGTGTATGGAAATTCTGACTAAAGTGCATATAGGTTTTATGTAAATCTAAAATTATTCATGTGTATTTAAACGCGGACTGATGGACAGACGAGCCGTGTTGATCACTTCGGAAATTGGCAAGAGAATACTAAAAATAACTAAATTATCCTTTAAACTGTTTTTAAAGCATGAAAGATAAGTTTTTTTTTTCTTTAGTTACTGAGTGCATGAAATAATAATAATAATAAAATAATCAAAACAGTGAAACTAAAAATTTAACTAACTAATCAAACTAACTCACGATTATTCTAATAATTCCCTCGTGTTTGTAACACTCGACGCTACACACTATGAAAACTTTCACTTTTATTTAGATTTTTTTTTTTTTTTTTTTAAGAAAAAAGTTTTGCCAAGGTCAGTGATTATAGCTTTTTTTACTTCCATTACTCTACTACCGTAGGTAATGGAAGTATTGTGTTCGGTCTGAAAATTCGATATCGGGTTTTCACCTGATTTACACGTTTTAAGGTCCCCTGAGTCCAAAAAAGTGGTTTTTGGCAATTGGTCAGTGTGTATGTATGTGTGTGTGTGTGTGTATGTATGTATGTATGTGGAGAATCTTCTGGCTATTATAGCTCAGAAACTGATAAAGATAGAGCTACGAAACTTTAGAATTGAAATACATCTGGTGTACAGATGAAATTTCCAAATTTTGGTGAAAATTGAAAAACCGGAAGTGGGACATCGGAAACCGGAAGTGGGACCGTAAGTCGGTATCTCAAAAACGGCTCTAATGATTTTCTTCAAACTTGCAATATAAACACTCTATTAGATGACTTTTCGAATGATATAGTTGGTTAGTTCAGGAAAATTGATAGGCGTCCTGTATAAATAGCTCAATTTCAGGCGTCGTAAAGGCGTTCCTTTAAAAACGGTTGTACGGATTTTTTTCAAACTCGCCATTTTAACTCACTTTTAAATATGCTTTTGTATGTAATTATTGTTTTCCTGTCAATAATTGAGTTTAACCGGAAGTGGGACATCGAAAACCGGAAGTGGGACATCGGAAACCAGAAGTGGGACCGTAAGTCCGTATCTCAAAAACGGCTCTAACGATTTTCTTCAAACTTGCTATATCAACACTCTATTAGATGTCCTTTCGAATGATATAGTTGGTTAGTTCAGGAAAATTGATAGGCGTCCTGTATAAATAGCTCAATTTCAGGTCCGCCCATTATTATTTTTCTAATTATTATTTTAAATAATTTATTTGACGGATAGAGCAATTTTGTTACTTATTTAAATCAAGAATGTTTATAATGTGTGTAGTACTGGTTAATGGAAGTCGTGTGGCTGTTAAACACCAGATTTTTTTTTTTTTAATTGAGCAACCTATTGATTTATGTATATATTTTCCTTTATACCTGTGAATCTATTTTATGATCGGCCATACAGGAAATGGTATTATTTATCATTGTATTAGTCAGAAATATAATCTCTTATGACACAGGAAATTTCTCGGAAATTATGTTTTCGGAGAATAGCTTCATACAATTCAAAATCATGATCAGTATCGTTCTTGACATAAAGTAGTGGATCGGCAGATCAAGATCCTGAACGACTCATATTGCATTACTCATCAGTGAGCAGATCATTTTTATAAAACAGTTATTAATATATCTATATACACATACATTTATATCTATTGTACATAACCAGATACGTTTCTGAGAGGGGGGAGGGAGTTGCAGGCCTTCTCAACCCCTCTTAATATATCTATCTGTGTATATGTGTATACATATTTCCTTATAACTCATAACCTTGTGTTAATTTCTTGTTACTCATTTATATTCGTACCAAATTGGATGCCAAGTGGATGTATGACGTATCGAAAATCTTCTGTATATCTTTGTAAACAAATTACTCATTCTGTGCTGTGACTACCATTTTTTCCCAGAAAACATCATTATTTTACAATAATATTCTAATAATGTAGGTTAATTTCATTATATACTGAATGGAGTGTAACCACGTTAAAATGCACTTAAAGGCCCTCTTCACTTACCGTCGCCGGAAGCCCGAGCCAATGTTATTCTAGGGGGAAATTTTCTTTACAAATAACTTATTAACTAACTCATATTTTTAAATTCTGTTTTCACATTCAGAAAATTCCCAACTGTTCAATGGACGGACCTTTTTTAAAAATGGATTTTTTTTTAATTTTTAATATTTTATTTTTAAATTGCAAAATGAAAAAAATTCACATATTGAAAATTCGTATTTTGCAGCTTCAAAATAAAATATAAAAATTAAAAAAATAATTTTTTAAAAAAGGTCCGTCCATTTAGCAGCTGGGAATTTTCAGAACGTGAAAACAGAATTTAAAAATATGTATTAGTTAATAAGTTATTTGTAAAGAAAAATTTCCCATAGAATAACATTAGCTTCGGCTTCCGGCGAGCGGTGGGTGAAGAGGTCCCTTAAAAGAAATTTATTCTATAAACGTAATGGGACATTTTTTTTTCTTAAGCTTATCTAATTCTGTACGTAACTAAATGTCTAAAGGATCATTATAGAATATATAGGAACACCGAAAAAGGTTTGAGTAGGCAACATTCGACTAGAGTGTGAAAAAGTGACTTTATAGAGCGACAAGATAAAAACAAACCAAACCATTACTCTTTATTTTATTTAGGCTGCAGTCATAATATGAATTAACATTACATAATTAAATGTTACAGAAGCAGTGCTCATCTTATACAGTAAAGCACCGTTTATACGTCGTTCAAGGGACTGACGTAAAAGGACGTATAAATGAAAAGATGTATAATCGAAATTTTAATAATAACACTTTGATTACTACAAATTTAATGATACTCATGCAAAATTTATATGAAAATACTAATTAATAAAGTTTAAAGTTAGTAAATGTATATTATACTTTTTTTTAAAGACAATAATTAATTAAATATATATATATATATATATATAAAGTGAGAAAAAATCAAACTATTAATGCAGGACGGAGTACTAATTGCAAATATCATATATTGAGTATTATATTACATTTCATAAGAACTGTATGGACACATTTTGTATATTAAACATTAATTATATATAAGGCGTTTCTTTAATAATGAGCATACGATTTATGTCCTTACCGATAGTTATTTAATAACATTAGAAATCTTTAATATTCATCTGATTTGCTGCTTGTCTATCAGTATTAAAAATTCTTCTGTGAATTCAATTGATTCTTTGATCAGTATTCTTCGTTCTTTCCTGTGTTCCCCCTTTAATATGCTTTTTGGGAAAAATCCGTTTTATTTAGAATGGAAAATAATGAGAGGTCGAGAAATTTAGTGAATTTTAGTTAAGTGGAAAAGACGTATAATATAACCGATATTAGCGGCGTATAAATGAACAATTTTTGCATTAAAATGAATAGGAATGAATCGGGATTTCATTAAAAGGACGTATAAACGGTTCTTTTATTTGAATTTTTTTTATTCGGTGCTTGGTTTGAATCAGTAGTAGAGCATCAAATTATACTACTAAACAAGAAGATAAAGAAAGTGATTGCGATGCTTATCAGCAATTATATGTTACACAAATTTCATCACTCTGAAGCAGCTTCTTCAGAGCACATCATAAAAGCAGCCTATAAGAACTATCTAATCAATACAATACTGTTGAAAGATTGTTCTGAGAGAGCCATTTTCTTTTTCTTTTCTTTTTCTATTTTTTATAGCTAAAAAGGAAAGATAAGAGGAAAGATTAATACTCGTATCAAGGGTTATTGATAAATTTTATTTTATTTTTAACGTAATATTTTTTGTTGATACTCGAGATAAATAGGAAAGAGTGTCTCTACAATAATGATGAATTTTGAGCCTGGATATCCGACACTGAAAGAAGTACACTACTTTATGAGACTGTTCTGATTTTTTTTTTTTTTTTTTAATCGCTGAACAACAATAACTAAATAGTCGTTTGTGTACTCCAATGAACGCGTTACAACTTTGACCCTAAATCATAAATGGATATGGATCGCCACTTTTGAAAAGTATTGATTTATTTTCGAAACTGGGTTTTCATATAATTAAATGTTTTGAGGTGCCTGGTTACGAAAATCGGTTCTTAATAATTTGTCTGTGGGCCCATCTCTATGTAGGTCTTATTATTAACGTAACTCAAAAGCAAACTTTATCAACAAGAAGTCCCGATTTAATATTTTAAATCTGCATCAAATGGTGATATTACTCGAAAAAAACATTTGATTAAGGTTGCACCTCAGTCAGGTTCCCCGTTTTTCCCTTATTTTTTTTGTCCAAATACTTTTCCCAGTGAACCTGCTTTTTCACCTGATATAATTAGTATAGTATATAACAGTTTTTCTTTTTTTTTTAGGGGGGATGGTGGAGGGAAGCAAGTTTTTATTTTCAAAGGGGCACGAAAAATTGAAACTACGCTGAGCACAATGGCGTAATGTATGTTTTCTGAAAGAAAAAAAAAAAAAAAAAACGCCATGGACGGAAAAAGTGGATTTCAGTACTATTGAAATGAGATTCACCAAGAGCAGAAGCCTCCGTTCGGAAGGGCATTTTGGTGTCAGCAGGCTTTGCTGCTGGCGGAGCCAATCTCATAGATTTTATAAAATTAAGAGCGACATCACAGGGTAATCAAGATATTCTAAACTCATAATCTGCTGCCTGAAGCACCCCCTTATCACAAACGGAGACTAATTATTTCTACAAAATAATGCATTTATACATGCCTCAAGCAAAACAAAGACAAGGTTTTAGGCCAATAAGCCGTGTTTCGAACTGGCCAGTTAAAACCCCCGTCTCAAGTCATTTGTGAACTTATGGGATATTTAAGGTCGTGATATTTACGAAAACGAGATATATAATATGTTTACAACCAATAAAGATGATTTGAGGAAAGTCATAGAACATTCCTGGAAGAACATTCCAAAAGATGTAAGATATTGTCTGAATCCATTACTTCAAGACTGATTTAAAGTCATTAAAAAAAAAAAAAAAAAAAAAGAAAGAAAGAAAGAAAGAAAGAAAAGAAAGAAAAAGAAAATAAAAAAGCAATGACTGTTAACTTCATTTTTGTCAGGCTAATATGGTCATTTGGTCTTATAATTTTGTCCAATATTTTCTTTATGACCAATTGAAAAACATTAATTAAGGTAATAACATTTACTTGTTCTAAGTTTTATGCTTTCTTTACACAACTACTAGCACAGTTTTACTTTAATATTTATTCTTTTTCTGTCTTGGCCTTACATTTTTGCCCACTACTGTTTATTCATAAAAATATGCGATAATACATAAAAGATTGTCCCTTTAAAAAAAGAAATTCGTTATTGTCTACAAAAAAGTTCCCTTTTGTTTTCCACATCCTTCTTTTTCTAGTAATGTACCAGAAGAGAAAAATGAATGAGTTTGGTCAAAATAGCTTGAACACTTGTCATGCAAATACACACATTAGAGGTCTGTACAGGACGAAAATTTCAGGCCTGGGTCCGGCCCGGACCACATAATATCGATCTTGGGGCTGCTCGACATAAAAATAGAAATCTCGCCTGGATCTGTCCCGACCTGATGTAAAAATAAAACTAAAACAATTGAAAACGAAAACTGAAATATGCCTCTTACAGCGTTTTAGCAGTTTTGTCAACAATGTCTGTGTCTTTCCCAAAAAATATAAAACGTATTGGATAATTTAAGAGTGATGCAAGTCTTTACAGCGTGCATGCATGCGTGCGCGTGAAAAGTCTGTACATTGCGATTTGTGTCCGCCTTTTAATGCAAAGGAATTCTGACTATAGAGAAGTATTTAATTCTAATTTATTTTAGGTTGTGGATGACAATGCTTTTATCTCAGTTTGAAAACAGAAAACCCTTTCTGGGATAAAATATATGCTTAGCTTTCCAGACCCGGGATATCAATAAAAATTAGTCAAGGACTTGACTCTCTCAGGTTTAGGTTATTTCAAGACAGGATAGGCAGCTCCGTTCAGTCGTTTGCTTTTCACAGAGCATTCAACTCTTTTGCAATGCTTTTAAGATAACTTTATAAATAAGAAAAATTAATATTGAGTAGATTGAGAAAAAATTATGTCTATATTAAATTATATGATGTATACTAACAGCAAGAAATAATTTAATTTTCCAACCTGCAAAGATTTTTACATTATGCACAAAATTCTAAACCTTTACTTTAGAAAAGAAAAAAAAATCCAATTTCATAATTTCATTTGAAACATTTAGTAATAAAAAGGTCGTCTGTGCTTTTCCAGCAAAATCTGGCCTGTTTGACTATTCTCCCCTGCTTTAGGCCAAGCCCTAGCCCATGCATACCTCTAACACATACAACCGCACACGCGCACACGTAATAACTTATATTCATATAAATGCACCAAATGTGTTCATTTTTTTGTACTCTGAAAAGATAATTAATATTTTAAAATATCATTAGATAATGTCTTTAACTGTCTAAACTGTAAATAACAATAATAATAAATTCAATTTTCTATTTTAGCAACAATAGTATGAAATGTATCACCCAAAAATACGATATTTCGTCTTTACTGAATATTTCAGATGCACGTGATAGTGCTTAGTTTAATAATAGAGAATAGAGTTGCGCTTCGTGTGGAAAAATATGTCCTAAAAGACATTCCATAGTTTTTGCTGTTGAACTTGACCTCAAGGCTTGCACTTGCACTGATCAACAGGTTGGGGAAATGTACTTGCTTTTTCAAACTTCTAAAAACAGAAGGGGCTGTTTTTCCTAAGAAATATTTCAGAAAGATATACGTTTGGCTTCAGGGAATCTGTTTCTTTGAAAAAGGGGAGTTTCAAGCCATGCTGAAAGAAGAAACGGTTCATATAACCAGCAGTACATTCTAGAAGGCAGATACTTATTCCATCCAAAGATTGTTTATTTTACTCGTCTTCAAATATTTTATGGGAATGTTTTTTAAACCCGCTATGACATGGGAGCGTTCGGCCTTTTATATGTTAAAAGTAGTAATTTGGCATGATTTTTTCTATCATCAAAATTTATTTTTCCTCAAAAAATGTTTCGTTTAAAGCAGAAGTAAGAGAATGAATAATGTAAACAAGATTTCATTCATAAAACTTGTTCATTCAAATAATGAGATTTTAGAATTCTCTTAAAGTATTTGAGAATAATCTTCAGGAGAGGAAAAAAAATTGTTTAAAAAGTTCTTCTAATACAGTGTTTCAGCAAATATGTATATAAAATATAAAGTTTTACACACATATATTATAATTAAGAATAATAGAAAGGACACAAAATTAACTTTAACTTTAAAACTGTAAATTCTTTAAAAATAAATTACACAATACAAATTTAAAATCTAATAATAGAAGGAAATATATTTATTTTTGTCTTAAAAAAAAAAAAAAAAAAAAAAAAAAAAAATGAATATGTAGCAATTTTCTTTTATTTAAATTGAGGGCCAAGTCTTTAATTAATTTATTTATTTTAAGCCTTTTGTATACTTAAAAAATTTATTTATTTATTTATTTATTTTTCATTTTTTCCTCTCGCATCAAATTAAAAATTATTTAATTTTTTTTTTTTTTTTTTTTTTTTTTTGAGAAAAATCGTGCTCAAGAAATGGAACAGCTTTAACATAGGACCTCCTGACAAAATTTGAAATTCAGCACCGAAGTAGCTCGGACTTTCTCGCCAAGATCTTTACTTATGCAATTGCGACAGCCATTTTAATACGTTGTCGAAAAGACAATAAAAATTTAAAAGCCGCCAAGGGGGTCCATTTTTGAGTATACATATCGTTAAGCTGTCGGCTCGAGCGGATAAGTGCTGTTTTTCTGTTAGGGAAAAAAAAAAAAAAAAAAAAAAAAAAAAATTACTTTTAAGTTTTCCAATTTGTACATACATTTAAAATCGCTGTAATTAATTGCAAATTTAGATTTTTAGTTTGAAAATTTTCATGAAAGATATTGAATAAATGAAATGTTTCATTTTACCACAGAATAAAATATTATAGATATTTTTAATACCTTACGATTACTTAAAACGAGTAAGCCGAAGTATAAAAATTTTGGTTTATATACTATAAAAAAATAAATAAATAAACCTTGAGATTTAACTTTTTTATAGCCCTATATTATTATATCAACATATTTTAATTGTAATAAGCAAAATTTTAGAACTCTAAACTTATTTTGGATAATATTTTAATAATTAATGATATATATTTATCATACCACCCCCCCCCCCAAATATATATATATATATATTGATAAATCCTTTTTTTAAATAATCCAGTAATAAGGGTAATAATATATTACATTATGTTAACACACTCAGCGTTATGTAATAAAATTTGAATCCCTTCCGAAAATATTTTTTTTTTTTTATTACGGCTTTGTGCTGAATATCCATTTTTCAGTTTAGCTGAATGATTAAGGTAAACGCACCAGTAGTGGACACTTTAAGGACATTTTCCGGCTATTTTTTGTGTAATTTCCTAAATTTTAGAGTTTCAAAAAATAATTAATAATTCAGACCTTTACTAACTCTTTCTTAACACGACTGTATTATGAAAATTGCTAATTGTAGCATTTATATATGTAAAAAGTCAAAAATCTGAAGAGCATAAAATGAGCCAGTAGTGGACACACTAAAAACCCAGTAGTGGATCCTTTTTTGTTCCAGTAGTGGACCCCTTTGAATTTTTGCTTTAAAGTTCAACTCTAAAATTGCTAGATTACAGTACTGAGTCCACTACTCGATATGGCATTAAAAGCCACATGAGCCAGTAGTGGACAGGGCTGTCCACTACTTGTCATGATGACATTTTTTGACACCAGTGTGGATACCCATAAAAATACTATGTGTTAATACAAGATTTAAAAAACAGCACAATAAATGAAATCTGCATACTTATTTTAATCATATGAAAGCAAAAGGTAGACGAAATCAGTTAAAAATAAGCAGAGAGCAAGCAAATAAAATTTCATTTCCTTATTCAAAGTGATAAGAAGAAAACGGCAAAATCACAATAAAATGAAAATTTTTTAGTTAAACTAACATTATTTTAAAACTAATGGCAGGAATTATTATCTTTTATTTTATTATTATTATTATTATTATTTTTTTTTTTTTTTTGTTAAAGGGTTTAACAGTAAAGGACTATAACTCCCTTCCTGAGCATTGCTCGAATCTTCAGAATTTTTAGGTAGCTTATTTTCAGAGTTTAAAATTAAAAGTCTCTAAGGGTACAGGGTCTGGTGCGTTTACCTTATATGTAATACAAGATTTTCGATCTCAACATTTTAAGTGTTTTTGAAACTAGTCATTGAAATCTGAAAAACTTATTTAAAAAAAAAAAAAAAAAAAAAAAAAAAACGAGGATGTGTCGCCATCACACCCTGAATGGTATTTGTAAACAGAGAATAAAACGTAACTTCTTATTTTTTCCCAGGATGATGCTCTTTTTAACAGACAGCTATTATGCACCACTCAGACACAGATGTTCAGGAGTGCGGAAGACACGGAAAAGGAATGAAATTTTAACGTAATAGAAATTGAAGGACGTTCCATTACACTGGGTTTTCTGGCGTTGCTAATATCGCTCTACATGTGATTCAATTTATTTTGGTGTGTTTTTGAAGTATGGGATGGAAAAAGCTCATTAAATTTACAACCTGTTTAAAAGTTTTATTGGGATGGCGTAAGAATCAGTTAAAGATAAATTATATTAAATGTTTTTGACTCTCATACTGAAAAAAGTAAAACTTTTATAATCAAGAAAAGATCGTAATATGAAATTTTAAAGCAATAAATATTTTATAAATGGATTTCTATTTCACTAATAGCTATCCTTGAAATTAAATAGGATACTTTATGTCCTTCGGAATTTCCCTTACTGCCTTTTTGCTTTGATTATCCGATTGTAACATCGATACTAGAGTTATGCATCGGGTTGGTGCGGGTCCAGTTAGCATTCATATGTGACCAGCGGTTTTACCCGCATATTATTTTACTTTGAAAGTTTTTATTTAAATGAATATAACCATTTTAATACAGATATTAAATTATTTTCTCTTCATAATAATTCATAGGAACATGCGTTTGATTCCAACAGCGGCGTAAATACAAATGCTTAACGTTTAAAACGTTACATGCGAAAATTATTTGCCTTCCAAAGTTTATTTGCTTATTTATTTATTTATTTAAATATACTTTCAATATATTTGAAAAAGTGTATTTTTTAATAGAAATTTTATTACAAAAAACAGTTTTGTTATATTATACGATGAAGTTTTAAATAAAATTAGACACGTAATTTTTAGTATAATTGTATACCAGTTTTTTTATAATTATATACTTGGTGAAAAAAATATTTTAATAATTAAAAAAAAATATATTTTGTTTAGTACAATTTTAATTTTGTTTCTTATATAACATAAATTGAACATTGAAGGTTGTGGGTCAGAAACTGCGGGTTCGGTTCGGGTCGCGGACCAAAAGTCACTCTGCGGACCGGATGCGGATCTAATTTTTCCGACCCGCGCAGAACTGTGACCGGTATTCATTATTGTACAAGCAAAAGAAAGGATGCTTTGGAAACTTAAAAAGTTCCTCCTTTAAAATTTATTTAAAAAATAACACAAAATTGTTTTTCCCCTTAAATACAAATTATCTACGAGTACTTTCCATCCGATTAGGAGAGATTTTTATTTGTTGTTTCCAGGTAAACAGAACTTTTCCTATCTCTAATGAATATCTAGAAATTTTTTTAACAATGTTTCATCACTGCAGACAAAAACAGTAAATAAACAATTTTTGATGCATCAAAAAAGTCGATCCTTCAGTCATCGATTTACATAAAAGCTTGATACCTTAATTTTATTATTATTATTATTATTATTATTCTTTTGTTTACTGTTGAAATTTAAAGATATAAGTATCTTACAAGAACTATAGCTGTAAGAAAAATTTTATAATAAAACGTACAATTTTTCAGATTTTCTCATGCAGAACACATGGAAAAAAGTTAAAACAATTCAACCCTTAACATTTTTATTTTTTCATATAAATAAATTATTATTATTATTATTATAATTTAATGTTATTATATTTATTTATGTATTATTATTATTATTATTTAATGTTATTATATTTATTTATGTATTATTATTATTATTATTTAATGTTATTATATTTATCTATGTATTATTATTATTTTATGAATATGTTTCATTGATATCTCATTTAATAAATTTGACTTAATTTCTAATACTTTCCAATAAAATTAAAAATTGTCTGTTTTCCGTTCGTTTGTCTGTCAGTATATCCGTCCGCAATTTTCGTTTGATAAATATTTTTAGAATTCTATGAAACGGATGTATGTCTTTCATGTTCACTACGGCACATTATATATTCCAAACAGCATGACTGGATTGTATACAGGGATTCACAAGATAATCTGGATACGATACTCACAAAGGACTATTTTCTTAAGAACTTCAGCGTCAAACCTGAAATGAAATTAATATCCTCTTTTCACATATAATAAAGAATTCCTATAGAAAATTTGTCGAAAATTTTTCAGTTAAGCCTCATTTTTAACAATCAACAGTATGTATTAAAGTTTGAATCGCCAATTTTTTTTTTTTTTTTTTTTTCTAGTTTCGGTCTTGAACGCTAACAATAATTTGTTACAAAAAACAGTTGAATTTATCTGAGAGAAATTGCTGCATAATTATTTTTAATTGTGTTATTATTGTTACTATTATTATTTTTAAGAATACTAATGATGTCAAAAAGCATTTATGGTTTTAACTGACGGGTAAATACAGTTAAAAAGTGTTTCAAAATCGATGGCAGGCCGATATTTTTTTCTCCTTTTTTTGAAACACGCCATGAAAGAAAGAGGGAAGATGCTTTAAACTATTTTCTCTTTGAACGCTTCGTAGGTTTTTATATCCACCGTTCATTCACATTTCTTAAATTTATTTATTTATTTCAAATAGAAAATTAATAAATAATAAACTGCAAAGTTTTCATTCTTTTTTTATTTAAACTGGGCCTTAAATTTCATAAAACATCTGTATCTTCATTTTTTCCCACTTTCTACATCTGAAACGACACCAGTGTAGGGCTAGAGAGGAAGAAATTCAAAATCGCTAATATAAAAATGAAATAAATAAATAAATAAAAAAAATGTAACGTCCGGAAGGAGTTCTTGGGAACTGGCAGCCAGGTGAGGACAGACGGAAGTGAGGAGTTCTCGGAGTAAGGGTGGATTTTTTCACATTAAAAAAAAGCCTCCGTTGTGTATCAGCAGAGCGGATTTTCTTTGTAGGGATTTTGTGAGAACTCTGTTTTTTCTCACTTTCTAAAAGCGTTGAAAAGGAAAATGATGGAGAGGTTAATAATAACTATTCAAACATTGTTTTACTCGAATCAAATTATATCGTCTGTGAAAAGTTTTTTTTTTTTTTTTTCCTGAGCATTTTTAAATTTAAAATTCCGAATAGAATAGGAAATAAGATTTCTCAGCACTTTTTTTTTTTTTTTAGATTTAGCCTTTAGTCCCCCCCCCCCTCCCTTTTTTTTTGTATTTGTTATATCTACCCATTTGTTCTTTTTTAATAGACTGAAGATTGAAAAATATATTTATTGCTCTAATAGAGTGATTTTGGCATCAAAATACTAGCATTTCATTCAAACGTAACACATTAAAAAAAAAAAAAGAAAAAGTTTTATGTAACCTTGTATATTGTTTTAAACTTGCTTACTTACTACGCAGTAGAGTAAAAGAATTCTCATAATTTACAATGGGTAATTTATATTTATGTCATATGACGCACAGGAAAAATTTGCTGGATTCCGTAAACCAATAAATTACGCTAACAATTCTTAATTCTTCAAAAAAAAAAAAAAAAAAGTTTTATCTACCTGAATAATGTATAATAATTTCGTTAGGTTGTTCATATATGCATATATAAATGTGCATTGAACAGATAGTCTCAAACACTATAATGCATCTCAAATCTTTTGCGGGATTCTGTTCAAAAACTATTTCCGCTGTTTAGTAGATAGCATGATGTCACCGTGAACTTAAATAACATACATTAATTTCAGTGGCGGATCCAAGGGGGTGGGGCTAGGGGACTGAAGCCCCCTCAAAAACATTAACATTCAAAAACTTATAATTAAAGGGGGAAAAAACTTAAATTCATATTGGAATGATTGAATAAGATTTTCAGTAAAATCAATTTAAATGATTATCTGTCATAGTTAAGCAAACACCATACTGAGAAAAAATTCTGTAACTAACATCTAGAATCTAAATTGTGGCTCTAGAAAAAAATATTTCCATGTCATCTAGTGATGAAAATCGTATGCAGTGCAATTTAGAAACCTCTTCACTGAGAAAAAATTCTGCTACTGATATCTAGAATCTAAATTGTGGCTATAGAAAAAAAAATTTTTCCATGTAATCCTTATAAATTCTAGTCCCCTTGGAAAGCGAGTTCTAGAAACCCTATTAGAATTCTAGAGCGTTTGCCTATATTCTCGAGGGCAAAGTTATTTAAAAATCTCTGCAAATAAATGTGAATACAAGAGGCGGGTTTCAGCAACTATGATCTTGGCTTGTTACCAAATTCTAGAAAATCAAGCGAGAATTTCTCACCGTACAAAAGATTCAGAATATTGTTTCACCATCTAGAAATGTGTAGACTAGAAATTCTCGATCATTTCGTCTATTCAGTTTATGGGTGTGCCTTATGCGCATAGCTCGGAAATCTGTATTTCTAGTTAAGAGATTTAGAAAATGGCCCCTTATTCATTCTAGAGAAAGGCGGTATATTTTTTTTCTCAGTGCAGCAATCAAAAATCTGTCAAAAAGTGCACCTCTATTTTAGGCCACTTCCTATAAGGGTGAACTTTCTCGCTCCCAAATTTTCTTTTTGGCTTTAATACTGATTCACCTCGATTTAGTGAAAATACATGTACAAATACATATCTCTGTTAAGGGTCAGATTTTGCGAGAGCAGGTAATATTGTTTAACTCTTGATGTGAATTGATCACTTTTCGTATGTAACTCCTTTCAAAAAACTCTCTTATTCAAGGCCGTAGTCAAAGAATTTTTCAAGAGTGTGAAGTTTAGAGTGTGAAAAGTGAAGTTTATTTCAAAAAATTTCAATAAATCTGCAAAATTTCGGGGATTGTTTAAACCCCCAAACCCCTCTCTTTCCCCTTGCTACGGCTTTGATCCTATTGCTCTCCAATTTTGAAATTATAGCAGGTATTTACTATGAATATATGCCGGTAGAAAAAAGAAGTGGGAACAACTTCAGTATATCCCCACAACGATATTTGGCGATTTTTTTGTTGGCGATTATGGCTAAATCATAAATCTAAAAATCATAAATGATAAATGATAAAATCATAATCTAAATCATAAATCATAAATCCAAAATAAACAACATATATTCTGCCATATTATATCGCAAACAGTCCAGAACGACATCGTTATTGCTCAAAACGGCGCCAAAGAAAAATCGCCAAATTCAGCTGTGGGGATATACTGAAGTTATACCAAGAAGTGTTTAATAAAACTTTATAGTTTTTAATGTACAGATTATAGGTGAAATTCAGGCTTGGAAAAGTGAATTTTGTGTCCTATCAGTATTCAAGCAATAATTTAAAAAGCTTTTAAGAGAGTAGTGCAGAGTTGCCAGACTTTGCGGCGACTTTTTTATTCAATTGTCCCCAATAATCTTGAGAAGTGATATTTGATACATATAATAGACGAATCTCCGATCCGATTCTTCTGTTGTGTATATCCAATATCACTTCTCAAAATCATTGGTGGCTATTGAATAAAAATGTCGCAAAGTCTGGCAACACTGAAGTAGTGTTGAATTTAAATAGCTATGTTAAAATATTATGCACTGTTTAAATTGAAAATTACAAGCTAAACCTATTATGTTTACCAAGAGTTTTCATTGGGTTTAATAAAGACCACTTATTCATTGAGAAATTTTGTTAATTTGATCAATTTGATCTAGAATATAAAAAAATTCCTAGAAACAAAATGACTGCAAAAAAGCATTTAAAATTGAGACTAACAATAATGACTCATTACAAACAGGATAGACAAATATTGTAAATTTGAATAATTGAATCCATTCCATTCATAACACTTTTTGCCTGAATTATGATTTTCTGAATGATTCTTCTAGAAAAAGGCGACTTCTTTAAATGGCCCTTTTTTTACATCATTGTGAATGGCTTTCTTAGGAAGATTTTACTGTGTTTCTTTTATTAACACTTTCCAACATAGTTGAATATTGTTTATGCCTGTCTGTCCGCGTTCTAACTCCCTGAAACTGATATATAGTATTCAAGTTCATTATGGAATGTTCCCTATCGAAAAGGGGGTAAATACTGACAATATATTGTTTGGAATTCAATTTCCGACTTTGAATTTTTATTATAATGACGTAGTGCAATAATGAAGCCGTATAACAATAGTCCATATTTCGCAATAGCTATGATCGACCCTCCTACCAGACAGGGGTTTTTCTAAATTCATTGACTATATACAGCTCGTTGTTCAAAATTAAACTCCGATATTCTAAATTCCCATCCATGTAGTTACAGTGTAACCTCATTTTATTTCCATGTGGCTAATAAAAATCCTGGTTCTGGCGATTACTCTGTGTCATTTCTTTTGATGTTATGTTCTTTCTATATTTAAATGATTTATTTTTGGGACAATATTCGTTATAGTTAAAGTTCAAGAAACAACCTGCATTCAAAATTAAAGGGACAACCTGTTTTCTTGTCTTCTTCTTTTGCGCATTACTTTTAAAGAAATAAACAAATGAACATAAAATTTGAATGGAATGTTTGTTATCATATGATTAATATAATTTTATATAATTTTAGAATAAGTAATAATTTTTAATCTAATAATTATTAAATTTTTCTCTAAAGTGTAAGCTTTGAAAGAAATGAAAAATTTCAATAATTTTAGAAAAGAAAACTAAATGAAAAATGGTGTTCAGGATGCATTACAGATAGGTGAAGAGGCACATACCTTCAAATGTCAAACTAAATTCCAACTTGTCTTTATATATTCATTTTTCTTTTACGTTTATAACGAACATTTTGAAAAAATATTATTACTAATTTGTAAACTATGAGCATCACCAGAATAATAAAAATGTCGATAAATAATTCTATAATGAACGTCTTATCCAATTTTCATGTTTGTATGTATATAGTATGTATTTTTAAGTTATTCCTATGTGAAATAAAGAAGAAACGGAATATGGAGTACAGGAAGAAAAATCCGGTTTTAATCTAACACATGGATACATGTAGGTACATCTTCACCTATTTATTAGTGAATCCGTATGACTATTTTTCCTTGAGGATTTTTTTTTTTTTTTTTTTTCTAAAATTGGAAAAACTTTTCATTTTTTCAAAGCTTTTTTTTTTTTTTTTTAAACTGAATAATTATTAGTTTAAAAATTATTACTTACGCTAAAGTTATACAAAATTTGAGTAATGGTATGAAAAGATATGCCATCCAAATATTATGTTTGCATGTTCTTTTTTTTTAATAAGCGCAAAAGAAGAAAACGAGGAAACAAGTTATTGCTTCAATTTCGTACATACATAATATATTAAATCCTACATTTGGTTATAATATGCCTTTTTTTTCCTTTTATGATGAAAATATATTTACTGTTAAGTGAGCACGAGCAGTAGTAATAAAACTTATTGGATAATTTAATCAAGTATTTATTTAAATGTAACTGATATTGAATTACGCGATATTTTGAATTTTTATTGTAAATATATCATTATGCATCCTCTGTTTCACAAATTAATATCCAGTTTCTCCAGTCTCTGATTATCGAGTAATATTGAAGTAACTTACTTTACGAAAATTTATTTAAAAAATATATTTTAAATCAATACTTAAAATGTTTTTCCATCTACTTCCTTCTTTTCCATAAACTATTCAATTTTCTATTCCAACTGAACTTTTTCGTCGTCGGTGGGAATTCCTACCAAATTTTAATTGAAAACTGCAAAAATTTGCTTCCGAAATTTTTCAACGGAATTTTATTTTTATAACTTATTAGGGAAAAAAAATAATTTCTATCTTTTCTTTCTTCTTCTTTTTTTTTTTTTTTTTTTTTTTTTGTAAATTCTGGTGACAATGGATGAAGCTTTTAAAGAAGCCTAATTAGACTGCCAATGAAATTGTTAAAAAAGTATCAAGAAAATACGCAAAAATACCGCTTCATGGATGTCAAACCAATCAGAGGATGAAAACCAATCAGTCAGGACGCCTAGAATTAAATATTTATTTTACATGCACACAAAACGTTTAATTTTCAAAGAATTTATTTATTTTATTTTTATTTATTATAAATTAGTTATTATCACACATTTTTTAGATTTTACATAATCGAATTATCTTCTATGACAAACTGTTCTTTTGAATATGTTTATTTTATTATTTTTATATATATTATTTTTGAATATGTTTTGTTTTATTTTTATTTATTTATTTATTTATTATAAATTAATTATTATCACACATTTTTTAGATTTTACATAATCGAATTTTCTTCTATGATAAACTGTTCTTTTGAATATGTTTTTCGTCCCATGATAAACTGTTCTTTTGAATAATTTGTATTAAAACTTTTATGTCATCCATTTTTAATTGAACTGCTTTTAAAAGATGCTTAGACTCTTTTGTGTTGATGTTCATTAACTAACATTTTGGCTAAAAAACAAGAGGCTGAAAGTTAGATAAGTAATCTACCAACGCAAAAATAATTTTCTTTTAAAGTATATATATATAGTAATACAATATTATCAGTGCAAAAATTTGAAATTTAAAGATGATTTTATTTCAGTATTAAAACAATTATTCGGATCATAAGCGAAGACTACCCAAATTAAACCAAAAAAGAAATAAAGTAAAATCGAAATGAATTATTGGAAACTGGAATGAGAAAAAAGCATTATTTGCATTCTAACGTTTTCGAGGGTCTGGTAGAATGCAAATATGCTGAAAAATGTATGTTTTTCTGTCACAAAGAAAGCAAAAGCTAAGAATTGCTTTGTTCACAGGCCCGAAACACCCATAGTAAAACCAGAAAAAACGAAGATCAAAATAAAAAAAATTCACTAAAAATGATAATCCAATAGCCATTTAAAATCATAGATCAAAATAAACTCACCATTACAAATAATAATTCAAAATTACTTAAAAAATTATTATTAAAAAAGAGGCAACTCAAAGTTATAATAAACGAGACACATGTAAAATTATATAATGTATATATTGTATGTTTTTATTTATTTATTTTCTTTTAAAGATGTTAAATGCACCATGCTGTTTAATCAACGCTGGTCCCATTTTGTTCATCCTATACTACAGAAAGCAAACGGCGGCTCCAATTTTAGTGAAAATCAAGATTTGAGGTTCCTGTGCTCCTGTGCATACACATTGATCTGGTTGTCATCGTGGAAAACCATTTTCTCTAATAACCCGCTCTTCGTCAGAGGGAAGGGGAAAAAGGAAATATACCGAAAGTGAACAACTTTGATGAAGTGTAAGAATGAAGGATTCGAGGATCAAAAGTAGATCTGACAATTTTCCGTTTTACGATGAATTCTTATGTTTTGAGATGACCTGAATACGATCTGAGTATCTCATAATCACTATAATTATAGCCAATTTTTAATTTTTCGTGATTATTTTTTTTTTTTAACGCGTATTCATGCCCCAATTTAAAAAAAAAGACGCGATTATAATCTAACATGATTTGAAAATTACTCACAAGCTCAAAATTTAAAATATCATTGCAAAGTGACCTGAAAAAAAACGTATTTTAGTTAAGCAAATCCTTCTCTTTCAGTCGAGGTTAAAAAAAAAAAAAAAAATAGATATGCCAGTGGCGGATTTAAGGAGGGGGCTAGGGGGCTGAAGCCCCCCCCCCCAAAAAAAAAGTACTGATATTCACAACTGACTATTATAATTGTAAACTTTTCATTGATCTGGAATAACACCTTGAAAAAACTTAGCCCCCCCCCCCCCCCCCCCAAAGTTAAGTTCTGTATCCGCCACTGAGATATGCTTAAATTTTAAAGCTTAGTTTCTAGTTATCAATGACTATTTTTACAGGGAATGGGGGGACACAAGCAAATTTGAAAAGTAAAAAAATACATAAATAAATAAATAAAACTTTACAAAATACTTCAATTATACGCTCCAAGAAACGAAACTATTTTATGCTTTTACCAGTAACTAATTAATACATTTTTAAATTGATGAATTTATATTTTTTATTGATAATTGAAGCAAAAATAAATATATAAATAAATAATTATATAATTTCTAATATATTCCCAGTTCTAATGTCACAAAAAAGAAAAAGAAATCCATACAGATAAATGGGACTAAAACCTCAGATAGGGCACTCCTAGAAATAACTTAAAAGGGGCCATTCAATAGGAACCAATACTGTAAACGCCGAAGTGAAGTGAACTTGTCTTGGAGTTATGAAAATCCAGGTCGAAGGGCTTTTGAGATGATTTCGGTTCAGAGGTCAGAAGGCCGCACGCCGCGAGTGAGTTGACACCCCATGCTTCGGAACACGACTGGGATGTTTTTTTTTAATGGTGCGAAGAAAGCTTAGGGGGCCTCAAATGGGAAAAATTGGAAAATGACCCTTTAGATGAGAACTCTACACACACACACACACTCGGTATCGTTGGTGTTCGACAAGAGAGGGCCCGCATCTTGTTTTGGAATGTCAAGGGCACCTTTCCCCCCCAAAATTAAAATTGCACCAAATCCGCTCTTCAATTGAGATATGGAATCACAGAATGGATAGCATAACCCCCTCCTGCTGCGCACTTCAAGAAAGAAGAACGATACAGTCAAAAAGAAAATAAGTTAAAGTGTCATCTTTACACTTATTTACGCTTATTGTTTTCACTTATAATTTGCATGTTACCTATTTGGACATTATGCTCCGATAAAATATCCAATTTTATCAAATACTCAAAAATCACGAGTTGTTCTTGACCCAATAATGAAATGTTTCACAAGCTCATGAAAATTTTAATCATACAAGTGTGTCATTAAGTGTGTGAGGATATTTCATTAATTTCATATGATTGCACACGCTTAACAGGATAATCATATACCCTTTATCCCATTTTTATGAAATTCTGAAATCACAAAAAATTTAATACCATTCATGCTCAATAATATGAATGGCAGTGTTTTATCACCCTGTTATCACATCTGTTCTTGTTAAAATATAAATTGAACAATCACTCGCTGAATACAATATGAAACAATAAGATTCTTTTAAGAACAATGCATTAAATGTTAGATTATAAAAGTAAATAGTGCATCACTTCTTCCGCCTTTAAGGCACATAACATAAGCTATTCTTTTACACGCATTGGCGAGATTTTCCTTTCCAATATATGGAAATACAATTCCAGTAATTGAACTCAAAATAAAGAGAAGATTATGCGGAATAAAGGTATGATCTGAGTGGAAAATCTAATCAGTTCATTTTCACCTGTTGTCTAGGGAAACATCGCATCATCACCAGCTAAAACGACAATCTAAATTCTCTTTTCGCAGCTTCGAAAACACGGGTGAGTCAGTCACTTGCCAGAAAGGGGATCATCCACCAATGAAATCGGAGTCGTTATGAGGTATATCGAGTTACTTTTGCTCTAGTTTCAACCGATATCGTTTTAAAAATAAAGTGTGTGCCGTCAAATCTAATTTATTCCAGTAGTATCGTACCATTAAATCAACAAACTCATAAAGTTTCATGTTACGACCCTGTTTAAGATAGCCAATTAAATTAAAAACTACTAAAGAAAAAAGAAATTACTTTTATAGAAAACGTATAACACTTTAATAAATTCTTTTAACTGTAGATGTTGTTTAGATTTATGATAAATACTATAATATTTGTATAAATAAAGAGGATACAACATAAATGTCAAATGAATAAAATAATCTGAAAACATTAAATTATCTCATATAAATGGAGGTGGCGAAAATCAACATTTAACAGAAACGTCAGTCAACCGAAAATTTCGAACCTGATATTGCTGTTTCCGAACTGTGCAAATCTTCAAGAAATCTTCAAATCCAATGAAGACCAATTAAGAGGGGACAATACCTAATCTCGCCGGCAGCCTTCGCCCATGTTATTCTATGGGAAAATTTGTTGCTACAATTACACATTACCTAATGAATATTTTTAAATTCTGTTTTCGCAGTCAGAAAATTCATAACCGTTAAATGAGTACTCATTTTTGGAAAATTCATTTTTTTAAAAAAATTTTTACATTTTAATTTTGAATTCAAAAATGCGATTTTTCACAAAATGCATTTTTCTCATTTTCTAATCGCAAAATGAAATACTAAAATTTAAAAAAATCAATTTTTGGAAAACAAGTACTAATTTAACGCTTATGAATTTTCTAAATGTGAAAACAGAATTGAAAAATATTCATTAGGTAATGAGTAATTATGTAAACAAATTTTCCCATAGAATAACATGGGCGAAGGCTGCCGGCGAGATTAGGTATTGTCCGCTCTTAAGAATATCTATAAAGTTACGAGAATATACGATTTTGAAAAATAAAATTATATCAAAAATTTAAACGCTTGGAATAATTTTAGAGTATGTAATTTGTATGATAAAAATTCCTTAAAATCATTACTATTTGAGTTTTTAAATAGAGCTAAATAATATCAATTAAAAAAAAATTGCTTGTAAATGAGTGTATCAGTTACAGCCAGAAAGAAATCAATTAACTTCTGACAAGAAACTGATTCTGATGGAAAGCAGAATAAATTAAATTGCGTTCCGACAGCCGTATTGAATATCACAACAGACTTGCGAAAAACTTTCTTTTTTTTTTCTCTCTTCCACTTTTTTACTTTCTTCTATATGTAATATAGAGAAAGTATTGGATTCGCGAAAATTTTCGAAGTCCACTTTTTGATGGATTTACATGTTTTGGGATATGGAGAACACGAATTAATAGTTTTTAGAAAATGTCTGTCTGTATCATTTTTTTGTGGACGCTATATCTCACGAACCAATGAATGAAATTTAACCAAACTTGGTATTTAGTTGCACCCTGACATAAACTGGTGCTGATTAGATTTTGGGATCAATCGCTCAATAGGTGGCGTTGTGATCGCATTTTATGCAAATTTTTAACATGGCAGCATAGGACAAAATTCCGTATAAATGGGCATAAAGAGAGTTATTTTACACTTGTGATTGTAAAATTAATAGGAATTATTGATAATAGTAGTAGTTAGCTAGGAAAAAAATTTTGTGCATGGGGGGGCATCGGTTCCCCCCCCGGGGAAGTAAATTTTCAAGATGGGTATCTTTCGAAAGGTCTCGTTGATAATAGTAATAGTTAACTTGGAAAAAAATTTTGTGCATGTGGGGGCATCGGTTGCCCCCCCACCGGGGGGGGCGAAGTTTCAAGATGGGTATCTTTCAAAAGATCTCGTCAATACCTTTAAAACGAATGGTTGAACGATAAATCTGTGATAATTTAAACCAAAGTTATCGATTTTTTTAACTTTTAACAAAAAAAAAACAGAAAAATATCGCAATTTTTTTTTTTTTTTTTTTTAACGAAATTTAACCAAACTTGGTATTTAGTTGGTCCCCGACATAAACTGGTGCTGATTATGTTTGGGGATCAATAGCTCAACAGGTGGCGCTGCGATAGCATTTTATCTAAATTTTTAACATGGCAGCATAGGACAAAAATTCGTATAAATGTGCATAATTAGAGTTGTTTTAAACTTGTGATTGTAAAATTAATATGAATTATTGATAATAGTAGTATGTAACTAGGAAAAAAATTTTCTGCATGGGGGGGCATCGCTTCCCCCCCTGGGGGGGATAAATTTTCAAGATGGGTATCTTTCGAAAGGTCTCGTCAATACCTTTAAAACGAATGGTTGAACTATAAATCTGTGATAATTTAAAACAAAGTTATCGATTTTTTTCACTTTTAACAAAAAAAAAAAAAAAAAAAAAAAAATCGTACTTTTTTTTTTTTTTTTTTTTTTTTTTTTTAAATATTGTTACTGATTGAATATGTATAGGTAAATATAGAAGAAAGTCTTGTGGTGGCCACAACATACTAGTTTCATCTGCTTAAAAAAAAGAAAAGAAAAAAGAACACCGAAGCAAGCATCGAAGTCCATGTTGCGTCTAATCCCACTTATTAAATTTTGTAATCAGTTAAGTTACATTTAATAAAATAACATTTGCATCGGAACTATTTAACGCTGACGCATGTGTTTCTTAGGCACAGTTTTATAGAAGCAAAGATGATGATATTGATATCGTGTGAAAATAATAAGAAATATTGATCTGAATATTTTCAAACGACACTAAGATCCCCGTCACCCCGTCATGTCATACCACAGTGACCCATTTATGAATGCATAGAGAACCTCAAATGCGACTTCGCATGATCATTGGAAGTTGGATATTATGATTCACAAGGAAACATTCAAAAGGTGTAATCTTCAAAAAGTATTGAAAAAAATATATCTGATTCTACTCTTCATAAAACACCAGAAAATGAAAAAATATCGGCTGAAATGAATTACATCGACCACAAAAAATTATCAAAATTTAGCATATTTGGCGATTTAGCGTTGTTAGGCGATACGTTTGCTAGCACCGAGATTGCCGTGTACGAACAAAACCGTATTTTGCTTTTCCGCCAAGTACTCAAAATCAATCGCCTAGCAGTGTGAAATTGCCAAATACGCTTAATTTTGATAATTTTTTCTGGTCGCTGTAATTAATTTCAGCCGATAATTTTTTCATTTTCTGGTGTTTTATGAAGAGTAGAATCAAATATATTTTTTTCAATACTTTTTGAAGATGACACCTTTTGAATGTTTCCTTGTCAGAAGTATCACATTTTTTAACCAATAAATGACAAATATATATAGTATATATATATTCGATGAAAGACAATTACAGTTTAAACTGTGAAATATCTTATACCTTAAATTGCTCTCATGTTGTTTTACCGGGCGAGCCACCATAGGGACCTTGCAGTGATTTCATACTTCATGCAAAAAGTCACTAAGTGACACGTGGCGTGATTATTTCAAAAAATACACTTTACAAACGATATGGGAAGTTGACTTCGCTGTCATATCGACAAATTATGCTGTTAGGAAGTGTTGGGCATAATTGATAAAAAAGTATTTGAATTACAATTATAATTATTTTACTGTCAATCGATTAAAAAGTAACTGATAACAAATAAATTGAATTACAATTCAATTTATTTGTTATCAGTTACTTTTTAATCGATTGACAGTAAAATAATTATAATTGTAATTCAATTACTCTGTAATCAGTTATGCCCAACACTGCTGTTAGGGATATAGAACAAACCTATGTGTTCCAATTGAGGTGATTATTCACACGAGTTTCTGAAACATTTTTGTATATAAATGTTGTGTAGGCCACATATATAAAATATTTAAATGTGTGTGTCGCCTCTTTTTTCATCCTTATTTTTTATTGAATAGATAGTTATTCCTTTAACCCTATAACACTAGCGTGTTCATATACACTAAGCGACAAAAAAAAAAAAAAAAAGCCGCACTTGGATATTTTCCATTTTTCTTCACGTAATCGCTAATTTTATTGTTTCAAAAGTAAATTTTTCAACAGATTTTATTACATTGTGTTCCGCGTATAATTTAGGATTGAGCCAAGTGTTAAAAACAAGATGCAATTGTCCGTAAAATTGTAATTTTAGAAAGTATTTCAAAAATGGCAAGAATAAGGCAATTAACGATACCACAAAAAATATTAATTTCAGAGCGAAAATCAAAAAAATATTTTAACACGTGGGATGTCAAAATTCTAAAATGTTAACAAAATATTAGTAATCTGGTTTTTAGCAAGATATAATATTTTTTGGCGGTTTAAACTGCACATTTGTCCTAAAGCAGCCACGTTACTCATCCAGTCGATATGACCAGCGCTTAAAAAATCAGTTAGTATTACATTTAGAACATAGCAGGGATTCAGAAAAAGTGCTTAGTAACATAATTTATCTAAATACAGTGAAATAACAATTAAACAAAGCTGGTTTAATTGCCAGAAAATCAGAAAAAAATCCATTCTTAACGAAAAGAATTAGAAAACCAGGACATTAAAGGGTTAAAAAATTTTAAAAACGATCAATTAATTATTGGGATGAAGTTGTTCTCTCTGATGAGTTTAACTCATTTCGAACTGACAGAAACAAGCAGATTTGATCACAAAAATGTGACTGACTGAATGAAAATTGCACTTTTAAAACAATAACATATTCCCCGTACATTACGATACGAAAATGCATAATTTTTCAGTGAGTATGGCAAATTTTCATGTACAAGGGATCAATTTACCCGAAATAAAACTTGGCCACTAAAAAACTGATACATGACCGACTACTTTGGGGGTATTTCAGACTCTTATATAATTAGCTTTTCTAGATGATAAAGCACATTGTTATAGGGCACTTGTGATACATTTATTTGATTCAAGTTTTTAAAATTACTTATCCATTCTCATGAGCATCTATAATTTTGTAAGTTATCATAACTTTTTTTTACTTAAAATTAAATCTCACAAAGAATATCGTAGGATTTCTTCTTTATTAGACCTGAAAATTGCCCTAATCTCAATCCGCTGGAAAATGTTTAGTGTATAAAAGAGGGTGGGGATTAGAAATTTGTAGCCTACAACTTTGTAAGAACTACCAAAAAATATTTATGATATTTAGCACAGTGAAATTTCTGAGTTTCATGTTACAAAACTGTAAAATACTATGCAATTGCCCATTAAAGCAGTAATTCCATATAAAGGCGGAATTATCCAATCCAGAATACATATTTTTATTAAATAATTGTTTAGACCTAACAAACAAATAGTTTTATTTCATACATTAACATAGCACTTGTTTATATCATGTAATAAATCATGATAGAATACAAAGTATATGTATATTATATTACGTTTAAAAAGAAAATTTTATGTGAATTTTTATTAAATGCTTCGTACAGTTTAATAAAACGAATTATTAAATCGAAAATGTACATAGGTATCATGTTATGACTTCCGTATTATACAAACATAACAGTTTTATTCGTTGCAATTATTAGTTTTTAAATTATTACAAACCCAAAAGGTATAAGTCAATTTTTCTGCAGTGCGGCTTTTTTTTTTGTCGCTTAGTGTATGCCGCTATAGTCCATTTCTGCATCAGAGGCGCTTCAAGGCCACGGAATGCGGAGAGGGAGATCACATGACTGAGATCACGTGCTCAATTCCATCCAGTGAGATGTGGTTGTTTCTTCAGTAACCTAGCAACGGACGGGGAAAGTGAAATCGCAGTTCATCTGAGCGTGGCCTTGAGGCGACTACGTAAAGGAAATAGAGTATAACACTAGAGGTACGTAAAATTGACGTGCTCATGTAAAAGTCGTTTTATTTGCTTATATTACATTAATGTTGTTCTTAAATATGTTTAATTATTTGCTGTTTTACCCAATATTACTAATTTTTCATTAACTGAATAATTATTTCGAAGCACTGATGGTCAAACAAGTGTATTGGCAGAAAAGAACCAATAAATGAAGACCGCACGTAAAATTTACGTACCACTAGTGTTCCAGGGTTAAGCATTTTTTCCTTGTTCATCAACAGAAAAAAAAAAAAAAAATCTGGAACATTCTTGAAGTCACATTTGTATAAACACATATCCAAAATTTGGAAGCATTATTTAAAAATGCGATAAATGAATATATTTTTCTTTTTTCTTTTCTTTCTTTTTTTCCTTTTCTTTTTTGTAAGTTTCTATCAGAAGAATAGACCTTATAATGAAATTTAAAATGGCACTTTATAGTTGATGATGTAAAACTTCAACTTTTTAAATTTTACATTAGAAATAAATGAAAAATTTCCTTCCATTCCTTTTTCTCCCCTTCATACTGAGAATGTTTTTTAAATTTATATTTTACAACGTAATTCAATATATATTAAAAATTATAAGTATTTATTTGTTTTTCCTCTTTAGGTACTGTCATTTTCTTATATTCCAATAATAATAATGTAGTTCTTACACTTTAAAAATTCTATTTTTAAATTCTGTATTTTTATGAAAAAAAAACTAAGAGATTTCCGACGCTCTCATAAAGATATACCTTCATGGACGCACCAAAGTTTCCTTTCTTCTTTTGACCTGTTAGAATGTATATTTAGCTTTCAGGTTACACAGCTGCATTGTCTTTTTTTTTTTTTTTTTCCTGGGTATTTTTTCCGCTCACCCACTGGATGAACAGATTATTTTTCTTTTCATCCGATAATGGAACCAAAATAAAATGACGAGGAATTTCACAAGAGAGAAAATATTGTTTGCTTAAAAATTGTGAACTGAACAAGAACATTTCATATTACAGTTAAAACGAAGCTTCAGGCATTCCTTCTAAAAAATTGAAGGTGACTATACCCTAAAATAGGTCAAAAAATTAAATATATATATTACACATATGCATTATATTGTCTTATTATTACTATTATTATCATTTTATTTCTGGTTAATTTGATATGAAGATAACTATTGTTTGATGACTAGAGATAACTGAAAATGATTTTTCAAACTTAGTGCTACAAGGTTTTTTTTTGGCTAAGCTTTACTATACGGCACCCATTGCTTATTGCCGTTGCCGATGTTTGGATCGCGTGATATGATGGTGATTCGAGACCCGAATCAGAGTATCGATACTTTTTTCTGTTGTATCGAAACGTAACAAAACGTAACATTTACTGACTCATGCATCGCTAATTAGGGGTATCCAGTGATGTTTTTTTTTTTTTTTTTTTTTTTTTTTTTAATGCTGGCGAAGCGAACAAACAGCAGAAAACATAGTGACCGCGGCTTCATGAATTTTCATACTTTTACTGATTCATGCTCCACGAATTAGGGGCGTCCAGTGATGTTTTTTTTGGTTTTAATGCTCGCGAAGCGAGCAAACAGCAGAAAACCTAGTGACCGCTGCTCTATGAATTTTCATGCTTTTACTGATTCATGCTCCACGAATTAGGGGCGTCCAGTGATATTTTTTTTGGTTTTAATGCTCGCGAAGCGAGCAAACAGCAGAAAACCTAGTGACCGCTGCTCTTTGAATTTTCATGCTTTTACTGATTCATGCTCCACGAATTAGGGGCGTCCAGTGATGTTTTTTTTTGTTTTAATGCTCGCGAAGCGAGCAAACAGCAGAAAACCTAGTGACCGCTGCTCTATGAATTTTCATGCATTTACTGATTCATGCTCCACGAATTAGGGGCGTCCAGTGATGTTTTTTTTTTGGTTTTAATGCTCGCGAAGCGAGCAAACAGCAGAAAACATAGTGAAACATAAAAAAAATGTTTCATAATAATGAAAAGTATTGTTTCATAACATTTTGATTCGATTCACGACGTTGTGAAAGATTCGCAGTACCGACTCACAAAACGAATCAAAACACCATCATACCACGTGATCAAAACATCGGCAATGGCAATAAGCAATGGGTGCCGTATAGTAAAGCTGTTCCTTTTCTTTCTTTTTTTTTTTTTTTTTTTAAGAATATGGAAAAATAACTTAATGTATAAGGCTTTCAAAGTTAAAACTTTCAGATGTGATACAGTAGCGAAACCTAGTCATTAAAGTTTGTTTGTTTATAAAACGGGCAGATGTAAACAAGGTACAGAGAGCATTTTCCTTGTCTATATAGCAATTGAGCTTCAATCTGCTCGTTAAACGCGGATGTCAGAACTACCTCTCCCTGCCTCTTAAATTCTAATCTGGTAGAACCGATGTGTTAAAAATAAAAATTTGTGTTCTTGTGTCCCATAACTACTTGAATCTCACGCCCCTTGATTCTTATTTTGATGTTTCCTAGCGGTTTCATCAGAAGAGATGGGGGTTAAAAAATACAATTCCAACCTTAGCAGTGAATATTTCATTTTTTTTTTTTTTTTTTAGTTTTTCCGTCGTTAGAACTTTTTTTTTTTTTTTTTTAGTTTTCCCGTCGTTAGAACTTTTTTTTTTTTTTTTTTTTTCACAGTCACGATGTAAAGAGGAATTGGATCCGCAGGAAAAGAGAAAAAGAATGACAAAAATTATAATCATATCATGGGATTTATAATAAGAAATATATATATATATGCATACATTTTAAGGTAACTAATAATAAACAAATTTTCCAAAATATCAATAAAATTGGCCGAAATCTTTAGAAGAACATATCCTTACAAAAATATAGGTCCCAAAATTGCGTTCCCTATATAAGAATTTTTCCTAAGCTAACATCCTCTCATGTTTGGAGATTTGAGATTGGAAGAGAAACCATTAGTCCACATTGTTAAGTAACTTTTATTGCACAAATCCACCTAAAAATCGTCAAAATAAAACAAATGGTTCGGGAGAAACGAGTTTACAAAGTTGAGCCAAAAGGAACCTTACTCAGAAGGATCGTCAAAGAATTCTCTCCACTTGAAGAGATTCTTGAAAAAAGAAAGAAAGAATGACCAAATAGTAAAAAAAATTAAATTTTTGTAACAAAATAAAACGTGCTCCGAAAATCTGATGTTGAAAAACAATAAATGAAAATCTTTGTAATCAAACATCATAAATTTAAAAAACCTACAACTGTGATGTTGATCAAAATTATTTAAAAAAGAAAACTATTTGATATTGGAACTTTACTATTTATAGTTCTTTTACAGGTACGCATAAAAGACTTTCGTACATTACAATTCATTAAACGATATACAGTTCGGGAAGAAATATTAAACACGCTACTACGTTTTCCCCATTTAGTAATTAACAACTCTTACTTAATATGTAATCGGTAAAATACTGCAGCTATTAAAGGAATACACTAAGGGGACAAAAAAAAAAAAAAATAATAAAAAATAAAAAATAAAAAAAAAATCCGCACTTGAATATATATTTTTTTTTTTTTTTTTCAACAACCGCCAACTTTAACATTTAAAAAGCATATTTTCGAACAGGTTGATGCTCTCCATCACATTAACTTCGTAAAGTTTAGGATTGAGCCAAGTTTTTAAAACAAAAAACAGTATTTAGGAAAGTTTAAATTTTTAAAAATATTTCGTAAATGGTAAAGTAAGGATATGACAATTAATGCTACCACAAAAAGTATTAATTCTAAAATGAAAATCAAAAAATGTTTTAATGCGCGAGCTGGCAAAATGAAATTTTTTGGCCGTTTAACCCGTTAGCGCCCAGTGTCCTCATTTGAGGACAGCTAATAAAATGGCACGTATATTTTTTGTGGTTTCTTGGAATGATTTCTGCTTTTTAGTGACACTTTACAGCGTCACTCTAAATGATCCTTGAAAGTTTTATGTGTCTACTATTAATTATTATTTCATAATTTGGATAGTTATTTAATGATTTTTCATTCGTTGCACATATATTTGCTTTTAGCGCAGGTATACTAATTTAAATCAAGTTGAATAATAATATATATTATAATACTTTACATTCGAGATCTTTGTCAACATATAATAAGAAATTAATCTGTTATCTCAAAGTTTTTTTTTATCTCGAAGTTTTTTCGGTAGAACACTAAACGTTTATAAATGAGGATAGACATTAAATTTAAAACTATCGGAAGACTTTTTTAAGTTAATATATTTTAGTGTCAGTTGTCTATATTAATTTAGAAGGGAAATAATCAGCTAATAATATTTTGCAAAATTAATTCGGGCGTTAGCGGGTTAAACTGGAAATTTAGCACTAAACGGCCGCGTTGCTCATTCGAACGAGATGACTGCATATTAAAAAGGCATTGTTTAAAAAATCGATGACATGTTCAAAACTTACAAGAGATTTTTTAAAAAATGTTTAGTAAAAAATATTCTTCAGAAACAGTGCCGCGACGATTAAAGAGCCAATAGGTCTGCAAAGAAGCTAATATTAACGAAAATAAATAAGGAAGCAAGTCTTTAGTGGCTAAAAAAAATTAGCAAATGGTCAATTATTATTGGGCTGTAGTAGTTTTCTCTGACGAGTTAGATTGGTTGGTTGGGTTTTACGTCGCACTAGTGCTGCGCAATGGGCAATTGGCGATGTTCTGGTACTCACCCGTAGAGGTGGTCCGGAAACATGCCATCACAATTTTGATCCTCCACGGAAGGGATCTCTAATGAATTAGGTTTTATGTATTTGGGGTTGACGGAAACAAGCTAGTTGGACGCCGAAAAGGTGAGCGATTTAACGAAAATTGTACTCTTAATATGGTGAAACATTCTCCATACATTATAGTCTTGGCGTGCATAACTTTTAAAGTAATAGGGAAAATTTAAAGTTCATGAAATCGATTAGCTTAAAAAAAAAAAAAAAAAAAAAAAAGAGAGAGAGAGAGAGAGAGAGAGAGAGAGAGATGGTCATTATAAAACTGGTGCCCACCCGACTATTTTAGAAGTATTACAGACTTTTCCATAATCAATATTTTAAGATGTCAATGCACTTTTCCAAACAGCATCTGTGGTAAGTTTATTAGTTTAAAATTGTTAAAATTGCACCTATTAATTTATTGTAATCATTAATTTTTTCACTTTGGATTAAATCCTATAAAAAATACCGTAGAATTTCCTTTTTACGAGACCCGAGATTTCAATTCGATCGGAAATGTTTAGTCTATAAAAAAGGGGGACGTGATTCGAAATTTGTAGCCTACAACTTTGCGAGAACTAGAAATATATATATATATATATATATATATATTCCATATTTGACACAATGGAATTTCTGAGGATTATAATAATATAATACTATGCCGTTACGCTTTAAAGCAGTAATTCCGTCTAGAGATGAAATAAACCAACACTGAAAATTCTTCTTCTTCTTCTTTTTTTTTTTTTTTTATTCAGTACTGGTTTAGATCTAACAGATAAATAGTTTTATTTCATATATTAAAATATATATTTCATATAATAAACCATAATCAACAGTTATACATTACAAAGTACTATATGTTTATTATAGTATGTTCAAAAGAAAAATTTATGAAGAATTTTATTCTGCATTTCGTAGTATGTAATAAAGTGAATTACTAATCTGTAAATTTACATAGATATCATTTTACCTTTTTGGTATCATGGAGTATCATAGTTTCAGTGATTAGTTTTGAAGTTATTAGAAGAAAAGAAAAGGAAAAAGGTATAAGTACATTTTTCTGTAGTATGGCTTCTTCTTTTTTTTTTTTTTTTTTTTTTTTTTTTTAAGGACTGAGTACTATTAGTCTCAATCTACGGATTTTTACGATACCAGTTTTACGATAGTTGGACATTTATCGAAAATGTATCAAAAACATAATTGAATAATTTGAAAGAGATGTTATAATTTTGAAAAAAAAAAAAAAAACTAATAGTCCTCCGTACTAAACTAAATTCTACTTTTGCCAGAATTTGATCTTTTTTTTTTTTTTAAAGAAAAGAAATTAATAATAATCAGTTTCGAAACGGACAGTATCGAAAAAGTTTTTCTTTAATAATTTTGAATTAGGAAATAAAAAGCGCGTGTGAAAAATGAAATAAAAATAAAAAAAGATTTATAAATGGAGAATATTTAAGCTCGTGGACTCAGTTCAATGATATAATAAGAAAAAATGACGACATTAGCCTAATGAGATTATCTTTTTTTTTTTTTTTTTTTTTTTCAGCATAAAATGAAGCACTTTCACGCAATATATATATATATTAAATTTGCTCATGCATATGAAAAAATGAAAAAATGAAAATGGAATTAAACAATAATAATAATAATAATAACCTTTTTTAATAAACCTCAATTTTAGATTTTTTTTTTTTTTTTTTTTTTAATGCGATATCTCTAAAATATAAATATGCAATTAGGAAAGTCAAAGTTTCTTTAATACGGTGACGTAAAACATTTCACATAGTGTTCAGATATTTTTGCTATGCTAATACAAAAGTGTGTGAGTCGATAAATAGGGTAGATAAGTATGGACAAAAACTAGCAACAATCATAACATAAATGACACAGGCCTGTAAAATCGTATTATTATTATTATTATTATTATTATTATTATTTTGTCCTTTAGTGTGCAACTCTAACCTGGAACAGTTCATAGATACAATAAATGATACATTTTTTCTTCATACATATTTAATATCAAGAAATTTTAAGGAAGTATAGAAAAAGCATTGTCCTTTCGCATGTTAAAAAAAAATAAAATAAATAACATAGAATAAATCTTGCAAATAGTTTAAATATTATTGTTTTGTGATCTGAATGTGAAACTAAAAATGTGCACCTGTAAAATCGCTCATCTATATATAAATCGAAAACAAACAGTTTCCGCTTTTACTAATTTTAGTTACTAGTCTTATGAAACAAATTTCGGTCATTTCACTCACGTTGGCTATTTCTAACCCTAAACAACAATCGAAAGTCTCATTATCAATGCATCTTGCATGATTTTACATTTTTATTTTTATTTTTTAATTTTAATTTTTTGTCTTTTAAATATCACTTACTCAATCATACTCTTCCACTTTCCCTCTATCCCGTAATAGGAGAAAGTGGGTTCATTCTTTAGGAGTGATTCATGATTGGCTTTGCTATATACAGGGTCCGATTTAGAAAATTCTGAATTACAGGCAAAACTCGTTGATGGCATACCCTTAATATTCTGGTCGTTAAATCTGTTTTTCGGTAAAAGTAATTGAAAAGATTTTTTTTTTAAGAGTTATAAATAAAAGTGACGCAGTTTCATGACAGAGGACTTCGTTAAAACGCAGCTTCCTGGAGAATTCAAACATTTAATAAATCAATTCAAAATTTACCTTTAAAATATCTTTTCAATTAAACACTTTAGAAGATCCTTACAAGATGAGGAGCCTTCGGGCCCATTGTGCGTAATAGAAAAAACACGCCTGCTCATACACAAACTTTAATACAGTGCGTTAAGAAATTATAAGACCACAAGTGTATTGGTGCATTTCTGAAGAAGAGAGCATAATATGCAAATTTTTAGTTGCGTATTTAAAATTGATAGGAAAACGCATCCTATACTAATTCCAACTTTTAAAATTGAATTAAATTTCATTAAAACTTATTCATTTTTCTAAAAATTAAAGACTGTGACTGTTAAGAAATTATAAGACCACCTGCGAAAATTAGCATATTACACATGACGTCAAGCTCAACATAAAGCGCATGCGTCAGTATTTCGTAAAAGCATTACCTAAGAAGCAAAGGCTTAGGTTTTGAATGTGTTATCTACGATTAATTTGACGATGCCTAGAGGTAAAGAATTATCGGAGTGCGAAGTAAGAAAAACTTTATTTTATAAAGATTCTGGTAAATCTGAAAGAGAAATTGCGAGGTTAATGAACCGTTCTACAACTGCCATTCATAATGCCATAATTAGAAAAGATTATTCAAACAAAATAAAACGATCTGGTAGAAAAAATATTTTGACAGCACGTGATAATAGACAAATTTTTCGACTGTCAACTAAAAAAGGTCTTTCAACTCGTGAAATTTCGAAACGTTTCAGCAAGAAAACTTCACATGTAACAGTCTGGAAGAGTCTTAAATTAAATATTAATACGAAATTTATGAAATTGAAGAAAAAACCAAAGTTATTGAAATGCTATCGAGAAGAAAGATTAAAATGGGCTAAAAATGTCATGTCATGGAATGATGAGTGGAAACAAATTATATTTTCTGATGAAAAGAAATTTAACCTTGATGGTCCCGATGGTTACAAACACTATTGGCATGACTAGGAAGGAATCAAAAGAATGCTCCAGTTGACAAACGGGTGGAGGATCAGTAATGATTTGGGGAGTTTTCAGTTATGAGGGGTTGTGTGATTTACAGCGGATTTCGGGTCATATGAACTCTACACAATATCAGTCTATGCTATATGATCATATGATACCGTTTGGACCTTTATTAAGTGGTGCTAACTGGATGTTTCAACAGTACAATAATGCATGTCATACATCTAAATCCACACATGAGTGGTTTAAAAAAGAAAAAAATAATGTTTTGCCATGGCCAAGTCGGTAGTTCAGACTTGAACCCCATGGAAAACCTATGGGGTATATTATCTCGCAAAGTTTATGCTAATAATAAACAATTTTCATCTGCCAATGAATTGGAAGTAGCCATTGTAAAAGAATGGTACAATATTTCTATAACTGAACTTAACCACCTGGTTACTTCAATGAAAAACAGAGTGTTTGAAGTCATCAGGAAAAATGGAAGCCCAATATCATATTAATTTTTTATACAATTTTGTTTTTTGACAAGTGGTCTTATATTTTATTAACAGGTTATTTTTCACTTATTTCTAATATATATTTTAATTAAACATTTATTGCATTATACCAAGTTATTGCAAACTAATTATAAAAAAATATAGAGCAATATGTTATTTTATGTATTTAAATTATGATTAGAATCTTTATTTTTCTTATAATTTAGAAAATTAAAGTGGTCTTATAATTTCTTAACGGACTGTAGTTTTCATGACTATTTTAGCTGTATCGCCGAACTAATTCTTTTAAAATGTTTAAAAGCCTGGTCAGTCAGTAGCATTTCCCCCTTTTTTTGTGTAGTGATAAGCTTCATCAGTGCATGAAATCGTCTGCCCTCCGAGCTGGTAGACGGAGATTGAGCAGTTTAAACATAGAGCTCAATCGTTGGCCTATCCGTTCGGAGTTTTGCATGCTTTTCTCCGAAACTCGCGTGAGTACTATTAGTATCCCTTGGAAAGACACCCTCGAGTAGTCAATCGATTTTCAAACCTGCACCAACACCCCAAAATATTAAACCTATGGACGTGATAGGTTCCTGTTTTAAAGAAATATCACAAGAAAATCAAAACTTTTCCGTTTGATACACAAACATGTACTTTTTTTTCTCTTATATATTATGTTTAAGTGATAACCCATACAGCCGCTGATATCCATTAGACATCTAATTACATCCAAACGGTCCATAAAAAGGTACAAAATATCTAAAAAATGTCCGTTAAAAGTCCTGCATATCCTGTACTAATTATAGATATGTATTAGATGTTTAAATGTAGACGAAATTTAGGCATGCCTTTTTCGATGTCTAATAGATGTAACATGTTAGATCAAAACAAGATTTAGGTATTTTCAGTATCGATTAGTCCTAACAAGTCCAATTATTGAATATTTGGAGATTTATCGGATATGTAACAGACACGGGAAGTAAAAGGGATGTAAAAAAGAGTGACATGGGTCGTGCTAATAGACATCTGTAGGATATTTATAGAACTTTAATGGATCATTTTTTAACTTTCATACGTGTTTATAGATGTCTTATGGATGCAAGTGGCTGTGTGGGAAAGTTTTTTAAAAGATTTTATCACTTTAAAAAGTTATACAATCTATGGTTATATACATAATCATGTTCAAGTATGAAATAATATTGCTTCAACATAAAGTGATTGTATTGGGAATGTATCTTAGTGATTACAAACCACCTTACCTTAGCCGATCCCCTGTCGTCTAATGCCTTATGACAAGTGCACTCACCTCACCCACGTTTCGTTCAATAGAATGGTCACCATCAACTGCTATTACTTCCTATTTCCATAATCTTTCAAAACATTCCTGTTGATTGCTTTCGAGGCCAAACAGTATAAAGGGTCGGCACTAAAAAAAAATATAATGGAACAAATATACATGACCGTGAGCGATAATATCCAAGACAACTTCCTCGTTGCCAGATTGTCATCTTTTAACTCGATTTCTCTGCCTTGACCTTTATTATTACAGATTAGTTTTTATGTTAACCCCCCTTCCCTACCGCACTCAGTATGAAAAATTCGGAAAAGCACCGCTGGGCGCAGTCTCGGTAAAACGAATATTTATGGCTTGCCTGATCTTGCGCTTCCTCATTTGTACAACTCTAAGCAATAGAAAATGAATAAATCTTTTTCGAGAGATGGATTTAAACTACTTTCGTTTAACGGATTTCAAAACACAAGAATTAAGAAAGGAGAAGAGAAACTGAAAATTTCACAATACATTGGTTGCAACATTCTTTATTTTTCTCTTCAAAATAGTATGCTAAAGCAGTGGTCGGCAACCTGCGGCTCGCGAACCACACGCAGATTTTTCGCCCCTTGAGATTTTAGCAAATGTCGACTTAGGAATACTCTAATTATGTTAATAAGAAAGAATGAGCCAATATAAATTAGGTTAAAAATTTTTGTTGAAATTTATTTTTCCGACTGAGTGAAAATAATGCCTGGACCGGGAGTCGTACCCCAGATCTTTGACTTACAAGGTCAAGGCTCTACCAATTGAGCTATCCAGGCCGACAACCGGTGGACATTACTCACTCAGACAAACTTTAGGCAGAAACATCTGGTCTATCATGTAGATAGCTGAACAGAAATAAACAGCAGGTAAAGGAAAACACCATTAAACAATGGGAGAAAGAAATACAATATATTAAAATCACACAATCAACTGATTGCGAAGAAATAAATAAAAATTGTTTAAAAATAAATTTCAATAAATATGATTTTCTTCCCAATCAGTTGATCGTGTGATTTTAATATATTGTAAAAATTTTTGGCTCCCAAACAATATTTTAATCGTTGTATTGTTGACATTTGGCTTTGTTCAAAAATGAGGTTGCCGACCACTGTGCTAAAGCAATGCCATTTTATTTTGAAGAATTTTTTTCTTCGCTGATAAGAAAGCCTCAGTTAAAATATTTGAAAAGTATAGTTTAGGCATAGTGACTACTAAATAATTATAGATCCCGCATATTTGTAAAAGAAACACCCATGTGTATGTGTATGTTCAATAATAACGCTCTGTAGATTTAAGTAAACGAACATTTCGTTTATTAACAATGTCACCATACTATTTCTCGCCTGTAGTATATAAGTTGAGTTGTTTGAGGTTGGAAGCAGTATCACAAATAAAACACACACAGAGAGACACAAAAGAACTTCACTGTTATTTAAAATCAGCTTTTTTTCCAAGTACATGATATGCAAAACCGTCATAAAGGGAAGCATAAAACAGAATACATTTAATATACAATTACTGTAAGCTCTATAATATCCAGATGAGCCAAGGATGTAGCAGAGAAAAATATTGGAGAGGGTACAAACTTTAGTACAGAATGTTGAGTGCCGAAAATGAAGCGTAACTGTAAATTTCGTGGGAAGAAGCCCCCCCCCCCCCCCCTCCAATCCACCTCTTCACCTGATAGGAGCTCTTAGTGCAGCATCATACAACGTTTTTTCTAGATTTAATATTTAATTTGAAACAGCAAATGAAAAATTTTTCTGGCTACCGCCCTGTACTAAAAAGATTTAAATTCATAACAAAATTGTTACCTAAATTGTCTTCATTCTCTCCGCGGAGGGTCAAAAATGTGATATATCTCAGGACCATCTTGAGTCCCAGACCGTCGCCAATTATCCATCGCTCAGTACTCATGCGATGTTAAACCCAACCAACCTAAATTGACTTTAGTTATTTTGAACATTATTTGTTTGTGAAATGGTAAATTATTTATTTTGTAATTACAGGGTGATTATAATTAAAGTGACGATTTCAAAACGCTATAATTTTAAAACTACCCATCAGAGCGATTTGAGATTTTACCAGAGCGATCGTGAGGCAATGAAATTTTGTTTGGGGTAGGAAAAAAGTAGTTCCAACATGTTCCTATAGATGGCGCGGTCAGTGTAATATCAGGGGAAACGCCTAAATTGACTCATTCAATACAGGAATGTTGTTAGCAACACAATGGAATAGCAGGAAACAATAGACATTAAGGGTTTACTACATTTTTTTTTTTTTTTTTAATCAAAAATATAAGAATACGTGTTTACAACGTAAACAGTCATATTGAAAAGAAAAAAAGAGGAGCTTCATGACACAAATACTTTACAGATAATTAACGGCACATTTTAGAACTATTGTTTTTTCTTTTGTCAAACAAAATTTCATTGCCTTACGATTGCTCTGGTAAAATATCCAATCGCTCTGATGGGTAGTTTTAAAAATTATAGCGTTTTGAAATCGTAACTTTAATTATAATCACCCTGTATATGCATGGTGTAATTACCGAATAGGTACGAGAAACACATGCCTCCCCTTAGATTATTTTGAAAGCTCCCACCTCTAGGGGTGAGTCCCAGACCGTCGCCAATCGCCCATCGAGCAGCACTAGTCCGACGTAAAGCCAAACTAACCAACCCTAAGGAGTCTCAAATTACTAATACTTTAAAATTCTAAAAACGTCTAAAGGAATTCTTAAATAATTTTAGAGAGTATCAGATAATCCACAAAATATGTCTGTATGTGTACCCCTCTCCCGAAATTGATGTAGGCTCCCCTATTTGAAAAGGTTGTTATTCGGGTCTTGTATTGATTGCAAAGTGTGAGGGGACACCTTCTTCTTCTCTATTTACATTTAAATGAAGTTTGAAAATGGTCCATTACACACTTGACTAGGGTCATTTGCTGGATATGAGAAATGAAAAATATCGTTAATGATTATTTTAAATTAAAAAAGATAATTTAAGGATGTTTCTGCTAACAAGCAACATTCCTCATACATGTCCGGCTTCGATTTTAATGTAATTTTATTTTATAATAAAAGGCATGTATTAATTACACTGCGCTGAAAAAAAAAAAAAAAAGAAAAAAAAAAGAAAAAAAGAAAAAAAAAAATCGAGCCCTGGTACTATTCCTGCTGATTCTTATGTAGAGTATACTGACCAAACGTCCCCATTTTCTGGGGACAAACGAGGACGCCCCCTTTTTTAAGTCATTTTTCTAACTTTTAAAAAATTGTAGAAACTAAATAATTAATCAATAACACTTTATTTTTAGTCCTTATTTATTAGGAATGAAAAAATACATCCATAATTGGATAATTGTAGCAATTTTTAATGCTTCTCTATTATATCTGGTCAGTCTAATGTAGAGTGACCTTCTGAATCCGAATATGACCTCCATTTTGTCCAATCACCCACCGTTTTCTCGGGACGCCACTCCCACCCCAAATTTTTATCACTATTCGGTAATTTTATGCCCATGAATTTAATTTGGAGAATGGAAAAGAATTATTTTAACATTTAGAAACAAAAAAATTATGATGTATAATAAATAATAACAATATTTGACTAATAAAACATAATAAATGTAATTCATAATTTCAGTAGCAAATCCCCCCCACCCCCAACCCCCTAAATTTTTCCTTGCAGAAAATGTTAATGTTTTGGAATTTTTCACTTTTGCAGCCCATCGGAAGATATTTAACTGTTAAAATAATCTTTCCTCCCTAGAAATCTTATAGTCATAAAACTACCGAAAAGTGATAAAAATAGGGATGCGTCCCTAAAAAACGGTGGGTGATGGGGCAAAATGGGTGTCCTATTCGGATTCAGGAGGTCATTTTGCATTGGAATTGGCAAAAATGGTGTTGGGGTAAATAAGCCGCAGGTAAAGGAAAACACCATTAAACAATGGGAGAAAGAAATACAATTTTTAAAAATTGTATTTCTTTCTCCCATTGTTTAATGGTGTTTTTCTTTACCTGCGGCTTATTTCTGCTATCTACATGATAGACCAGATGTTTCTGCCTAAAAGGTTGTCTGAATGAGTAATGCCGACCGGTTGTCGGCCTGGATAGCTCAATTGGTAGAGCCTTGACCTTGTAAGTCAAAGATCCGGCGTACGACTCCCGGTCCAGGCATTATTTTCACTCAGTCGGAAAAATAAAATTTCAATAAATATGATTTTCTTTCCAATCAGTTGATTGTGTGATTTTAAAAACAGCAATAATAGTAGTAAAAAATTATGAGGAAAAGTAGAAAAAATCACAATTACGTCATTTTAAAAAGAAATTTGTTATGCTTGCTTTTATGTTGTTAGTAAGATTTAATAGAATATTCTATGACAAATTTACACGTGAATATTTATTCAATGTATGATTAATAATTATAATATGCGCTAATTAAAAGAAATTACGAAATAACTGATTTATTTTCTTGGAAGTTCAAAGTAACTATATACTCGGGGAACGCATAACTTGTCAGTATTGCAAAGGCTACAGAGACCTGTTAACGCACTTGGCGTTAATTGGATTGCGATATCGGGCGATTTAGCGATGATTTCGGAAAGTTTTTTCTTTTTCTTTTTTTCGATTAAAGTAAAAATATTTTTTCAGAGTATATTTTTTAGTTTCTTTATAAATGAATTTACACTAAATTCATTACGTACAATTTATTGTAAATCCATATTACTGCAAATTATGTAATATACTACATTTTACCTTGAGAGAAAAACAAAACAAAAAGGTTAATACTTAAATATTTTGAAAAAGGAAAAAATTAAATAAAATATTATCTGAATGTCCATTTTTTGTCTTTGTTTTCTTTAAAGAGAAACTGATTATTATATATATATATATATATATATATATATAATTTAAAAATATACTTTTAAAATATTTCGAATATATTTTGGCAGAAAAATTATTTTATCATAAGATTTAAACTGTGATTTTTAAATGGCAGTATTTTCTGTGGAGAAAATGAACAAAAAGTTCTAAATGAACAAAACGTAATAGATTTTCAATTTGCATTATTATTTACCGGTTAATCAGTAAATGTTAAAAGCAGTAAAAAAATGAGAAAGTGGAAATAGTTTAAAGCTTTTATGAAAATATTTAAAAAATATTAATTTAAAATAAATAAATAAATATAGTGAATTTTCATATGCAGAGGGAATCTCTGTTTACAATTTGTTTATACATTCATTTTGTCTGTATCCCGATTTTTTATGCTAAATGTGAATATGAGAATTTTTATATATTTATTTCTGAATAAAATTAAAAAACTTACAATTTACATGAAAGGGAAGCGAATTTTAATTTACTTGTAAATGTGATTTGTCTTGATGTATTTATTTAATACTGATAAACACACACCTTTGCGACTGCTATTTTTAAAAACTGAGTTGAAACATTTATTTTCATAGCATTTTTAGGAGGTTGGAATGAGATTTTTATAGATGAGAAAGAGGGAAATGTTACGTTATTCGATTCTTTGGACTAGGAATGAAAGCATGTCATTTCACGCATTTTTCAATTTATTTTGATATATTGAATGAATAAGCATGCTTTGATATTAATGTGTGATATTAAATTTAAAAGCGATCTTAAAATTTTCAGAAACAATGTTTCCACTTTTTTATTGAGGACTATTTCTTTCCGACAGCATAGACTAAATAAAACGATTTATCTTTTTATTTTGTGATTTTGTTTTCCCTTTGGCACAGTTAAAAAAATATTAAAGGTAAAATTGAGAGATAATGTTCGACAGAAATTTTCAGAAATTTATATAGTAACCGTTTCAAAGGGCTACAATTTATAAACAAAGTTAAGAACCCCCTCCCATTTTTTTAAGGATATTTGTATATTTAAATCGAAAAATAACTATTGTAGTAAATTATGTAGAGCAATTGCAGAAAATGAGTCAAAATTCCTTCATACTTGATACTGAAAAACTTAGCAATTGAATGAATACCAATTTTGTAGCCATATTTGGAATTATTTTAGGTATCTGAAAATAAGTTTTTGACTTTTGTGTAGCTTTTGGAAGAACTTCGAGGCATTTTTATGAATTTAGGAGGCTCTTGACTCTAAATTCAAATCTCAAAAGATAGATTTATAAGGACGAGAGAACTATTTCTTTCAAAGAGCCAATAATAATAATAATAATTGTGTCGTTAAAATTTTGCGGTAGACTACCTTGATTAAAGCAGGCAGTGTCAGGAGTACATTTTCATGCATACACAATAAATAAATAGGCCACTTTCACAAAATTATACTATGTGTAGGACAGAATTTAAATTTCATTTCAATTCACTTGACCACTATCAGCCTTTATTTATTTATTTATTTATTTTTAATTTAATTTAATTTAATTTAATTTATTATTTTTGTTAAATAATATAGTTTTTATTCACTTGATGAAATTATTTTACCAACTAAATCCACAGAATTATAAGTAATAATTCTATTCAATGTAAGCTTTTTCTAATCAAAATTTTTTATAATGATATCTTTAAAAGTAAATATTTTAAACTGCAATATAGAAAATCCTACATAATTGCTCTACATATCTTTAAAATTTTGTAATTCCTCTCCAAGGTATCGATCAATTTGTTATAAAGTCTCAAACAGTATTTATTTCCCAAATAATTTTCTTTAAGTAAATATCAATTAAAATAAAATTTGTTTTACAATGTAATGCTTGCTAATTATGTAATTTCGGCTTTAAATAAATGATCTGTCTCCCATTTATATATAAATTTTACATATATAAGTCTGATATATATATATATATATATATATATATATATATATATATATATATGATAATTATTATTATTATTATTATTAAAGATAATTATGTTTTTCTTTTATTGTTCTGTTCCAGAAAAAAAAAAAAAAGTAAAATCTTTAGTATATAGTGCATAGTATAAATTAATGTAAACACTATTAGTTGTTTGTATTGGAAATAAAAATATTTTATATAACAATGCGTAAACGAAATTATATTATCAATGTAATAATAATAACGAAAAAGAAAAAGTATTTGTCGAAAAATATTTTTCCTTATTCCTGTTAGCTTGAATATTTCATTGATATATTTGGTGTGAATCTGGTGGGAAAATTTCCCAAAAGTTCAAATCCGTCAAAATTTTTACTCTATTTTTAACAGTTGTGAAATTAAAGAAGCGGACTGTGCATTAATTATCTTCAAATTTTCGAAAATAAAGTAATCTATTAGCCCCACCAAACTGTTTCGCACTCACAATAGGGGTTAAAAGGTTGCTTCCGGTATTCTCTCTTCCGCCAATATTTCGCCAACAGACTTTCTTCACGAAACAATACATTGATATAAATTTTATGCTTATCTATTACAAAGAATTCCATGTGTTAACATAAATATGTTTAGTTTAAATAGTTAATCCTTTTTCAGTTTACCAGAATAAAAAAAAATCGAGAAAAAGTTTATTACACTTAAATATAGTAAAGAACTATTTTCTTTCGCGGATGTGTAATTTCTACAGGCTAATACACACTGTCAAGTTATCCTTTCCCCGAGTATAGTATCTGAGATTTCTTGTCGGCTCCAGCCCCCCCCCCCCCCGCACTTTTGCTTAATCATAGTTGTAGATTACATTATCAAAACTCGATTCTTCTTCTTTTTTTTCCTTTTCTTATGTTGCATAAATCTGTATTTACTTAAAATAGATGTTGATTGCAGTTGAAAACATTTCATTTAACGTTTTGAAAATTCTATTTTCAGTCGTTTTTAGTATTTTCCTACAAAGTTCATTTCCGTAACTATTTCTAGAAAGCCGTGAAACTAATATTTATTAATCAGATTCACTATCGTATACTTTTTATTAAAAATTATATAAATACCATTAGTAGTTTACGTTAAAAGGATTCATAAAAGAATTCGGATACATCATGCTTTATCAGTGGTATTTCTTTAAAGAAAATTTTATCATCTTTACACGACACAAATCATAATGAAATTAATACACATTATGAGAGGCACAAGAGCATATTGACTGCAAAATAAGGCATGATTAACATTAAGAATTGATTTACAGGGTCACATACAAATATTCAGATGAACATTATGGAATTCAGTTGTCTTATAACGACTCTCCTTTCCCCTCTTATGTTAAATGTTTGGTACATTGTATGTTGTGCATGCAATTTTTTATCAATATTCAGGACTACATAAAAACAATTTATTGTATGTTTTCTTTTAAGGCATAAGGCTATAAAAATAGTTATCGCGCCATTTCTTCCTTCGTAATTAAAAAAAAAAAAAAAAAGCATAAGTTATTTTAAGTAATAATCATGTACAGGGCCTGATTATCCAAAAGGCTCAGGAAGCACAAGCTTCCCCTGTAAAATTTAAGAGGGGGCCCCATAAGGATTAAAAACATGGTCTTGAATTTTTTGTTTCTTATTTTCACACTGAGATTGGTTTTTTTCTGAGAAAGGTTACCTAAAACAAGACAAAACACTCACTATTTCGGGAAAAATCTATTATTTAACCTCAAAAATCTGAATGTTCTTAATTAAGAAGTTGTATGATTTTAATGTTCTGTGTAGAAACCACCCAGATGTATGAAAAAAAAAGAAATAATAATAATAATAATAATGAACACACACTATTTTTTTGGTCTATAGCATTTTGATATTACAATATGTAACAGGAAAACGAGATTTTCCAAAATGAAAGGGGCCCCCGAAATGATGCTGAGCTTCCCTTAGATTCAAAGCTTAATCGGCCCTGATCATATAGGTAAATTATATCAAAACATAAACAGTGGGGTGGTTAAATACAATTGGAAGGAGTTTCATAATCTAAGTTTTTTTGGGTTCTTGTTCAATGTTCTTTTTTATCCATTTTGTTATGAATGGAAAAAAAAAAAAAGTACTCATTGCAAAGAAACAAGGCTTAATTGTTTTCTTTTGAAATCTGCCCGTTATTCTTAGAAATAAAACATAGTGGTCAAAGCCGACTTATTCACGTTCAAGTACTGTTTCTTTTTCGCCTTTTAAGTCTATTATTTCTTGATGAAATGGCGGATCTCGTATGTCGCGATTCTTAGTGACACTTCATCACCCCCCTAGTTGAATTTCAAGCACACGAAAAATGACAAGTTCGACAAGAATAACCTTTCAAGTGTTTCTCTCGAGAGGTGCACTCCATATTTCTAATTTGGTCCAAACGGAAAGAATGCGGTTGCGAACAAGTGTCCTGCGCCCATTGGCGACACGAAAGCCAGAACATTTTTTTTTTTTTTCATTGCATATTTTCAAAAACACATTTTCTAATAAAATAAAATGATGCCATTGATATACATTGCTATTATTTGAAGCTTTATTTGAAACAAAGGCGTTTTTCCAGCAGTGATTTTTTCGAAAAGAAATAGTTTGAATTTAAGGAGAAATATAAAAACTTTATAAAACCCATTGAAATACGTACACACACACACACAGACACAAAAAAAAAAAAAAAAAAAAAAAGAGAGAGAGAGAGCCTAAATAACTACGCACGTTCCTTTTATCAGACCAAAAAAGGTATGAACGCATTTTGCTTTTTCTTTTCATCCATTAATTATTTCGTTTGGAAACAATTGTGTGTTTTTCAGTTTCTTTTTTTTTTTTTTTTGTCATTTTACTTGAGCTATAATATTTGTTGTATCTAAATCTGAAAGTGACTATCATAAAAGAAAGGAAAAAAACTGAAAACTAATTAAACCTAAGCATAATTTCATAAAATTTGTGCACTGCATAGCAATGTACAAATTTTATGAAATTTTCTAAGAGCAATAACAAACAAGATTAAGGTCGAATTTGAAACTAAACAAACAACATTATCTAAACTAAGGCTGGAAATCTTTTATAATAGTCACGAGGATTATTACGACGTACACAGATACCTCTTTAATCTAAAGTTGCATTAAGCGTTATTTTATTACGATGGAGAAACTGTGCAATGAAAATAACATTACAATTTTGCCTTTTTTAAAGGCGGTCAGGTGAAATTTGAAAGACCTAATTTCTGCTCGCGATTCTCTATGGTACAGTCTGCAGCAAAATTATTAAAGCACACATCTACTTTTTTTTTTTTTTTTTAAGTTTGATCGCTAATTTTTACTATCAACTTACATTTTTATAAACAGCACAAGATTAAGATCATGACTCGATAAATATTTACTTAACAAAACAATATTATGTGCACATCTTTTAAATAGGAATTATTAGTGGTTTCAATAATTTTGCTGCCGACTGTAGCTTGACTAAATCGAGAGCGGATGGTTACAACAATGTAAACGTTCCTAGTTTAAACATACAGCGAAGCATCGATAATCCGGCATCGGGGGGAAATAGACATTGCCGGATTACGGAGTTTTCCGGCTTATAGGTGTTCCGAAAATATATATCAAAATCATATCAGTCATATGAAGAATTTTTTTTTTTTTTTCAATTAACTTTAAAAAATGTATGCAAAACCTTATCAAAAACGAAAATAATTAAAATAACGTTTGAAATAAATTAAAAATTTTTAAATAACAATTTTATATAAAACAGTAATACAGATGGTTTATTTTTGTACAAATAACAATAATAATAATAATAAATTTATATTAAAAGTGGCTTAATAACAAACAAGATCAGGAATTTGACATTGCTGCATTCTATTAAATAGGTCAGTCAATTTCATTTATTTCATTCTTTTTTGTTTTTCAGGTTGTCATTGACTGATTAACATATGCACGTTCATTGATTGGTTATAAAATTATAATTTTCAAGCCCTTCTAAAAACTGTTGACCGAAATTTCGGGTGTTCGTGTTTATTTTGACTTTCATTATCAGGAATAGGAACGATCTCTTTTATTAATAACTTTCATAATTGCCATAAAATTTCGTTGTTCTTTTTCGGAATTTTTGCCATCATCCTGATTAATCTGTAAAAAATTCACGCTAGTCCGCAAATCAATAAAAGTAAAAGAAAATCCGTAAGCTTTACTAACGATCCATAAAAGTCGGCGAATAAGAAGTTCAGTACTACTACGATTTACCGGTGGAGGTTAAAAAAATAAATCATTAGTGCCGGTTTATGGGTGTTGCCGGATTACAGAATTCCGGATTATGGATGCTTCACTGTAATAATGAACCTTCAGTCAGCGAGTAAAATTTAATTTACATTCGAAGAAGGTTGTGCTATGCATTTGGTGTGAATGGATCGGAATCGAGAGAAAACAATAATAACGTAAATAAAGACGTTTGGATTTTATTTGAGACAACTTCGTTCATTTATTTTTTGTACGGGGTCGTATAAAATTTAAATTTCATAATACTTCAAATTAAACTCCCTGAAATTTGTAACTGATTTTAAGAAATTTCTTCCAGTAAGATCAATGTTTGTATAAGGAAGCCGAAGTGAAAGATTCTCGAATACCTTGTATATATGCAACTATGGAGGAGCTTTACATGAAAAACAGTTCCAAGAATTTAAAATGTACTAAAACCACCAGAGCAGTTTAAGATCATGTGGTATTAAAAATTTCCACACATTTTCAATTAAATTTTCAATTGCATTTCATAATCTACTATTTCGATAGAAGAATAATGTAAAGCGTATTCAAAAGTTTATATCCACAGAGGTACGGGAACTGATCTGTTGATGACAATCACTTTTGTATTAATGCTGGGTGAATTCTATAACTTCACAATGAATCATTCAGTTTCTTAATTATGATATAAAGGCTTTCCAATTCTGATGTAACTTTGTACATTGACCTCTTCGGTGCTTTGGATTGTAAAATCATGCCCTCCAACATACTAATTAATATTCCGTAGTATTGTTAGCTCCGCCTTCTTTTTCACACCAGTATATTTTTAGAGTATTTTTCTTCTTATTTAATCGCAATTGCATTTGGAAAATATTACTCTAAAAATTTATTGGTGGGAGAAAAAGGGCGGGACTAACAATACAACGGAGTATTAATTAGGATGTTGGAGGGCATGTAAAATCACGCATAGTCACCTTCTTCAACACAATTTTCAGTCGCCTTTTGCGTCGTAGCCTGTCTTCGTTTGGTCGCTACCCAGATTAATCCTTTCTCTGGTAAATTGATGCATAATTTTCAAACTTGCCGCTAATTCTCATACGAAGGCATATCCCATGGTCACCCGAACAAGGCCAGTGAAGTGTTCGTTCGAACAACATTTCGGATGGTTTTCGTCACGTAATTTCGTGCAGAACACTTTTATAGTAAAGAAGAGTCATCAGAAAATGTAAATCACAGTCAGTTTGATTCTTAGAAATCAATAGAGATATATGATTTAAATGAGTTGGATTAAAATCCTGCTCAGAAAGTAAGGATGTTGTCGGATGACTTCTGTATTCCACGATATCTGCAAAATTCAGTAAGGGGCGCTGAGTTGAAATTAGTATCTTGATCTGAATGAAGAATCATAGGGATTTCATAACGTGATATCCAATCTGACACAAAAATCTCCGCAACAGTCGACGCTTCTGGATTTAGTATGGGTATAACACAGATTATCATACAGATAGGACAGTGAAGCTAAAACGCGAACCGGAAATATAGTAGCACCACTAGTGTCAACAGAGGGGAACTACATGTGTTAAGTCTACATGAATAGCATCTTTGATCGAAAATTGTTTTTTTATTTCGCGAGTAGTTAGTAGCAGGTTAGTATGGGAAGTTTTCTTTTTCTTCACTTTCTATTGTTTTTGAATTCACAAAATTATCCTCAAAACATTCACAGCTATTCTTCTAAGAAATAAAAATTATTTTTTATAATGTTTAAAAATATGCTTTGTGAAACATACTCATATTCAAGTACAAATTAAAATTACAAACTGTAATTCTGAAATAGCAGTATGAAATCATTAAATATTTAACGTTGCTTGGTTTAAATAATACAAAAAGCCTTAAAATGAAAAAATGTTTTTATTTTATGTATATTTTCAAAGTTTATTTTCTTAATATTTATCACTTGCTTCTTAAAATAAATTGCTTTTGACAATCAAATTTGTAAACAATAATAAAGTTGCCAACGAAAACGTATGTGCAGTTTTCTTTCCTTCACTTTTTCTACTACTTTTAAATTTACAAAATCATAACATTAACAGCTATTTTCTAAGAAATAAAACTAATTTTTATTATGTTTGAAAATAAATTTTTCCAAACACATTCGTGTTCAAGAGTACAAATTAATATAACAAACTGTAATGCTGAAATAGCAGTATGGTATGAAATCTTAAATATTTAACATTGCTTGGTGTAAATAATACAAAATGCTTTAAAATGAAAAAAATATGTCTGGTTTATGTATATTTTCGAAATTTATTTGCTTAATATTTAGTACTTGCTTCTTAAAATAAATTGCTTTCGACACTCAAATTCGTAAACAATAACAAAGTCCAAACGTAAACATCAATAAATGGTTAGTCGGTTGGATGTTGGGTTTAACGTTGCACTAATATTACGATATGAACACAGATACAATAAAAATATGACGAGCGATTGCGTAAGCTGGAGAGCTCGAGAAACTTACAGCCGTTGACAATAGGGTCGTTGCAGTCAAATTCCGGTTACCGAAGAATATACGGGAGTGTCCTATCTGTATAATAATCTGTGGGGTATAACTTCAGGCTATTTTCTGAAATAGTCCATTCTCACAAGTATGTAATGTATCAGTTACCTTTAAATGTCTGTGATAGTGGTCCTAATATGTCTAAAGCGATTCTCTCAAAAGCCCGCCAATATTACAGCGCAGCAAACGTCCTTTAGTTCAAGATTTTGATCCTTTTCTTGCTCCACATGCTTAACATTCTCTGTACCATTTTGCCACATCACTTCGAAGTCCATAAAAGAAGAAGCGATCTTTAATCTTACTTTATACTCATAGGGTTCAAAGTATCCTCCATTTGGGCTATCATGTACTTCTTTTAGAACGTCTTTTAGAACGATACAATTAATCACTTATTTGAAACTAGCTTCGAAAAATTAGTAACTGCATACTTGTACTCTCCAGAAGTAAGAGGAGTTTACTGATTAAACATTCAAATCATGCAAAAATCATATTTTTTTTTTTCCATTAGAACTACATTACATGAGTTAGGGCAACTTGGGTTACCTGTAAGCATAATAATTTTTCACTATCTCTTCGTAATTCATTCGTTTTTAGTTCGACAGTAAAGTTGAATTTCTGGAGGAAATCTAATACCAAGATGCACTGGTCAATACGTCTGCAATGCAGACCCGGTGTTCGAAAGTTCTGGAACCATATTTCAGCGTTGCAACTATCGTGCCACGTATTTTTCACGATCACCGGTAACAGTCTTTAAGGAAATAGAAGGAACTGTATATAATTTTTTCTTTCAGATCTTTAGCCAAATACGTTCTTAATGATATCGCATTTGCTCCCGCATCAACCAACATCGGACATGGAATGTTATTTACGCATCCTTCGATATATATAAACCATTCTGCTCTCCAGTGAGTGCCGAGATTTTTAAATCACTTAGAGTGGCTTCTTCATGAGAAGGCAGCTTTCGGCTCGCACGAAAACCAAATTCTTATTTTCCTAGATTTTAATTTCTGATTCTTGGCTCAGCCCTTCTCTATAAATGCCCCTTCTGTTTGCTGTTCCAGATCACAATTCCGGAAGCGCGATGTAGTGTTTTCCTTTAGCTATCTTCATTCTTAAGGATGTCCAACATGGATTTCAAAGTCTTCTCTTTATTACTTTCTTCATTTTTTACATCATTTTTTTTTCACGAGCTTTGAAGGTTTTGACACAGATTTGGTAGCCTCGTGTTTAACACTGTAAGCTAGTGCACCTTTTATGTCTTTGAATCTATAACATGCGTTGAATGTTAAATGTCTTAATCTCGGATAGCGTTGACGAAGAAAAGTATTGCAAAATTTCCAATCACGTTCATAGAATAGTCAAAATTGACAAACCTCTCGATATCTGCTGCTAAAACCGGCAGACTTTTGTCGGAGAGTTTTAAGTTCAGTTCGGTAAAAGTGTGTCAGTGCAACTATCCCCGAATCGACTTACAGAAACTTCTCTACAGTGGTCAAATCAGTTCATTTTTTCAATGGGATGCCTTGAAGAAATTCCGCCGCAGGCCCTCATAGAGCGGCAATTAACTGGTTTACTTCAACCATATCGGTCTATACATTAATGGAACTTACGACTTCAAATTGGGTTTTGTAGCCAGTCCATGAAGTCTGTTAATCGAAAATTAACAGCTTCGCGCTAGGTCTAAAAATTCACTGTTTAATGGAGCAGTACTTTTTTTCAACTGTAAAGTTTTGACTTTCCTTTTCAAGAACCTGGATTTGCTCGTGGGTATCATCTTTCATCTTTGGAATCGTGCCCTGTACATATTTTTCTATACTTCGTGTTTTTTTTTTTTTTGTTTTTTTTTTTTTCAAAATCTTCCCTCAGTAGAGGCAACTGCTTTTGAAAGTCTTTAATTTCAAAACGCATCTTTCTTTGCGCAGCATCTATTCTATCTTTTAGTTCATCTTGAGCGGATTCATCTCCTCTCTCGACACATCTTATTCGGCCTCTCAGCTGATCTTGTTCGGACTCCATCTATTCTAGTCTGCTTTCATCTCCTTTTGTTTGGTCCTCTCTGAACAGTTCTTGCCCGGCTTTCTCATCTTCTTTTAACTCTTTTAACTATGCAACTTAAGTCTCAAGAAATTTATCTATTGCGTCAAGCACACTTCAAGTTAATGGCAATCACTCGAATTGTTCCACGTAGGGCGCAAAATGTTACAAAAATATCGACTTTCGTGTATAAAGAAAGTAGTTCGTGAAGAACAAAAAAGTTCTAGTCGATAAATGCATTTTATTCGGCTTAAAATCTCGCAACAGTTCAACAAATATGGGATTTCAATGAATATTTACGTGACATTCGAACCGAACTGTCAATTCGTTGAATAGTCTCGAAGATTATAGCACGAATGGAAAAAAAAATTCACTGTTTATTCCATGAATGTTCTCTAATCAACCCACGAAAACAGTCACATGTTTCATAAGCATTTAAATTTCAAAGAACATTAAATACTCCACAGAGCTGATTTACGAAAAAAGGTCAATAACTTGGAACGCAGTCTCCAAAAGCAATCGCTCAAAATACTATTCTGAACACAACTGTCTCCCTGGAAAGATATCTTCCCTTATCCAGTAGTACAATAATACCGGTCAATATCGAAGTTCATCGGATGGCCCAATACTGTATCGCACACTTTTTTACTATTATCAGCCGATGTCAGAGTAAGTCAGATTGGTTGAATTACAATATATACCGATCTACTTCATTTATAATGTTTTTAAAATACTTCTCTATCCTCTATTTTTCGAAAATTAAATCTTAAATGTAAAGCAAAATGCTCAGCTCTTTTTAGAAAATTCAAGATTTGACACATTTAACAGGGAAGAGGTGCCGCTCACCGCTCTAGGAGCAGTGTCAAGCGATTCCAGCTATGCTAGGCCCCTCTTCCGGAGTTTATTTAAACTCTAAAAAAAAAAAAAAAAAAAAAAAAAAAAAAAAAATTACAAAAGCCGCTAGAGACAGGTCTCCCACGCGACAAGGAGCGGCATGTTCTATGCTGGTAGAAAAGTGACAAGTGGCTTAAGGCTTGTAAAAGTGACAAGCAAGTAGAGCAAGGCAGAGCAAGGCAGAGCAAGCAGAGCAAGTAGCTTAAAGCAAGAGCAAGCAGATGTGAGATTAATCTGTGAGATTAGTCATATTCATAAGGAATTCAAATATATTATTTAGTTTAGAAAAAATTCAAGATTATAGGTTTAACGTTGGGTAATATCAGGCAAGATTGTTTAAAAATGGCGATCTTAACCGATGCTCGTCGATTTCGGGCGGCATCTGGCCAATATTACTGAGTTACTTGAGTGTTTATACTCTTGGTGATACAGTTGGGCGATGGTTCTCTGCTAGAATCCAATAAAAAGTTTCAGAACTCGGCATCTATTCAGCATAGAATTTCGAAACTTCAGGTATTTAAAACTACCCTTTTTCCGCAAATTATTCAACGACTCGGCAAATTTGTCGGCAAGTCGCCAAGTTTTTCGCCACAACCTTAACTGAAGTGAATGGACTGTCCCTTTACTTCCAATTTGTCTGTAAATTTATTTTCATTGCAACAGTCCAAATTGAGTCGGGAAAGAATTTTAATCCATTGCAACAATATACAGTCCTGGACAAAAATATAAGTCCATTTGAAATGGCATGACCAAAAGAATGTAGATTGGGAAAGAAAGTTATTTAATGTTTTTATTATGTGTATTATTGCAGCAACAATCGCCCATTACTACATCAATAGTAAAATGTTATTAATTATTTTATAAGTTAATGACCTGTACTATGAAACAAGACAGTCGTTTGGCAAAATGATAAGACCACTATGCAAATTTTATGCCAGAAAGAAATTTTGAATGACCGACGTTGTACATCGTGGTGCCAAACTATCATCAGCCAAAACTATCATTCAAGTTTGTAGCATTCGTAACATCGTAACTATGAGTGTTATCAAACATGAGTGGAGGCAAATCATTTTCCGAAAGAGAACAAGCTTGAATCCTGCAAATTTCTTTCAAAAGCGATCTCCAGAGAGGTCAAGGTCTTTAACTAGATGTACCAACTAGATGTTACAAAAAAAAAAAAAAAAATATCTTCGCTAGCAATTGCCAACGATGTAAAACTTCGGTTTTCAAGTAGATTAGAACGGCAAGTAATATCAACGAATCCTTATATACGTACAAGAAAATGAAGGGTATACCTCTATTGACGATAAAGCATATGAGATGTCCGTCTATAATTTGCAAAAGAATACGTGATATTTACAGACAAATACCAAAATGTGATGTTATACAAAAAAAAAAAAAAAAAAAAAAAAAAAAAATTCAACATAGACAGACCATACGGCTTTCAGTACTATTGGCATGATATTCGCTGAGAAGATAAGTTCTATTCAAAGCGTCGATCCTTTCGGAAGGAAAAAGCGTTATGTAGTGATCAGGTTTTGCTGCTGGCGAAGTCATTCCTATAGCCTTTATAAAATCAAGAACGACATTGTAAGATTATGAAGATGATCTGGAGTATAATCTGTAGTCATCCCCTTGTCACAAACGGAGACTAATTATTTAAGCAAGATAATGCCTCTATTCATATCTCAAGCGATACAAAAGCATGATTTCAATTGCGTGCTTTGAATGGATCGGCTAAGATCCCCGATCTCACCCCAGTTCAGAATTTATGGGTTTGGGATACTTACGAAAACGGGAAATGTTACAACAGTAAGGATGAACTGAAGAAAGCCATAGGACATTCCTGGGAGAACAGGCCGTAGCCAGAAAGAATTTCGGAGGGTTCAAGGATATACATAATATTGAGTGTTAAAAATGATGTATAACTCAAAATGTTCTACAATTTTGTAAATTTTGTGGGCAGGGGGTCGAGCCCTCAACTCTCAACCCCTCCTTCCTTGGCTACAGCCTCGCGGAAGAACATTCTGAAAGATGTAAAAAATTGCCGGAGTCTATGACTTCAAGTTTGATCAAAGTCATACAGACAAAAGGCAATTTCACTGATTATTAAATTCATTTTTTTCAGCAGGATAATGTGGACCTTATAATTTTCTCCAACATGAAGTTGAGGTAACAATATTTACTCGTTCTATGTATAAGTATTTTTCTATAAATATTATTGAGTACGACCCTGTTTTCAGGAGATGTTTTCTTTTTACAACCACTTGCACAGTTTTATTTTAATATTTATTCTATTTCTGTCTTGGTCTTACATTTTTGTCCAGCACTGTATAAAAAAGTATATCCATGATTGACTGACTCAACACGGCTGTGGAGATTCTATGCTAGATTGGGTCACGGATTTTGCTGTAAAGATTGATTTTGGGGCCCTGACACACACTAAGACGGGATTTTGGGAAGTTCTCCCCTTCCCCACTTTGGGGGCAAGCGTCAAAAACTAAAGTTTGATTTTGAGTTGCTCAGTCTTGAGTTTGAACAAGATGATTTTGAGCGAACGTAATTCAGCTCAAAATTATATCAATATGACGAAATTGTACATAGGGGCACAAGATTCGAATACAAAGAAACTAATTTAGGCTGTTTTCAGATTTTCGAATTTTCTATTTTAAGTGTGAGAAGTGGGGAAATCGATTTTTTGGTAGAAATTTTTGCAAAACCCGGATTTTCGAGTATAATTCTATCAAAAATGGCACACAGAGATTTAAAATGGTTGTGCGTCTTCTACTTTTGGAGTATATTGTAAAAAAAACATTTTGGGTGTTTTGTGATTTTGGTTACGAGGGAAAAAATTTGAAAGCCCCCTTTCTACGTTAAATTTGTTATGGGTAATCTAGCTGCGGTCACAAATTTTGGTGTATTGGTTGGTATTCATCCACAATACACAATAAGTTTTATGGAAATCACCCCTACATTTTTTTAGTGTTGTGAGGAAAGACGCAAAATGTCTTTCCAAATGTAACTCTGTTCAAAATTATCTCAGGAAGGCAATTTTTTTTGTTTGGTTATGTGTACCAAATACACAAAATAGAGAGATTTTTGAGATATCCCCCCCCCCTTAACCCCTATGGTAGGATGTGGAAAAAAAAAAAAAAAAAATTACAAGCGTAACTCTGCCCCAAATTATCTCAGGAAAGTGAATTTTTTTGGTATATAGATTGGTTATGTGTACCTACCATATACTGCAAAGGTATTTTGCGAAATTTCCCTTTCCCCAATTCGGCTGGGTAGGTGGCAAAAACACGTTTCCAAGCTTAACTTTGTTCTAAATTATCGTAGGAAGGCGATTTTTTTGGTACGTGCGTTGGTTATGTGTCCCCAAAAACCAACACACACTATAACGGGGATTTCGTAAAATCCCCTTTTCCGCCTTTCAGAAGTAAGATGGCAGAGAAAGCGTTTTCAAGCTGAACTCTAAATCACCTCAGAATGGCAAGTTTTGGTGTATGAGTGTTAGTTAAACGTACGCAAAATGCACTTTCGTACGCTTTTGTGAATTTTCTCACTTTACTCGTGGGAGGAGGGGGATTGCAAAAGTACAATTTTAAGTGTTTGTTCCAAATTATACGAGAAAGGCGATTTTTGTTATGGATTGGATTGGTTTTCAGGTCTGGAAATTAATGGCAGTTATTTCCATGGTTAGAAAATTAAAATGGGTACATAGAGGAGGGGCAGCGTGCGTTGATATTATACCGCACTCAAAGGGAAAGACGCTGCTGAAGGTATTGAGGATCCAACTGACAAGGAAACATTCAAAAGGTGTCGTCTTTAAAAAATATTGAAAAAAAAATATATGTAATTCTACTCTTCATAAAACACCAGAAAGTGAAAAAAAATATCGGCTGAAATGAACTACAGTGATCACAAAAAATTATCAAAATCAAGCATATTTGGCGATTTCACACTGTTAGGCAATTAATTTTGAGTACTTGGCGGAGAAGCAAAACACGGTTCTGTTCGTACACGGCAATCTCGAACTTATCGCCTAACAGCGCTAAATCGCCAAAAATGTTTAATTTTGTTAATTTTTTGTGGTCGCTGTAATTCATTTCAGCCGATACTTTTTGCACTTTCTGGTGTTTTATGAAGAGTAGAATCACATATATATATATATATATATTTCAATATTTTTGGACGACGACACCTTTTGAATGTTTCCTTGTGAGGTTCATGTATGAATTCGTTTGTTTCGAGCGCATGCTCGGTTACTGTCGCAAGCAGTGGTAATCCGAACTCAAGATATTGTGGACATAAAAGCCACTGCCAAGTCTGTGGGAATTTTTTTTTATTTTTTGACTCATTTATTTATTTATTTACTTATTCAGAGAGAATTTTATATTAATAAATGATATGGAATTTTGAGAATTCTTTTAAATATAGTAACCAGCGAAGCGGGCAAAGCATTCGATTCTCCTCTATTATCAGAATGCATATGATTAGATGAGAGGTTTCACCTGAAGAATACGCCCTTAAAACAACTATTGAAGATTCTTGTATCTCAGATAAGAGACATTATTTCAGATAAAGTGCTCAAAAAGTAAACCAGATAAAATGCGAACAAAGTTTAGAAAGACCACTTGTGGTACGTCTAGGTGATAAAAACCTATTGGAAAATCACAAAAAGTTAAAATTTTCAAAGGTTTAATCAATAAATAAATAAAAGATTAAAAAAAAAAAAAAAAAATCTTCTAATCGAATAATAATTTTACTTGTCACAGAATTTGTAAAGGATTAAATGCTTAGTTATCGTATTAGGATTCATCTAAACTCGTCAAGAAAGGAAGAAAAAAAAAAAAAAAAGAGGATAAGCATGACCGAACCCAATTGCACTTTCGAAAAGGTGAAAAAAAATATTCCGTCTTTTTTTTTTCCTGGGGTTGCGGTAACCTAGTTGGCAAAGCTTCGAGGCTGTAGTCAGGGGACTGCGGGCTCGATCCTGAAGTCGGCAAAAAGGACTGTCCTGTACAATAAAATTAATAGCAGTTGATGACCGTGAAATCCATCGTGGCAGCAGTGTCCCCCATATTCCATAAAAATAATAGTGGGGTATACTGAAACGGAGGAGCCATCGTCGTCTAAGCCAGGGCCCGAAATTTCAATTTACATTACACTCGCTGACAAAAAAAAAAAAAAAAGTTACTCGCCACAAAATATGATTAACTTTATATATATATATATATATAACTTTATATATATATATATATATATAACTTTATATATATATATATATATATATAGAGAGAGAGAGAGAGAGAGAGATAAACGAAGTGATTACAAAAAGGAAGAAAGAAAAAAAAAAAACTCTCGATTGCAGACCTAGAATATTTCAAGTAATCACCATCCATGGGCGGCAATATATAGAAATTCTTTCGATCGGTCCGGCAAAAATAATTATAAATTCTGTAAATTGCGCATTACTTTCACCAAAGGTAATGTTGTTAGAAACTATGACTACGTGACTCTTAGCATAGTGTTCCTATTACAGAGTTCAGCAGGTTATTCGCCCCTAACCCCGAGGTTTCACCGTTGAACGTGCATTGCAATCTCTCCATCCGAAGGTGTTTAGGAATTCTACCTCTAGCAGCACCGAAAACCACTCATACTACTACCCATTTTGTAATTTTTTTTAATGCTGTATTTTGAAATTTACATTAAATACTTAAAAAAATAAAATATCTAAAAAATAAATTACAGTAAATAAATTTAAATTGTTATGGAGAATAAAAGATGTGACACTGCTCACTGTATTTCCTGGGCAATGCTAATAAGCATCTATGATTTTTCTGGCACAATAATGGGGTCACTTCGCCTGGTGGAAAACTGTAACGTACCACTGGTGTTGAATGAAATGTTTGTAAGTTGACACAACAATTTGAGAAGGCGCAAAAATTGTTTCGGGTCGAAGTCATCAAGCACGTCCCTTTATCAGGTGAAACATGCCGTACTCGCGCTTTTTTTTTTTTTTTTTTAACCTGATGAAGGGACTTTAGGATTTTCATCCGAAACAATTATCGTGTAATCTCATATTATTTGAAATAATATAATAATTCAAGGACTCGTAAGGCTGGTCATTATTTCATTATTTTCGTTTATTTTTTTAAATCTCTGCATCATTTTGTGTTGTATTTTGCTGTATGGTTTTTCTTGATACAGCGGCCTTCAACCCCATCTTGTGGTTATTATTAAATACTGTAAAGGAATTATTGTGCGAGATGAAACAGCCGATCTCTTCATTGTAACGATGTTTTATTCAGGAAAGGTGCAGGACATTATAAGAGCTAAAACTAGTACACAATATATCCTAGTTCCGAAGTGTTATGTTTCGTATTGTAGGAGATGTAGGGATTGACTACACCAAGAGTCTAGTCTAGGGCCCGTATTCCCTACGTCATGGTTCTGTTTTTCTATTAAATTTAATGAGAAAGATTATTCATTATAAAAAATTATAATGTATATATATATGTATATATAATATACATATGTGTGTGTGTGTGTGTAATTTTTTCCCTCTTGCTTTGTTTGTCCTGGAGAACGATGTTGTAAAAGGATAAGTATTTCAAAATAATTCTCTTATTTACTTGAGTTGCTTTGGATTAATCTTCATTTGTTATGTAATTTTTGGTTTATTTGTTTTATTTTGCCCTTGCTACACATTGTTTTCAGATTTTACCACACATTGTAATAAAGTTGTACAATGATGAAATGCCATCATAATTCGCAAGAACAAAACAAATACATAAACAGATAAAATAAAATATAATAATAAGAAGAAGAAGAAACATATACGCAATATTGGGGTACACATAACGAATAAAATAGATGATAAACATTTCTGGACTTGGTATGTATGACATGGTATATAGTAATAAGACATAGATCCGCGATTGTAATGAAATGCTCACCCTCTGGTGGGCTAAGGTGAAATTACAATAACCATGCTTTAATTCGGCTTTCATAAGCCGCCATTGCTTGCCTATGTTTAGTTTCGCATATATTTATTGAATAAAAATGAGTAAATCCGGTAAAAAAGATAACACATACTGTTGTGTGCTACAGTGTAACTCCAAAGGATCATGAAATCCAGAATTAAGCTTCCATTTATTTCCAAATGACAAATTTAAAATTTCAGTTGCTTCGGCTAACGGAAGTAAAGAATTAATCAGATGATTTGAAGCTAATATTTGTTCAACTTCAGTTAAAAATCTACTTCCGATCGAACTTTGAATAAACTGAAATTTTTTTTCCAAAAGCAATCCATTTTCCATGATGTGATGGCGGAGAAATTATAGTACGAATATTAAGTAGAATAACAAAAAGAACAATAATAAATACACGTGGCTATTATATTTACTAACAACAAGAGCTGAAAAAGCGCCATCTATCGATCATTACAAACGCGGATTGGTCAGCGAGAGGGAAAAAGTGATACCTTTTTTTTCTTCCCCGAATAAATCACACACAGGAATACACACGGATAATTCAGTAAATAAAATTTATGAATAATTTATTTACTAAAGGTGAATGAAAAACTCCAGATACAGTTTCAAATTCATTTTTCTTTTTATTCTTTTTTTCAATACTCCCTAATGGCTGATTTTAGAACTTTTTTTCGGCCTCAAAATGTTTTGCTCGATAACATGGGGATGATAGATCTATATATATTACTATATCTATGGTATGTACGCTTCCTAACTTCGAAATACTCTCAATTTAATGAATGTTCCGATTCCATTTAATTAAGAATAGTCTAATTCCGAATACGTCTATGCTTAGGAGTTCTAAAATTTTAAACTAGATTCTGAAATAATATCAAAACTATTTCAGTTTTCTGTACTGTATTCATTTTTTTAGTTTCATAAGTTCTTATTTTGATTTTAATCGTGGCTGTCTTGGCAAATGTGATCCGTGATTTTTTTTTTTACCTTCCAACCCTTAGACATACACCTTTACGTAATATTTCTGAGACATATCATATCATTGTATTCGACCCCCCCCCCCCCCCCTCTTCTCCTTCTTTCCTTGTATCTGTCATAAATGTTATGTATGTATAACTGAAGTTCCTCAGACAGAAAGAGAATTCAAATAGAAAAGAAAAAAAAAAAAGTAGATCATTTTTTTTTTATTCGACTCGGTTTTGTTCCTCAGGGGCCCTTTTTCTTATAGATCACCTGCAACAGCAGGTTGTAAATTGCGTGTGGCCGATGAAGCCCACTCATAAACCGGTTTTGACAGGTTAGTTGTTTTTTGGGGGCCCCTCTCTATAGTTCCCTGAAATGTTTTCGTGCCCACGACACGCCCTCGTTCAAGGTCGTGTCACTCTAATGTTTCACCTGTGGGCTCGCGAATTATCGTCTATAAATTTCTATAAATTTCTTCTTTTACTTTCCTTTTTCTGGGATGATTTCATGCAGCTCTATTATCACAAAATTATGCAGATATTCCGGCAATTTTTAGGCGGTGACACCTTTTCTTCGCGTTACAAAATACTATTATTCACTCATTCACTGTATAATCTGCTAAAGCCATCCAGGAAAGCTACTTGAGAATGACAAAATAATTTGTAATGACAGTGAGCTTGAAAAAATTAAAAACTGTTTATGCACCCCAACCAAAAATGTTAAAGAATGTAAAAATAGTTTTGTACTAAGTGATTCTTCAAGCAATAAAAACATTTCAGAAGGTATTGATGTCGAAGAAAATGTTCTTTTAAAGCAAATACCTGAAAATGATTTTGTATTAATAAAATTTGAAGAGAAATGTGGGGGCTGTTATTGAAATAAACTGTGGAACTCAAGAACTTTTCCTGAAATACCTCACGAAAGTTAGTATATCGGTATATCTAGAAAAAAGAAGAAAAGCACTGGACAGAAAAGTAAAGACACTGTAATGAAATTGTCTCAGCCTACAATTGATCAGAAAGCTATTCGTTCATGTTCATCAACTTTAATATCCTGATCAAACTGAGTTTACAAAATGTGATGTGATCTTCAGAAACAAATAGTCAGTTGATATTTGAGCTAAGAAATAGTCAGTTCGCATTAATATTCCGTTTAAAGCCTTCATTAAATACCTTTACTACCTTACTATTCCGTCTACATACTAAATACAAAACAAAGTTTTCCTAAAATTAGCATTTCATTTCTATGTATAAAAATACGCTTATGCAGCAAAATTTCGTTAATCTCGGTTCCAAAGTCAGCTAATCAGTTAAAATAATAAGGATTGAGTTGAGTTGGTTTTAGCGTCGCACTATAGCTGCGCATTGGACAATTGAAGATGATCTAAGACTCACCCCTGGGAATTAATAAGGAGTGTTGTGTTATCACTGAGGTTCATTGAAAATCAATTCCGTTAATATTTGTGAGAATCAAGGTGTTTTGCCCTTCTCCCCCTAGGGGGTAAGTTCTTGAAATTCCTAAAATTGAATTTTAGGTATTCGCATTTATCACAAAAAAAAAAAAAAAAAAACGAATATATACGTTTTTTGAGCTATGAAATGATATGTTAAAAGCACATTAGGCCCCTTCTCCTATCCAATTCCTGAAATTTCAAAAATTGGCTTTTAGGTATTTATGTTTTTTACATTTTAAAGAAAGGGATTATGCATACGGTTAATTTCATTCAAAAGTGGACAAAAAAGCCATTTTTTTTTTTACGTTTCAACTAGTTTAAACACTTTTATTTTTTCTTGCTAGAAAAGATATGAAACATTTTGGCCCATGTAGACCCCCAACTTATAGGCTGTGAAAAGCAAAATGAAATGAACAGATGTTTTCTATATGCATAAAAGTATGTTTCGTGTAGAACATATTACGAAAAACATTCATCATTCGTTTACAGGGCTGCTCAAAAGAATAGAGTTTGACTACACTTGGAAATTGCTGGAAGTGCATTTCAGGTTGTTCTATGTGTTACTGATATAGGACTATATTTAAGTACACAATGTGGTGTGTACATTATTTACAGGAGGCATACAGTACTACCAATAACACAGTACTGAAAAAAAATAGAAAAAAAAATTCGAGCCCTGATACCATTCCTGTTGATTCTTATGTAAAAGAACTTCCTGAATCCGAATATGACCTCCATTTTGCCCAATCACCTACCGTTTTCTCGGGACGCCGCCCCCCTCCCTCAATTTTTAACACTGTTCGATAATTTTATAGCCATGAATTTGATTTGGAGAATGCAAAAGTTATTACTTTAACACATAAAAACAGAAAAAAATATAAGGTATAATAAATAATAATATTAATTAATTAACAAAATATAATAAATGTAATGTATAATTTCAGTGGAAAATCCCCCTAAATTTTCCTCTTGCTATGCTAATGTTCATATTTTAGAAGTTTTCACTTCAGTAGCTCCTCAGAGGGTATTTAACAATTAAAATATTCTTTTCCTCCCCTACAAATCAAATTTATAGCTATAAAATTACCGAAAAATGATAAAAATAGGAGAACGTCCCTCCAAAACGATGGGTGATAGGGCAAAATGGGTGTCCTATTCGGATTCAAGATATCATTTTACATAATAATTTGCAAAAATTGTGTTGGGGCCAATTTTTATGCAGAGTAGTGTAGTCAAGCAAAAACCTTTTTTTTTTTTTTTTAATAGAATGTAATTGGTGGAAGTGCTTTACTCTGTCTCAGCATGTCCAGGACAACTGCTCAAAAATGAAAATTTGAAAATTATTTCCTCATACTCATTATACGGTAAAAGAGGTAATTTTTAAAATTAAATTTTGAGGATTATTTTAAACATACACACACACACACACACATATATATATATATAAACATATATAAATGATAGATATCGTGATAAAATTTAACATTAAAATTTAGCAATTAACAGATACAAATCAATACCAACACAACAAAAATAAATCTGATTTTAATTTATAGGTAAGACTGACACAAAAATGTTGCGATACAGATTGAGAACCAATAGGAGACAAAAACAATTTAAATTACTTACGCCGACACGAATGATAATAATAAAAAAAGGATAATTAAACTTAATGACAGAGAAAATAAGTAAAGGACCACAGAAATAATAATTGGATAAAAATGCTTAAAATTAGAAGTAAAAACTCGTCAGGGGTCATGTACTTCAAAAAGCTGTGAAAGGTGCATCGATTTCGTAAAACTATATTACTAATCAATGCAATTTATATTGTTCCTGCTCCGATCGAGGCAGCAAAACCATTTTGAACGAGAAATTAAATAAATTATTAAGTCAAATCATCAAGGAATCCAAAAAGAAAACTAGAAAAAAGGCAGGGTAGCCACATGTAAAACTTTATATATGTGTATATATATATGTATATATATTTACGCGTTTTGAAATTCTCTGAATGCGAAATTCAAGTTTTTAACGGTTGATCTTTGCGTATGTCTGTTATTAACGTAACTTAAAAACATGTCATTGCATCCAAATGTTGTATATTTTGAAATTCATATAAGGCTGCTACTTTGATCAAGGTGTATAAGTTCCAGGGAATGATGCGACTGGAAGTTGTCTGAATAATTTGGAATAAACTTTTAAATTCAATAACAGCTTTTGAATTCTATATAAATGTAGGAACTATATTAAAAAAATCTGGAGTCACTCCACTCGACTTTCCGAACATTGAGAAATTAACAGTTTTGTAGATAAAGTAAAGAAAGAGGAGTTGTTAAACAAAACGTACGAAACGTATAGAAACATCAAAATCTCAAATTCGGATTTTTGACATAATTACAATACTTTACTCACTATAGTGTTCGGAAAGTAAAAAGGGGGGAGGGAGAGGCCAGTAGCCCCTCACACAGAATTATTTATCAAATAAAACTGTTCCTAAACCTAGTTTGTATTCTTTTCAATATGGGTTTATACACAGCACTTGTTACCTTACCTTTTAATTGACTACCTGTTTTAATATTACTAAAATGTGAAGTAAGGGAAAATCGTGTGAGTGTCACACCTGATTATTTCCATTCTGATGGCAACTGTCCAACATTTTTCGTCTGAAAATCTTGGAAGAGGAAAGTAAGCTATTTTTTCGCGTTTCATTAACCAATTTCCCTTGC